>CM022950.1:41810584-41825629 GCA_012931725.1 Litsea cubeba
AATGGGTGCGCACTTACCAATGATAAATCCATTAATTGGCATAAGGGGATATTAGAGATAGATTCCATCTTGACCATTAAATGTTCCCACAGCTCTACTACCACGTACCCAAATCACTGAGGTGTTGACCTACAGTTGGCCTCACTCATTGGTGACTCAAAGCAAATGAATAGATAGAAACTTGAGTTCATTAATGTCTCAGGATTGAGAGCCTATTGCTAGGGAATTATGAGAGCAGACCTTAAAGTAAAGATAGTGTTTATAAGGTGCTTCTCATGGTCCTTCAATACATCCAATATACCAGCACTATGATCCAGAATCTTACATTCTGATGATCGAGACAAATCACACTATCTCATAGTGATCAAAGTGTTGCAACCTTGTTAGTATGAGATGCCCAGTCTCATCACTGGTTGTGAAGATATTTAAGTATAAGATTTGTCACATATGTCTCCCGTATGTGGATCTCATCCATACACATGTGTTACATCTAATATACTTATGGACCCCGGTTCATCTCATGAACCATCATGTTATTCGTATTGGTTATGTGCAAGTATATAATAAATCACCATTCATCTCATGAAAGGAAAGCATGAATATATGAATAAATAAAGAATTTAATCAATTTATTATATCATCTACTGGATTGAGTCCATAAAACTAACAATCTCCCACTTGGGCTCAATGCCAGTTAGAGTTGCATCTCATGCACATCCCGTCTACTTATAGCTCAAAGACTTTGGTAGTCAAAGGCTTAGTAAAGGAATCTCCTAGATTGTCTACAGAGGCTATTTTGGTGATCGTACATCACCTCTCTGCACAATCTATCTGACCATATATAACTTCCTCTATACATGCTTTTTGGCTCTTGGGTTATTTGGACTTAGTGACTGCCCTGCTGTCATCACAGTAAACTGTGATCGGCTGTCCTGCCAAAAATACCACTCCAAATTCCATAAGGAATCTTTTGAGTCAATCTGCTACCTTAGCTACTTCTCAAGCTGCTACAACATGAGCACATACCCAGAAGTTGATTTCCTGGAATCTTGATCTGACTTGAAGTCAGTATCTATGTGTCCAGGGGACTGCCGCCCCCCACAAGGTACATCTCGCGCCTATGGGCCGCTATAACTATCCAAAAAGACACTTGAAACTGGAAGGATAAACAAACCCACCCGATGGACTGCCGAGCTACAAGTCCTACGACACTGGAGCAGGATTCTCTAAAAGGCCAACGATCGTGGGTGGCCAAGAGGGCCCACTTGGAGACTTGGGTTCTCAGCAGGAAATGCGAAGGAGCAAACGTAGGCCCCCCAAAAGGGGGGCCGAAACTGCAAACGGAGGAGTAAGTGTAGGCAACCCCAAGGGAGCAAACGAAGGCTGAGAGCCATCTGGCTAGAAAGCCTTATTTAGTAAGGTGCGCTAGCGTACACTGGAGTTTTCTTTGCTTGTTCTGGCAGGAGTGCGCAGGAGCGCACTGGAGTTTTCAAAGCAGCTTGTTCCGGTCGATAGGCGAAAGAGAATCCACTAGTGGAGTTCTGATCTGAGTAGGCTCATAATAGGGAATACCCTCACCCTGGGAACCGGGGCCTGCCATCCTTCATTTGCGGTCGACGTTCCGGCAAAGTTTGTCCTTCGACAGCTGAGTGTTTCGACCTGGTTCGATTCATGGTCGCATCTGCAAACGTTTTCCCGGGGGCGGACCCCCCCCCCAGTCAAGGCATTGATCTATATCACTTCAGAAGAAATGATGTAACAGTACTTACCTTCTCCTTGGTGAGTCAAAGTGGGGTTCCGTCCTCCCTTGCCTTGCGACCTAGGTATTCCGTTTCTGGTTTCCGCCGTGCTCCAGTCTTCCGTTTCTCAGCTTTTCATAAACTCCTGCTCGAGCGACTCGGCTAACTCTAGTTCTTTCGAAGAACACCTTGATTTGAAAAGAGAAATCAACACCTCCATTGAATTATCAAACCATTTTTCTTTGAATACTCAAGGGGATTTGGAGGACCAGCGAGGCGGGAGGAAAGAGTGATCGCAAAACTCATGATGAAATTCCAGAGTAAACATATGCGGTGGCTCCTAAACTAACTTCTCTCCTACAGAGGGCGAAAGATACTGCGAAAAAGCTGTATCGCGCGAGTGCGCTCACGTTTTTCCACCTGGTCTTTTTTTTTCGGTATGCCGCTCCATGAGCAAGGAGCGCCGCGAGCAGAGCGAGAGAACGGAGTGGACTGCGGTGATGTCGGAGTTTTCACCTATTTTTATCTATTTAGTGATCAGTCCGCTAGTTTCTTTGATCCCACTCGATCTTCCTTTTCCATTTGCTTCCAATAGTTCGACCTATCCAGAAAAAATGTTGGCCCACGAATGTGGTTCCGATCCTTCCGGTGATGCCAGAAGTCGTTTTGATATACGATTTTATCCGGTTCCTATTTTATTTATTATCCCTAATCCGGAAGTCACCTTTTCCTTTCCTTGGGCAGTACCTCCCAACAAGATTGATCCATTTGGATCTTGGTCCATGATGGCCTTTTTATTGATTTTGACAATTGGATCTCTCTATGAATGGAAAAGGGGTGCTTCGGATCGGGAGTAACCACTAGTGATAGGGCTCAATTTGGGGGGAAGGACAAAGGAAAGAGCGATGCCTACTTTAAATCAATTGATTCGTCATGGTAGAGAAGAAAAACGGCGCACGGACCGTACTCGAGCTTTGGATCAATGTCCCCAGAAGCAAGGAGTACGCCCACGTGTTCCGACGAGAACACCGAAAAAACCTAATTCAGCTCCACGTAAGATAGCCAAAGTACAGTTGAGCAATCGACATGATATATGTGCTCACATTCCGGGCGAAGGTCATAATTCGCAGGAGCATTCTATGGTGTTAATAAGAGGAGGTAGAGTGAAAGATTCGCCAGGTGTGAAATCCCATCGTATTCGAGGAGTCAAGGATTTGCTGGGAATTCCGAATCGAAGAAGGGGCAGATCTAAATATGGTGCAGAAAGACCCAAATCGATATGAATGGAAGATGCCTCTGGAACTTCTTTTTCGACTCGGTCAAGCCTCTGCAGACACCTGCTAAGGCCTACAAACCTGCAGTTCGACCCTTCATCTCTACAGGGGCCGAACTTGAAAATTTCAAAGCTTCGCTGCAACAGGCGAAGGACCGGGTTCACATCCTATCCTTGCCTAGCTACAAAGAAGACAGGCTCAGCTGTTGCGCCCGAGGGAGCACATCCTTCGTTGTCAAAACCCAGCCAGAGCTGACGGAAGCTCAAATTGCTCGTCGTATACGCCGCCGCGCGTCATATCAAGAAAAGAGACTGGAGAAGCAAAGGACCTAACCTCCTACACTTCAAGTCTCTCCCAAATGGGTCGAAGAAGAAAGACCCAACCAAGTTGCTGTGTCCATATGGTTGGAAAAACCATAAGACGCCAAAAGTCAACAACAAAAATCCATGTCCGACGTCCGATGACCCGCAGCGTCTCCAGGACAAGAAGACATTTAGAAGAATTCCCTGCTCCTTCAAGCAAAGGACGGCAGAGTGATCCTTCCTCAAGCTCTTCTTCAAAAAGAATGAGCCCCAGCTCAGTCACCAGGACAGTTTCCTCGTTCGAATCCTGAAGGATGAACGTTCTGGCTACAAATTCTGAGCCACCACCCCGCAATCCACCTCAAGACGATACGATCACACGCATCCAGCAGTAGGAACAAGGCCAGCAGAGGATCGAAACTCTGATGGAAAACCTTCTCCTCACCATCCAAAATCAGGCGAACAATGAACCTCCTCTGAATCATCAAGATGATGAAGTAAACGGAGAAGAAAATGAGTCACGTGCCCTCACCAAAAAGGACGTAGACAGTATCCTCGTGAAAGCTAGAAAATCGGATGTACTCAAGGAGCATGGGATTAAGCCACCATATCCCTTACGGATGGACTCGGTCCCATTCCCTACAAAATTCAAGCATCCTACTCTCTAAACATATACGGGGAAAGGATCAGCCAGACAACACGTCATCCACTTCAAGATCATGACGGGAGTTATCGCGGATCAAGATGCACTCAAGATCCGCCTCTTTGCAAGTACCCTAAAAGGTACGGCCTTCGATTGGTACTCCACTCTGCCGGAGGACTCCATCCAAAACTGGGCCATGCTAGAGACACGCTTCCTAACTCACTTCAAAGGTGAAGATCATCCCGCTACTATGGCTCAGCTGTGCAGCCTAAAACTGATGGACCGCGCTCCAAATGCTCGGTTCCTACCGAGGTCGGCGGACGTGGGAGTCCGTTTGGTTCCGACCCTTTCGTAACCAGGGGGCAAGGGGCGTGCATCAACATTTCCTTTTTTGTGTGGGTGTGCCAGATTTTCTATTTTTACTTGGAATTACAAGTGGTGATCCGGAGATCAACCTTCGCAAGTAAAAAGGAAATCAACTTCTTTCAAGTTTTCCATTGCACATATATTTAAGAAAAGAGACATTTTTCTTGGTTTGCCGTGAAAGGCGATTTTTTTGGCATTTATAGCCGATTTTGGCGTTTATAGCCGATTTTTGGCGTTTATAGCCGATTTTGGCGTTTATTGCCGATTTTGGCGTTTATAGCCGATTTACAATCCTTATCAACAATGAAAGACAAGAATTATGATTTTTGTCTCTTTTGAAAAAATGCAAACTACAATGAAAAGCAAGAAAAGGATGATCTAACTTCTCAGGAGATTGTGGGGGACTCGTTTAGATTGACGGTCGCAAGCCATATGTGGGCTTCGCCGTCATCCATGCAGATGAGAACAGAGGATGCTATTGATTCGCTTGGCTTGGCTATAACCTCAGGTTTTTAGAGGACAAAGACCAAAAGAAGGTCCTATGTCCAATAAAAAGCCGAGTAGACGGGCTGAAAAGCCATATCTAAGCCATCGGAGGCAGGAGGAGAAGGCAAGGACCTTGGGGGGGGGTACCCCCCAAGGGACTTTTGTCACCTTGTTGCGGTGGCCGGTGTAGAACTTCCGCAGAGTTTTCTCTCTTTTTCCTTTCTCTGGATTTCTGTGCTTCTGTCTGTCTGTCTGTTTGTGCTTTTTTTCTGATGCTCTGGGTGCTGTCCTTTCTTCTTGGAGAGCTCTCCTATTTATATGCTTTTAGGTAGCCATTTAGGAGGGTTTATGAGCCTTGATTGTCATAAAGCTGCATAATGGGAGGAGTTACAAAATTGAATTGTTTATTTTGTAACTCCTTTTTCTTGGCTTATGATTGGCCGGAGGAGATTGAGGGCATTTAATCGCCTTTAATCGCCATGATGGGAGGAGTTTCATGGGTTAAATGCCATGAATCTCTTGACTTGTAACTCCCGAATGCTTGCTTCTGATTGGGTCGTCCAAAGAAATGGATTAATGACTGTAATAAAGCTAGTCAATTAATCGCATTAAGTGGTCGCCGAGTAGCTGAAGAGTCGCGGGCCGTGCCACGTCTTTTGGGATTCTTCTGTCGATGATTATCGATGGATCTTCATGTAGATCGACATCAGATGACCATGTAATTTCAGGTGTTTGTTGCCAACAGCGGGTCGGTGCCATCTGTCCTGGCGATTTCTCGATCGGTCGGGTAGAAAGCACACTTTTTTTGGTTGACCGGGTGGTGATCAATATTGTTTTCGATACTCTTGATGATTGACCCGTGTTTTGGACGGATGTCAGAGGACTTGGTGTCTCAAAAGCATGAATTTTGGAAAGTACCAGAGGCTAGGCTCTTCGAATCGAGAAAAAACGGTGAAAACCGGGGTTTCCGGGGCCTTCCCAGCGACCCCGGGTTCCAAGGTCGCCGGCGACCCTGGCCCAGGGTCGCAGGGGTCTGCGACCCTGGGGGGTTTTCCCCCTTTTGTGTCCCGTTTTGTGTCCGTTTTTGCTGTTTTTCGATTCTTTTTTCTCCTGTACTTTTCCTTGATATTTTGACCATTTATTGGCCTAATTTCTTTGTAGGAAACCTGATGAGAATCCTTGCATTTTATTTTGAAAAGTTTCTAATTTCCTGAGAAAGCCGAAGACTTTGTCGCGCAGAGCTGCCGATTTTCCGTCAGAAGCTGAAACTGGGTCAAAACGATGTCGGAATGACCTGAAATTTGGTGTGAAGCCTCCTGAGCAATAAATAAGACCAACCATAGGCTTTTGTTTGAGTTTTGAAGCCGTTTGGGGTCCTATCACCAGTAGACTTACTTTTTGTCGCGATGAAGATGTCGCGGTTTGATGTGCGGTCAACCGATGTCCGATTGACTTGAAATTTGACAGGGAACCTATTGGAGTCATTTTAAGATGATCCATAGGCTCTGTCTTGGAAACCATGGTCCCGGAGAGCTTTGCCGCCGAGAGGCCTGATTTGGCTTCCGAGCGTCAAACTATGGTCAAATGTTGTCGAAATGACCTGAAATTTGACGTGTAGCCCTTTATAAGCATTTTGAAGCCGTCCATGTGCTCTATCTGATGAGTATGGCCTCGGTGGTTCTCGCCGCCGAGAGGCTTGATTTAGCTGTTCGAGGGTTGATGTAGGGTCAAACGTTGTCGGTTTGACTCGGAACTTGACGTGGAGCCTTTTGGAGGTATTTTGAGACCATCCATCGGTCCTGATCGAAGATTTGGTGTCTCCGATGCTTTTGCCGTCGAGAGCTCCTTGCCAGCTGTCGGGGAAGCGAAGTTAGGCCAAATGATTTTGAAATGGCCCGAAACTTCTTGTGTACTCCTCTTTTGGCTGTCTGGAAGAATCTTGCAGTTTTTGTTTGACTCTGACAAGATTTGATTTTTGGAAGCAGCATTGCCTATTTATGGCAGGTTGCGACTTCATGTAGCTCTTTGGATCTTGAAGAGGCAAAGTGACATTTTTGGTGTCAACAAATGCCCCCTCGAGGTACAGCGACGAGTTGCTTAACTTTTGTAGTCGATGTGCCTCGAAGAGATTTTTGAAGGAGAGCCTGTGACTTGACCAAGAGTCTTTGAGCAGTCTTTCTTTTTGTATTTGTAGCCTTTTGAGCTTCCAGGGGAATTTTATGGTAGTGAAAGGGATCACGTACCATCTCGAGGCAAAGTTTTGAAGATGACATCAGGGATGTGGATTTGGGTTTTGACCTTGTGACCTAACAGGCTATATGTGGCAGGTTAAGGGGTCGGGTTTGGTTTTGATCGTGTGACCCAACAAGCTGTATGTGGAATGTTGGGGGATCAATTTTGGTTTTGATCTTGTGACCTAACAGGCTGTATGTGGCAAGTTAGGGGATCAGGTTTTGGTTTTTGGTTTTGGTCTTGTGACCTAACAGGCTATATGTGGCAAGTTAGGGAACCAGGATTTGGTTTGATTTTTGTGGAATGTCAATTTCAAGATTTTGGCTCAATTTGGTAGATGAGGCTGGATGGTTTGATTTTTGGAAGCTCATGGGGCTTGGAATTTTCTTTTGTATGGTCCAATCAACTCAAAAGAGGCATGGAACCATTTTTGTATGCTCTTGGTAAGAGGGATTTCTCTTTGACTAAAAGCCCAAAATAATTGATTTTTTTTTTGTGTGCCTAGGTGGTCAAACCTGGCTCATATGGGCTAACCCATGGGACCTTAAGCTTTTGAAATGGCTTAGATCTCATATGGTGTCATTTTTGTAAAGAATATCCAAAAATATCTCATTTGGATAGAGAATATCTAAGAATATCTTTACTTGGAGAGAATCTCTCATGATCCCTTTATTTTGGGATAGGATATCTCAAGATATCTTTCTTTTGGGAAAGAATCCGTCATCGATTTTTTTTTGGGAGAAAATCCTTCAAGATATCTTTCTTTTGGGAAAGAATCTTTCTAATCTCTTTCTTTTGGTAAGGTTACTAATTAGTAACACTTACCTCTTTGCTTCTTTCCTTCTTTGGTTTGCTCTCCTCTATAAAAGCAAGGAGAAGGTTGGATCTCTTGCTCTTATTACTTTCTTTTGCAATAATCTCAAGAGGGCTTCAAGACCAAGAGTTCTTCTTCTTCAAGATCTTCAAGACTTTTCTTCTTCTTCTCCATCAATGGCTTCAAGTAAGTTCTCCTTTTTTTTCAAGAAAACTCCATTGTAGGAAAAATAAAGTTCTTTCTTTTTTTTTTGTTTCTTTTTCTTTTCTTCTTTTTTTTTTCTTTCACGTGTTTGCTTCTTTTTTTTTTTTACACGTTTTCTTTTTCTTTTTTTTTTTGAGAAAGTTTCTTTTCTTTTTTTTTTGCTCATCATGATAATGCCCCTCCCTTTTTTTTTGGCAAATCTAGATGTTCATGCATGCATTCAATTGTAAATTAAATTTGTAGCATGATGTGATAGCATACCTGAAAGTTTTCGCAAATTGGGAATTTGGAGCTCGCAGTGATGTTGAGCCCTTCCTGATTTTGCGGAGACTTTGAGGTTTCGAAAGTTTGGAGTTTCGGAGCTCGCAGCGATGTTGAGCCCATCTTCAAGCTTTCTATTTCTTTCGGGATAGTTCCTTTTCTTCGTAATTGCCCCGTCATCATGTCAAAATTTCGCCAAATTTTTTTAGCGAGATTCTGTCATTTTGATGTTTGATCTTTTTCTTTTCCATCCTTTTCAGGTGGTTCCTCCAGAGCGAACAAGGGTAAAGAGCCTGCTACAAGCGTACCTCGTTGATCTTCTAGATCTTCTAATCCGGGCCGTTCAGCAGGCTTTTGAGAAGGTCCAGTATGTTGAGAGAAATCTGGAAGAGTGCGACTCCCTCAACAGAGATGAGATGAGGCAGCGACTGATCGCTCTCAAGGGAGAGGAATTCTATAAGATCATGGTAAGCAGCCGTCCATGGGTGATGGAAGATCAGAGCGTTTTGCCCAAGCCTACCTTCTTCTTTGGTGATGCAGTCCCTGATGACATGACATACCAGAGGAGATGTTTTCAGTTTTCTTTCACAGCAGATGGTGAGAAGAAGACTGTTGCTACCCGGTCGACGTTTGATCGCACCGTCTCGATTCTGAGCCTTGCCCCCACGTGCCCTAAGAGGGAAGATCCTCCAAGCTGGGTGAGAAGGACAAATGTAATCAAGACCGGGGTTTTTGTTGGCGGTTCTCCTGGATATACGGAGAGGTCGCCTGTTGACATGGACCTGTTGATGCCATCCAGCGGCTACCAGGGCTCTGATTATCCGTCGGTCGATTTGAGACCGGTGGGCCTTGGTATTTTCAGTGGTGACGGCAGCAATTGGATCAAGCCTTTTCGACTTCGAGGCCGTTTCAATGCCGACTCCGAGTGGAAGTCGTGGACTGATCGCGTCCTGCTGATTGGTGGCGCCGTTTTGAAGGAAGCCGGGATTTTTGATGCGGTCCGCGCCTTTAGGGAGACCGTGATCTTTTCTGACGAGGCCTTCATGGCTATGCAAGAGTCATTCCTCCCACAAACCAATACCTTCGTTGTGACGAATGGTGAGATTGGTTTTTCTTTGAAGGAGCTGAGCGCCATTACCGGATTGCCTATCCTCGGCAAACTCTATGAGGAGTTTATGTCGATTGACAGCGTCCTCGAGGGGCAGTCTGAGGAGTTCAGGCTTCTATACTTTCAGCTTGTCGCCTTCTATGATTTTTTGAAGGAGAAGGGGGGTTTGAAAGTTAGATCCAGCAGTTGGAAGAGTTTTAGCTCTTCATTCCCCAACTTTTTTGATAGCAGGGAGTCTTCTGATAGCGTGACCCAGGAAGCCGGAGCTCAGGATCCAAGTTCAAAGAAGATCTTGGCCATGCAAGAAGAGTTGAGAGATTTCTGTGCAAGTACAAACGCCATATGTCCTGACATTGCATTGCGGAGAGATCTCGCTATTTACCTCACTTATTGGCTTGGTGAGGCTGTTTTTGCTGGAGGAGATGGAACGCACATCAGGCCGCATTGTATTTTTTCCGGCTTGTCAGATGGTGTTTGGAGAGCAGCTTGCGTTGGTACCAGCTCTTTACTCCTACTTGTGTACCAAACTGCAGGCTGCTGCTTTTTTGGTTCGGCTTGGGCTTCCCATGAATAGGGTATTTCAGCCCATATCTTTTATTTGTGGTATGTATACCACTGTCCTGGCTTCCATCGGCTGGGTGCTGCACAGGATGATGATCCTCTGATGATTCGACTGGCTCAGGGCAAAGCCGTGTCCGAATCACTTTTGTTTGCCCGCATGAGGATCAGACGGTTCAGGGACGTCGAGATGGGGCAATCTTCAGTGAAGCTTTCTCCGGAGTTGCGGAAGAAGGCTTTTGATTTTGGTGCCTCCCGAGACTCTACCAGGGCGGGGTCGGGAAGGCATTATTCCTTGACAAATGCAGAGAGAGAGTGGCTTTTCAGCATACGTGTCGGCACGATGGTGTACCGCAGACATCTTTTCGTCGACATCCAGCCGTATGTACCCTCTCGCTTTGCTTTGCAGCTGGGCTTTTCTCAAGGCGTTGTTGGAGCGCCTTCAAGCATGGTGAAGCGCTTTGGAGGCTTACAGGATGGGAGAAATGCATGGGATTTCTATAGTGCTGAAGACACTACAGCCATGATTTCTTATCCTGTGTTGCTGACTTCCCGGACTGCCGGTTTTGCGAAGTGGTTCGCGGAGAGCTTTTCGGCATATCGGGGGGCTTTCCAAGAAGGAGCTTGATGTGAAGCTGGCAATCTGGAAAGGGCCTTGGAAAGTCGGATGGCATCCGGCGAGAGGAAGTTTGGGCCTTCCTTTCTGGAGAGAAGCACAAGATAGGCTTTCTCGGTGACCAGGGCGTCATTGGTTTCTGAAGCTGTTCGAGAAATACCTGATGAGGCTTTGGAGCAGCTAGAACAGGAGGAAGCCGAACTTGGCGCTTGGATGCAAGCGGCACAGAGGCAAGCTTCTGTGGAGTCTACTGGCAAGATAGACCATCCAGTGAGGAGTCAAGTGGGAAACCTGACTCTGACAGTGGCGCGGGTTCCTCTAAGAAGCGAGCCCGCCGGGGTAAGAGGGGGAGGAGTCATCATCACAGCAAGGGGCAGCATGAGGACTCTCCTAACTGGGAAGTTCCTCTTACTATCGATGAGGATGTGCCAGTGGATGCTGACGAGCCTCCAGAGAAGAGAAGCCGAGAAGAAGAGACCGTTGGTGAAGGTATGATTCTTCCTTTTTCTCTTTCCATTTCTTTTCATGGGATTTTTTTTTTTCATGTTTTGATTTGCGTCTTGTTTCTGCTTTTCTTTTTCTTTTTTTTAGCAGAGGAAGACTTGGTGATGCCTGAGGTCCCAACCAATGAGGTGGTGATGGATCCTGTCGAGGCACCTGAAGAAGAACCAAGGGACTTTGGAGTAGATCCAGAATCTCCAATTGGTACGACTTCTTTTGCTCTTTTTTTTTGTGTCTTGTGACTTGGTTTGCTAACATTTTTCTTGCCAGCTGACTTGCCACAGGGTTCTGATGACTTTGAACCATCGATGGACGCAAATGTTGATGATGCTTCCGATGAGTTCATGGAGGAAGAAAGTGTTCCACCAGTCGTCGAAGAAGGTATTTATAGTAATAACCCTGATAATGATTTTCAAACAGGATTATATTCATACCTTTTTGTGTTTCTTTGGCAGGTTTTGAAGTGACAGAGGAGGGTCCGTCGCTTCCAGAGCAAGGGATGCCAGAGGTTAATCCAGAGGTAGAGACTCCTGGGACCAGTTCTGACAATGTTGAGGAGATTCCTCGCGCTGAGATTCCTTCCCGAGCAGGAGCAGCTTCAACTGGAAAGAGTTCTTTTGTTACTCCTTCAACAGATGATGACTTGAGCGGTCGACCAACGGAGTTGGGCGAATCTTCAGCTGGGCCATCTCTTCTTTTTTGCGAAGAAGGTGGTGGTGCGAGTTCTGAACTCTTGGATTGAGACTCTCTTTTCTGGGCACTTGGAAGCCGGATTTAGCATGATCCAGCATGTGCGTGAGATTCTCGGTGATGCTGAAGAAGCTGGTCTGGATGTCACATATGCCAGGGCGATCGTTAATAGGATCATTGAGCTGGGTGACAAGTGGTTTGAGACCATGGGTTTTCCTGACGATCAGTTCTTCAAGGAGATGTTCTTGGACCCTGCGGATAAGGCTCAATCGACCTGGATGAGGCTACAGAAAGCAAGAAGCAGGCAGTCCGAGAGAGGACTTAGACGAGATAACCATCATTAGGCTGACACATGACCTTAACATCCTTGATAGGGAGGTCGATGAGGCCAGAAAACGTCTTGAGCATCTGCAGGCACAAGTCGCTGCCAAGTGGACTGAAATAACAGAGGCTCGTGAAAGGGAGACTGCTCTGATTCATCGAGTTGCGGATGCCAATCGAGTTCTCAAAAGGAAGTCTGATGAGGACAAACAATGGAAAACCGCTCGAGGGAAGCTTTCCCAGTGCAGAAGAAGGGTTACAGCCCACCCCAGCATCTCATGGCAGGTTCCTGAAGAAGCGTGCCTTGGAATCCTTGACGGATGAGGCCAAAAGCTTGCTTAAGGAGCTGAACTCTTGGCTGGAGACCATTTTTGATTGAGCTCCTGTATACAGAAACCATCCTTCTTTCTTTTTTTTGGTACCACTTGTATTTTTTTTTTGGTACTTTTTTTTGCAGTGCTTGTGAGCACTTTTCTTCTTTTTTTTTTGGTACCACATGTATTTTTTTGGTACTCTTTTTTTTTGTTATTATCCCTACGCTCACTGAATCTTTTTGTGATAAAAGTAATTGCTAAATGGGATGCTCTCTTTTTTTTTTGTTATCCCTACGCTCACTTGAAAGTAATTGCTAAATGGGATTTGATCAAAAGGTTGTCATTTGTGAAAATCTTTGTCAAGTGTTTGTTTTGGCATGAAAGCCAGGTTTTTGTTTGTAGCATGGAAGCCAATTTGGCATGAGAGCCAGCTTTTCTTGTGGCATTGATAGCCGAGTTTTTTTTTTTTGTGGCATCTATAGCCAGTTTTGTGGCATTGATAGCCGGTTTGTTTTGTTGGCATCTATAGCCGGTTTTTGGTGGCATTGATAGCCTGTTTTGTTTGGTGGCATTGATAGCCGTTTTTTTTTTGAAATCCAAGTTTTTTTTTTGTTTGTGCATTGATAGCCGGTTTTGTTTTAGTGGCATCGATAGCCGGTTGTGGCATTTTATAGCCTGTTTTGATGGCATTTAGCCGGTTTGTGGCATTTATAGCCTGTTTGATGGCATTTATAGCCGGTTTTGATGCATTTATAGCCGGTTTGGTTTTCAAAAAATGCAAGTATCGACTAAAAGTCGCCTTCCTGCTGAATGTTCTTGCAAGTATCGATGGAATGTCGCATCCTGCTCATTCGGTTGCGAGTATCGATGGAATGTCGCATCCTCCGCGGATTTGGGTGCAAGTATCGATGGAATGTCGCATCCTTGCTTTTCAAAAATTTTGGTTTTCGGGTACTGACTTGATGGTTTTTTTCCCCACGATTTTTGAAATTTGTGGTTTTCTCGAACCTTTGGGTTATGGATATCAACTGAAATGTTGCATCTCCCGCAGTTTTTTAGGTTTTTTCGAACCTTTGAAACTTGGTTGTGGATATCAACTGAAATGTTGCTCTCCACAGTTTGGATTTTGCAAGTACCGACGAAATGTCGCTTTCCCTGCGATTTTGGAAGTGTCGAACGTGGTTCGCTTGCTTCCGAGTTGTGCGAGTATCGACTAAGCGTCGCTTCCCTCCGGTTTTTTGAAAAACCATTTTTTTTTTTGTTTAAAGACACGAGGGTCATAAGTTTTGACCTAAAAGCCATTTTGGGGTAAAAGGCAGGGTGGACTAGGGTGGAAATCCCTGAATCATCCGGATTTTGTTTCAAACCTGAATTTTGGGTTCAAGGTTGAAAAGTTTTTGGTCAAGTTAGGGAAAGGTTCCTAAACTTGGATATATATTTTTTTTTTTTGAACAATGAAACGATGAAAGTAAGCATTGTTTTAGATTTCTAGAAATTTCAACATTTGAATATGAAATTCTAAAAAAGGGTGGGTTTAGCGAGCGTGTACCTGGAAAACCGGTTTTGGCCATACAGGCATTGCCTCTTACCCAGTTGGGTAAGTCTTCAAGGGTAGTACCGTTTTTAAGAACTTGCCGTTGATGGGCAGCATACATCCTGTCACCTTCCATGTTTTAGGAGTGCGTATGCGCCGTTAGAGAAAACCTTGTCGATGACGTAGGGTTCCCTCCCATTTTGGCTCAATTTGCCTTTGGACTTGTGAGCGAAAACCATTGGTCTTTTTACCGCAAGAACCAAGTCACTCTTTTTGTAGGCGCGGTTGCCTGACCTTTTTATCAAAGATCCTGCCATACGTGCTTGGTAAGTTTCAATGCTTTGTTGAGCTTCGAGCCGTCTCTCATCGAGATTGTCCAGCTCATGGAGTCGCAATTTGACATTGCTGTTCTTGAGTCATGTCATTTTGCAAGGATACTCTCAAGGAAGGATTTGTACTTCCAAGGGCACGACAAGCTTCGCATCCATAGACCAAGGAGAATGGTGTGCTATGGGTTGGTCCTCGAACGGCGGTTCATAGGCCACAAGCTTCGGACATTTTGTCGCTCCGTCTCTTTTGTGACTAGAGACCATTTTTTTGAGATTTTGCAGAGTGTCTTGTTGAAAGCTTCTGCTAACCCGTTTGCCTGCGCTGGATTGTATGGAGTCGAAGGACAGCTTTGGATTTTGTATTTGTCGCAGAACCTGTAGAATCGATGATCCCGGAACTGTGGTCCGTTATCATGGACGAATCTTTTGGGTATGCCGAAACGACAAATGATGTTGGTGCGTAGGAACTGAAGGACGATGAGGTCTTCATTTCGTTAAACGCAAATGCTTCTGACCACTTGGAGAAGTAATCCGTAGCGGCGAAGATGAAGCGAGACCTTTGCTTGAAGGGGGAGAAATAGGACCTATGATGTCCATACCCCAGGCTTCAAAAGGCCATGAGATCGTTGTAGGATGCAGCCATTCTGGAGGCAATGTGAATGTAATCTCCATGAACTTGGCATTGTTGGCAAGCGCTTAGCAAATTGCATTGCGGTCAGCTACCATGGTAGGGCCAGTAATATCCTAACCTTT
>CM022950.1:41825729-41921524 GCA_012931725.1 Litsea cubeba
TCCTTTCCACGGGTCTTTTTGATCGGTAGTTTTCCCAAGGCTTGCTATGAGATGATCCCAATCGCCTGTTGAAACCGAGTCGAAGTAGTTACTTCTTTTGGAGATGAGGGTTCTTCTGGGTCAGAAGTCACACGTCTGTGCCATCGGACAACTCCTCTTCATTTTCGGAGAAATTGTGCCAATTGGATGAGCTTCCTGGATCTTTGTCAGGTGACTCATCAAAGAGATATCCAGGGAGATCGATGTCTTCATGGATTTGAGATGTTGAGGCTTGGTCAGTATATTGACTTTTAAGCCTTTGTGTCAACTGTCTCAAGGGAGTGTCAGGATCATACCCTAACCCGTGTGAAGACTTTTCTACATAGCCGTAGAGTCTCCTATCTTCCAGTTGGCTTTTGGTCAAGACGGGCCCCAATGGCGTGAGAATACCGCGTCCTTCTCCCAAACCGACTGGGTTTTGAGCGTCATAGCCCATTTTCTTCATAATAGCTTGTGCCACAGAACTATATAAGGATAGTTTGATGTCCTTTATTTTGGAAAGGTTCAAGCATAGAGTTTGATGAAGAAGCATCCGATCTATGGAAGAAGATCGGCTTTTCCTTTGTTGAAGTTGCTGGAACAACGAAGGAAGCTGACGTAGGATCTTCTATGTCAGAAGTTGTCTCCATTGGAGTAAGAGCAGGCTGAACTTGCTGAGTGTCAGCTTGGCTTGACGATGTGTCGTCTTCTGGCTCTGAATCCGAGTCCGTGTCTTGCATGATAGACACGAAAGAGACAACAAATTTGCCCCCAGCTTTTTGTTTTGCCTTCTTCACTTTAGTTGTGATGACCAAAGGCTTTGAAGATTTGAGGAGATGATGAAGGGAGTTTGCATGCTCTCTTCAGATTTACCGGATGGTTTATTTTCTTCCGGTGATTGTTGAGGAGCTTTGCCTTTATCTTTCTGGAGATTTTCGGCAAAGGATGCTGTAGCTGTTTCCTCTTCTTCTTTTTCACCTTCATACATCTGTGAGTCTGCGAAGTGGACTTCTTTACCTTTGAAGGGTTTTCTGTCCGCAAAGACTCGATGTATCATGCCGTCGTCGCCAACAACTTGATGCATTGATGCTAGAGTTGAAGGGACAACACCATTCTCATGGATCCAAGGGCGTCCGAGAAGGATGTTTTAGCATGAAGGGGTCTTATTGCATACACTGTGACCTCAGAGATAAGATCACCGATCTGCAACTTGAACCTGATTTGCCGATAGGCCTTTGAGTACTCCCATCGTATCCAAAGATAGATACAGATGTGTGGCTCAGTTTACTGGGTGGGATGCCCAACTCTTCAAGAGCCGATGTGAGATGAGGTTGAGTGCAGAACCTGGGTCGATCTGAACTCTATGCATAGGCATTTCCTTGATATACCCTGTGAAGTACAGGGGTCGGTTATGCCTGGTTTCTCCAAGTAGGAGTTCGTCCTTGTGAAGGCGATGGTTGCCACTGGCTGCTTTTTTAACCGAGAGGCATTCAATGCATGATCCCTCAGTTTTCTTCTTTTCTCCCTTTGAGGAGGCTTCTTAGTTTTTTGACCCTGTAATCCATTTCAATTTGGAGGACTTGCGGGGCATGTTTGTCGACATCCTCAATTCAGCTTTTGTAATTCCGAAATGAGATTATCACGAGTGTGCGGAGACATTCGCAACAAATCTAGGATGTGTAGACGTGCAGGTATGTGCTTGAATGTTCAATCAAGTCATACTTGAAAGCCTCCTTAGGGCCTGCATGTTCATCATTGTTGCCACTAGGGGCGCTTACAACATCTTTTCCCGAAGGATTTACATATGTAAAGGAAGATTGGTTGTACTTTTTTGTGGTAGTCCCGGCCAGAGCGGGTGCCTCTACCACTTCGAGAGCTTCTTGAGAAGGGTCTTCGTTTGGAAGATTGTCTTCAGGATCAAGAGGCTGTCGTTTTTCATTTGCTGAGGATGTATCAGCAGCAGAGTTACCATCCTCATTGATTGTGTTTATGGAGCATTTTCCGGGAACAAGTCCTGAACAGCATCCAGCAATCTTTCTTCTGCGTTGACTAATTCATCGTCCCAAGCATCAATGGCTGGGAATTCTTCAGTCAGGAAGGAGTGTGAATCTTTGAAGTCGCAGTCTCAGAGAAGAAACCTGAGAGGGTGTCATCTCAGTGAAAGTCACGTGAGACGAGGTGGCTCCAGAAGATATATTGCTAGGCGTCGCCGGAGTGTAAGTGCTCTCATCAGACGATGCTTCGGAAGAGCTATAATCCCGAATTATCACATTACAGGAAGCTCTGACGGGAGACGTGGCCTGATTCGGAGTCAGACTCATCCTCGGAGTGAGAGGATCGTCTATCCCAGCAATTTTCTCCATTTTCCGGAGTTAAGGGAGGATGTACCTGATGGTCTTCAGGGACTTCAGGCTCTGGGTGCGATGAGGCTCGTTGATGCGTTCTTGCTCTTGTTCTAGAGCGAGTCGCTGCAAGATCCTTGCATATTCTTCAAGATCAGGCTATGGGAGCCGGATCTTATTCTTCATCATCTCTTTGTGGCTCACATTGTTGAATTCCACTGGAGTAATGAGAGGTGCTGGGTCAGCAGCATTTTCTTGTACAGCTTCTTGGTCTCTTCAATCATCAGACCAGGATCCTTGTGGCTGTAGGGGGTTATACCAGATTACTGGCATAAGATGAGACTTCAGGGACCCATTCTTCATCGGAGAGATATTCTCCTGTTTCAAGGGACTCCTCCAACTCATCTGTGTAGTTGGATTCGAATCCATCATCGGTGTCGCTGGACTCCGTATCCATCAATGGAGAATCCAACTACCGAATTGCAAGAGTATGATGCCTCCTGCATGGCTTCTTTGAATGAGGGTGGCATGAAATCACTGAGAGTGAATTTCCGTACCCCCTTTGAAGTCTCTGGAAGGGATGTTTTTGTTACCTCCCAGTGAAGCGGTAGAGGAAGCCTCTGCCTTTCTTTGACCTCTAGTTTTGGCTGGGTCTTCTCTTGCCGTTTGAGCTTGAGGAGATGTTTCCTAGCCTGCCTCGCTGTTGAGCTGTAGGATTTGTTTTCACGATCTCCCAATTTTCATCTTCCAGGAGATCGGGATGTACCCATATCGGTTGTCCGTCTGGTGTCGGGTAAGGAACCAGTTCCTCGGACGCTTCGATTGAGTTTATCACCTTGAAGGAAGTAGTGATCTTCTTCTTCGGTGATCTTGATGTTTGTCCACATGTCACCATGTTGACGAGGCAGACCCATAGTTTTTGTCAAAGGTGATGACTCCGTTTTTCCACATCTCATTTATTTTCTCTCTCACAACGAAGCATTGATTGAGAGGATGCGAGATCATCTGGTGGTATGGACAGTACCGAGGATCGTTGGTTTTGCCAACATCACCCGGTCTTTGTGGTTCAGGCAAGGTGAGCTTGCCGTTTGCCACAAGAGCCCCGAAGATTTCATCAACATCTTCATCAAACGGGTATTTCTTCTCTACTCGTTCTTTGAAGACATCAGAGAGTTCAGGTTTCTTACCAACAGCTTTGTTTTCAGCTTCTTTGGTGGCTGAGGAGCTGACTTGGTCGGCACATTGAGGACCTCTTTCTTCTTTGGTTTTGAGGTCGTAATGGCGGTTGGCTCTTTTCTTGATGATTTCTGACTGTTGAGGTCCTTAATTCACCGTTTCAGCTTCCATGGAAGCTTCTAGGAGTTCTCCAGGTTTTTTGATTGTTGCCGATGATCATGGAGCGGATTCTGGCTCTCATGTTGTTTCGGCAGATGTCGACTAGCGACGCTGTGGGCAATACATCAGAGCATTTGTATGCCATTGCTTTCCACTTGTGAATGAAGTCATATGCTGATTCATTCTCCCCTGTTTTAGGCTGCAACAGCTGAGCCATAGTAGAGCGGGGTGATCTCACCTTTGAAGTGAGTCAGGAAGCGTGTCTCTAACATGGCCCAGTTTTGGATCGAGTCTCTGGCAGAGTGGAGTACCAATCGAAGGCCGTACCTTTTAGGGTACTTACAAAGAGGCGGATCTTGAGTGCATCTTGATCCTCGATAGCTCCCGTTAGGATCTTGAAGTGGATGACGTGCTGTCTGGCTGATCCTTTCCCGTATATGTTTGGAGAGTAGGGTGCTTGAATTGGTGGGGAACGGGACCGAGTCCATCCATAAAGGGATATGGTGGCTTGATCCCATGCTCCTTGAGTATATCCTCTTCTTTTACTTTGGCGAGGATACCGTCTACGGCCTTTTTGGTAAGGGCGCGTGACTCATTTTCTTCTCTATTTACCTCGTCGTCTTGATGATTCGGAGGAGGTTCATGTTCGCCCTGATTTTGGAAGGCGAGGAGAAGGTTTTCCATCAGAGTTTCAATCCTCTGCTGGCCCTGTTCCAACTGCTGGATGCAGGTAATCGCATCTTCTGGAGGTGGATTGCGGGGTGGTGGCTTAGAATTTGTAGCCAAGACATTCATCCTTCGTGATTCGAACGAAGAAAACTGTCATGGTCACTGAGCTGGGGCTCATTCTTTTGAAGAGGAGCTTGAGGAAGGATCACTCTGCTGTCCTTTGCTTGAAGGAGCAGGGGATTCTTCTGAATGTCTTCTTGTCCTGGAGACGCTGCGGGTCATCGGACGTCGGACATGGATTTTGTTGCTGATTTTTGGCGCCTTCTGGTTTTTTCCAACCATATGGACGGCAGCAACTTGGTTGGATCTTTCTTTTTCGACCCATTTAGGAGAGGACTTGAAGTGTGGGAGGCTGGGTCCTTTGCTTCTCTAGTCTCTTTTGTCGGTATGACGCGCGGCGGCGTATACGACGAGCAATTTGAGCTTCGGTCAGCTCTGACTGGGCTTTGACGATGAAGGATGTGCTCCCTCGGGCGCAGCAGCCGAGCCTGTCTTCTTTGTAGCTGGGCAAGGACAGGATGCGAACCCTGTCCTTCGCCTGTTTGCAGCGAAGCTTTGAATTTTTGGAGTTCGGCCCCTGTAGAGATGAAGGGTCGAACTGCAGGTTTGTAGGCCTTAGCAGGTGCTTGCAGAGGCCTTGTGATGCATGACTTGATTTTGGGCTTGTAGGAACAAGCCGGCTCATGCTGGGTTGACTTGGAAGTCGAGTCGGAGATGGGTCTCTCCTCTTTCATGTAGGCAAGAGGATAAAACTGGTTCTCCTTGAGTGGGGCCAGGAATGCTGGCTTAGTGGATGTCTGGGACCTTCTCTGTTTTGGTGAAGGTCTTGGGGACCAAGTTTTGGGGTAGACCTGGTTGTTTGCAGGTCGAGGCTTCGTGGGGCTGCCACGGGCTTCAGGCCTTCTGGTGCTAGCCTTTGGTGTCACGGTAGTGACACGTTGAGAGGCGAGTTTCTGCTTCTTGGAGGGAGCAGTTTGTTCCTCAGGAAGTGGGAATGGTCCCAGCGTCCCAAAGACGATAGTCCGGGGAGTCGAGGTCGACCCCGGAGTTCAGAGAGTTGTCGAGGGAGTTGACGCTTCGGCAGCTGATTGGGCGCTTGTAGGTGCGCGTGGTTTGCTTCTGTTGAAGCATGAGTTGGTGCTTGTTTCATCGAAAGTAATGGTTAGTGAAGCTCCATTGTTAGTTTTTCGAAAATTTCTGAAACAAGACCACATCCATTAGTAATCACAAGAATATAATGATCATAAATGGGAAGTTCTATGGTTTCGTCTTTTCAAATTGCTCGAGGTAGATGACCCAAGCAATATGAGGAAGGCAAAATGCCATAGAGGGTACAATTGTTCTGATCGCAGGTATGGTAAGCCCGGATGGGCATCCCAGTGACTGCTAGAAGCAATTGTGAACTTAAATTCGACTTATCGAGAAGCAGAGCTTGCTCGAGGTAAGAAGAATATAAAGTTGGAGTTACAGATGTGCCGGTCGCAATACAGTAGACCCTGAAAGGGCGTACTAGTACCGCTAGACACAAATGTTTTGAGACCGCATCCATGAGATGAGATTCTCTGTTTTGAAAGGTCAAGATTGGATTCATCAAAGAGAGCAGATGGTATTCCGATCTAAACACGGGCTCAGCGATTTCCGCGAGCGCCAGTGCTCAGAAAGAAATGAACCATAATTTCTCGGATCTGAATCTAAAGATGACGAGTTTTTTTTTTTTTTTTGAAAAGTCAATATCGGGTTCATCAAAGAGAGCAAAAGGCATTCCAATCTGAACACGGTCTCAGCGATTTCCGTGAGCGCCAGTGCTCAGAAAGGAGAAAACCAAGATTTCTCCAATCTAAACCCAAAATGACGGAAGTTTTTTTTTTGAGATTTTTAAAGATTTTTTTTTTTTTTTTTTAAATCTTTTTTTTTATTTTTTTATTTTTATTTTTAAGATTTTTTTTTTTTTTTAAATTTTTTTTTTATTTTTTATTTTAAAATTTATATATATATTTTTTTAAAATATATATTTTTTTTGTTTAAAGACCGAGAGAGCACACATAGGCCTCCTAACCCGGTCTTATGAAATCTTGATTGATAGAATTGCCCCCAGGTCAGGGTAGGATTACTTAATGAACCCGTTTGGAGGACCCTTGCCTAGAACAGTCAAGCTGTCTCCACACTCTGGACAAGGCTTTTCTTTGAATCAACCATGATCAAAGAACACAGTTGGTTTAACCTTCGTGGTCTATGTCTTTTTTTTTTAATTATATTTTTTTTTTATTTTTTTATATGAACTCATCGAAGAGAAACAATGGCCCAACCACCCGATCCGAACACGGTCTCAGCGATTTCCGTGAGCGCCAGTGCCCAGAAGGGAGAGGATCAAAGTTTCTCAATTTTGAATCCAAAATGAAAAATCTGATTTTTTGTGTTTTTTTTATTTTAAAAAAAAAAAATTTTTTTGAAAAGAGAAAGAGTGGAAATAAATTCAAAGAATTAGAAATTTCCAAACAAAAAATCTCATCTCATTTTTTTTAGATGCGGAATTCACATAGGCCACCAATTATAAAGTAGCCAAGGAATGGAGAAAAGAAATATAAGCATAGAGCAAAATATATGATATGCAAATATTTCATTTCTAGCATCGTGTTCTCAAATAAACGAGTCCCACCGGCGGAGCCAGCCTGATGGACCGCGCTCCAAATGCTCGGTTCCTACCGAGGTCGGCGGACGTGGGAGTCCGTTTGGTTCCGACCCTTTCGTAACCAGGGGGCAAGGGGCGTGCATCAACATTTCTTTTTTTGTGTGGGTGTGCCAGATTTTCTATTTTTACTTGGAATTACAAGTGGTGATCCGGAGATCAACCTTCGCAAGTAAAAAGGAAATCAACTTCTTTCAAGTTTTCCATTGCACATATATTTAAGAAAAGAGACATTTTTCTTGGTTTGCCGTGAAAGGCGATTTTTTTTGGCATTTATAGCCGATTTTGGCGTTTATAGCCGATTTTTGGCGTTTATAGCCGATTTTGGCGTTTATAGCCGATTTACAATCCTTATCAACAATGAAAGACAAGAATTATGATTTTTGTCTCTTTTGAAAAAATACAAACTACAATGAAAAGCAAGAAAAGGAGGATCTAACTTTTCAGGAGATTGTGGGGGACTCGTTTAGATTGACGGTCGCAAGCCATATGTGGGCTTCGCCGTCATCCATGCAGATGAGAACAGAGGATGCTATTGATTCGCTTGGCTTGGCTATAAGCTCAGGTTTTTAGAGGACAAAGACCAAAAGAAGGTCCTATGTCCAATAAAAAGCCGAGTAGACGGGCTGAAAAGCCATATCTAAGCCATCGGAGGCAGGAGGAGAAGGCAAGGACCTTGGGGGGGGTACCCCCCAAGGGACTTTTGTCACCTTGTTGCGGTGGCCGGTGTAGAACTTCCGCAGAGTTTTCTCTCTTTTTCCTTTCTCTGGATTTCTGTGCTTCTGTCTGTCTGTCTGTTTGTGCTTTTTTTCTGATGCTCTGTGTGCTGTCCTTTCTTCTTGGAGAGCTCTCCTATTTATAGGCTTTTAGGTAGCCATTTAGGAGGGTTTATGAGCCTTGATTGTCATAAGCTGCATAATGGGAGGAGTTACAAAATTGAATTGTTTATTTTGTAACTCCTTTTTCTTGGCTTCTGATTGGCCGGAGGAGATTGAGGGCATTTAATTGCCTTTAATCGCCATGATGGGAGGAGTTTCATGGGTTAAATGCCATGAATCTCTTGACTTGTAACTCCCGAATGCTTGCTTCTGATTGGGCCGTCCAAAGAAATGGATTAATGACTGTAATAAAGTTAGTCAATTAATCGCATTAAGTGGTCGCCGAGCAGCTGAAGAGTCGCGGGCCGTGCCACGTCTTTTGGGATTCTTCTGTCGATGATTATCGATGGATCTTCATGTAGATCGACATCAGATGACCATTTAATTTCAGGTGTTTGTTGCCAACAGCGGGTCGGTGCCATCTGTCCTGTCGATTTCTCGATCCGTCGGGTAGAAAGCACACTTTTTTTGGTTGACCGGGTGGCGATCAATATTGTTTTCGATACTCTTGATGATTGACCCGTGTTTTTGGACGGATGTCAGAGGACTTGGTGTCTCAAAAGCATGAATTTTGGAAAGTACCAGAGGCTGGGCTCTTCGAATCGCGAAAAAACGAGAAAACCGGGGTTTCGGGGCCTTCCCGGCGACCCCGGGTTCCACGGTCGCCGGCGACCCTGAGGGGTTTTTCCCCTTTTGTGTCCCGTTTGTGTCCGTTTTTGCTGTTTTTTCGATTCTTTTTTTCTCCTGTACTTTTCCTTGACTATTTCGACCATTTATTGGCCTAATTTCTTTGTAGGAAACCTGATGAGAATCCTTACATTTTATTTTGCAAAGTTTCCAATTTTCCTGAGAAAGCCGAAGACTTTGTCGCGCAGAGCTGCCGATTTTCCGTCAGAAGCTGAAACTGGGTCAAACGATGTCGGAATGACCTGAAATTTGGTGTGAAGCCTCCTGAGCAATAAATAAGACCAACCAGAGGCTTTTGTTTGAGTTTTGAAGCCGTTTGGGTCCTATCACCAGTAGACTTACTTTTTGTCGCGATGAAGATGTCGCGGTTTGATGTGCGGTCAACCGATGTCCGATTGACATGAAATTTGACAGGGAACCTATTGGAGTCATTTTAAGATGATCCATAGGCTCTGTCTTGGAAACCATGGTCCCGGAGAGCTTTGCCGCCGAGAGGCCTGATTTGGCTTCCGAGCGTCAAACTATGGTCAAATGTTGTGGAAATGACCTGAAATTTGACGTGTAGCCCTTTATAAGCATTTTGAAGCCGTCCATGTGCTCTATCTGATGAGTAATGGCCTCGGTGGTTCTCGCCGCCGAGAGGCTTGATTTAGCTGTTCGAGGGTTGATGTAGGGTCAAACGTTGTCGGTTTGACTCGGAACTTGACGTGGAGCCTTTTGGAGGTATTTTGAGACCATCCATCGGTCCTGATCGAAGATTTGGTGTCTCCGATGCTTTTGCCGTCGAGAGCTCCTTGCCAGCTGTCGGGGAAGCGAAGTTAGGCCAAATGATTTTGAAATGGCCCGAAACTTCTTGTGTACTCCTCTTTTGGCTGTCTGGAAGAATCTTGCAGTTTTTGTTTGGTTCTGACAAGATTTGATTTTTGGAAGCAGCATTGCCTATTTATGGCAGGTTGCGACTTCATGTAGCTCTTTGGATCTTGAAGAGGCAAGTGACATTTTTGGTGTCAACAAAAACAGGGGGAGAATGAGTCAACATATGACTTCATTCATACGTGGAAAGCAATGGCATACAAATGCTCTGATGTATTGCCACAAGCATCCCTAGTCGACATCTGCCGAAACAACATGAGAGCTAGAATCCGCTCCATGATCATCGGCAATAAATCAAAGAACCTGGGAGAACTCCTAGAAGCTTCCATGCAAGCTGAAATGGTGATTAAAGACCTCAACAGTCAGAAATCATCAAAAAAAGAGCCAACCGCCATTGTAACCTCCAAACCAAAGAAAAAAGAGGTCCTCAATGTGCAGACCGAGTCAGCTCCTCAGCCACCAAAGAAAGCTGAAAGCAAAGCTGCTGGTAAGAGACCTGAACTCTCAGATGCCTGCAAAGAACGAGTAGAGAAGAAATACCCGTTTGATGAAGATGTTGATGAAATCTTCGGGGCTCTTGTGGCGAACGGCAAGCTCACTTTACCTGAACCCAAAAGATTGAGTGATGTTGGCAAAACCAATGATCCTCGGTACTGTCCATACCACCAGATCATCTCGCATCCTCTCAATCAATGCTTCATTGTGAGGGAGAAAATAAATGAGATGTGGAAGAACGGAGTCATCACCTTTGACAAAAACTATGGGTCTGCCTCCGTCAACATGGTGACATGTGGACAAACATCAAAATCACCGAAGAAGAAGATCACTTCTTCCTTTAAGGTGATAAACTCAATCCAAGCGTCCGAGGAACTGGTTCCTTACCCGACACCGGACAGATAACCCATATGGGTACACCCCGATCTCCTAGAAAATGAAAATTGGGAGGTCGTGAAAACAAAGCCTACAGGTCAACAGCGAAGGCAGGCTAGGAAACATCTCCTCAAGCTCAAACGGCAAGAGAAGACACAGCCAAAACAAGAAGTCCAAGAAAAGGCAGAGGCTTCCTCTACCGCTTCACTGGAGGCAACAAAAACATCCCTTCCAGAGACTTCAAATGGGGTAAGAAAATTCACTCTCAGTGATTTCATGCCATCTTAATTCAAAGAAGCCGCGCAGGAGGCATCATACTCTTGTAATTCAGTAGTTGGATTCTCTATTAATGGATACGAGTCCAGCGACACCGATGATGGATTCGAATCCAACTACACCGACGAGTGGGAAGAGTCCCTTGAAATAGGAAAATATCTCTCCGATGAAGAATGGGTTCCTGAGACTCATCTTATGCCAGTAATCTGGTATAACCCCCTACAGCCACAAGGATCCTGGTCTGATGATGAAGAAGACCAAGAGGTTGTAAAAGAAAATGCTGTTGAACCAGCACCCCTCATTGCTCTAATGGAAATCAACAATGTTGAGCCACAAAGAGTTGATGAAGAAGAAGATTTGGCTCCTATGCCTGATCTTGAAGAATATGCAAGGATCTTACAGCATTTCGCTCTAGAGCAAGAACAAGACCGCGTCAACGAGCCTCCTCGCAATCCAGAGTCGGAAGTCCCTGAAGACCATCAGGTACATCCTCCTTTAACTCCTGAAAATAGAGAAAATTGCTGGATAGACGATCCTCTTACATCCGAGGATGAGTCTGACTTCGATCAGACAACGTCTCCTGTCAGAGCTTCCTGTAATGTGATAATTCAGGATTATAACTCTTCCGAAGCATCGTCTGATGAGATCACTTACACTCCGACGACTCCTAGCAATGTATCTTCTGGAACGACCTCATCTCACGTGACTTTCACTGAGACGACATCCTCTTAGGTTTCTTCTCCTGAGACTGTGACTTCAAATTTCACACCCTTCCTGACTGAAGAATTCCCAGCTATTGATGCTTCGGATGATGAATTGGTCAACGAAGAAGAAAGGTTGTTGGATGCTGTTCATGACTTGTTCCCGAAAAATGCTCCGTGCAACACAATCACTGAGGATGGTAACTCTGCTGCAGATACATCCTCAGCAAATGAAAAATGACAGCCTCTCGATCCTGAAGACAATCTTCCAAACAAAGATCCTTCTCAAGAAGCTCTCGAAGTTGGTAGAGGCACCCGCTCTGGCCGGGACAACCACAAAAATTACAACCAATCTTCCTTTACATATGTAAATCCTTCGGAAAAAGATGTTGTAAGCGCCCCTAGTGGCAACAATGATGAACATGCAGGCCCTAAGGAGGCTTTCAAGTATGACTTGATTGAACAATTCAAGCACATACCTGCACGTCTGCACATCCTAGATTTATTGCGAATGTCTCCGCACACTCGTGATAATCTCATTTCAAAATTACAAAAGCTGAATGAGGATGTCGACAAACATGCCCCGCAAGTCCTCCAAATTGAAATGGACTACCGGGTCAAAGACTCAAAAGCTTCCTTAAAGGGAGAAAAGAAGAAAACTGAGGGATCATGCATTGAATGCCTCTCGGTTCAAAAAGAAATCAGTGCAACCATCGCCTTCACTAAGGATGACCTCCTACTTGGCGAAACAAGGCACAACCGACCCCTGTACTTCACAGGGTACATCAAGAAAATGCCTATGCACAAAGTTCAGATCGACTCATGTTCTGTACTCAAACTCATCTCCACTTCGGCTCTCGAAGAGTTAGGCATCCCACCTAGCAAGCCGAGCCACACATCTATATCTATCTTTGGATACGATGGGAGTACTCAAAGGCCTATCGGGAAAATCAGTTTCAAGTTGCAGATCGGTAATCTTATCTCTGAGGTCACTGTGTACGCAATAAAAACCCCTTCATGCTATAACATCCTTCTCGGACGCCCCTGGATCCATGAGAATGGTGTTGTCCCTTCAACTTTTCATCGATGCATCAAGTTTGTTGGCGACGACGGCATGATACATTGAGTCTTTGGGGACAGAAAACCCTTCAAAGGTAAAGAAGTCCACTTCGCAGACTCACAGATCTATGAAGGTGAGAAAGAAGAAGAGGAGAAGCAAGCAGCACCCTTTGCCGAAAATCTCCAGAAAGATAAAAGCAAGGCTCCTCAACAATCACCGGAAGAAAACAAACCATCCGGTAAATCCGAAGAGAGCATTCAAACTCCCTTCATCATTTCCCTCAAACCTTCAAAGCCTTTGGTCATCACAACTAAAGTGAAGAAGGCAAAGCAAAAGTCTGGGGGCAAATTTGTTGTCTCTTTCGTGTCTATCATGCAAGACACGGATCCGGATTCAGAGCCAGAAGACGACACATCGTCAATCCAAGCTGACACTCAGCAAGTTCAGCCTGCTCTTACTCCAATGGAGACAACTTCTGACATAGAAGATCCTACGTCAGCTTCCTTCGTTGTTCCAGCAACTTCAGCAAAGGAAAAGCCGATCTTCTTCCATAGATCGGATGCTTCTTCATCAAACTCCATGCTTGAACCTTCCCAAAATGAAGGTATGCCTCAACTATCCTTATATAGTTCTGTGGCACAAGCTATTATGAAGAAAATGGGCTATGACGCTCACAACCTAGTCGGTTTGGGAGAAGGACGTGGTATTCTCATGCCATTGGGGCCCGTCTTGACCAAAAGCCAGCTTGAAGATTGGAGACTCTACGGCTATGTAGAAAAGTCTTCACACGGGCTAGGATATGATCCCGACACTCCCCGGAGACAGTTGACACAAATGCTTAAAAGTCAATTTACTGACCAAGCCTCAACATCTCGTATCCATGAAGCCATCGATCTCCCTGGATATCTCTTTGATGAGTCACCTGACAAAGATCCAGGAAGCTCATCCAATTGGCACGATTTCTCTGAGAATGAAGAAGAGTTGTCCGATGGCACAGACATGTGGTCTTCTAACCCAGAAGAATCCTTGTCTCCAAAAAAAGTACCCTACTTTGACCCGGCTTCAACAGGCAATTGGGATCATCTCATAGCAAACCTTGTGAAAATCGCCGATCAAGAAGACCTGTGGAAAGGAACAAAACCTTGGTCTGGAAATGCCCTTGAAACCCCAGAAGGTTTCGTTGAGCTGGAAGCCTATGAAAATATTGTGGAGGAACCACCTTCGAACCTTCCAACAGAAGATCCTGTTCAAAAGATAGACTTGGGAACACCTTATAACCCACGTCCTGTATTCATAAGCAAGAATATAAAAGATGATGAGTTACCCGAGTATATTGCCTTTCTTCGTGAGTTCGTTGATTGCTTTGCATGGTCTTATGCTAAAATGCCTGGTTTAGACCCCCAAAATAGCAGTCCACAAACTCAATCTTCAAGAAGACATCAAACCTGTCAAACAGGGCCAAAGAAGATTCCGTCCAGATGTGATGGATAAAATTGAACAAGAAGTTCAAAAACTCAAAAGCGTCGGCTTCATCCGTGAGGAACAACATCCTGAATGGTTGGCCAACATTGTCCCCATGACAAAGAAAAATGGGCAGATCCGGGTCAGTGTCGACTAGAGACCTGAATGGCGCATGCCCTAAAGATGAATTTCCGCTCCCCATACTAGAGGTAACGATTGATAATTCCTGTGGATTCGAGCGAATGACATTCATGGATGGCTTCTCTGGCTACAATCAGATAAAGATGCATCTTGAGGATGAAAAACATACATCCTTTCGAACCCCATTTGGCGTGTATTGCTACACTTGTTAGTTTTATGGACTCAATCCAGTAGATGATATAATAAATTGATTAATTTCTTTATTTATCAGTATATTCATGATTTCCTTTCATGAGATGAATGGTGATTTATTATATACATGCACATAACCAATACGAATGACATGATGGTTCATGAGATGAACCGGAATCCACAAGTAGATGTAACACATGTGTATGGATGAGATCCATATACAGGAGACGTGTGTGACAAATCTTATACTTAAATATCTTCACAACCTGTGATGAGACTGGACATCTCATACTGACAAGGTTGCAGCATTTTGATCACTATGAGATAGTGTGATTTGTCTCGATCATCAGAATGGAAGATTTTGGATCATAATGCTGGTACATTAGATGTATTGAAGGACCATGAGAAGCACCTTATAAACATTGTCTTTACTTTAAGGTTTGCTCTCATAATTCCCTAGCAATAGGCTCTCAATCCTGAGACATTAATGAACTCAAGTTTCTATCTATTCATTTGCTTTGAGTCACCAATGAGTGAGACCAACTGTAGGTCAACACCTCGGTGATTTGGGTACGTGGTAGTAGAGCTGTGGGAACATTCAATGGTTAAGATGGAATCTATCTCTAATATCCCCTTGTGCCAATTAATGGATTTATCATTAGTAAGTGCGCACCCATTTTGATTAAGAGTTAATTGGAAAGGTACCTATGATCATTATAATTAATTGGGGCTCAAGGATAATAAGATATGGATCTAGTTTGGAAGACAGGCCCGGATTGTCACACCCCGAAACCGGGCCCTGCAGTGATCCGATCCCGGAGTGCGAAATTTTGGGATAATTTGAAACTTTTGTTATATTTCCCAAGATCCGCATGAATGAGGATAATCAAATTCCATCACAATCAGAGTATATTTTCACGAAAGCTAAACATGGCGTTACGACTCGGAATCCGTGGCCATCGGGTTCCGTGTCGCACGCAACCAAGGTTATAATGCCATCACATAAGCAGACTGGCACAAAACATAATCCAAAGAACACTGAGCTGGTAGTAACAAACCTATTTATTTCCCACATATTCAGATTACAATTAACAAATGTCTTAATTACAACCCCAATGAAAAAGGCTAACAAAGCCATACAAATAAACCACTAAGTGACATACTACCCCAAATGATTTTACGAGCTCCGGTGCCAAACTTGACATCTAGATGATATCAATGGGCAGCCTCTCACGTCAGACCGGCGGTCCCACCGCCTCCTCCGATCAAACACCTAAAAACAGAAAGAGAAGAAACTGGCACCAAACAAACAGGGTCAGACACGACGGTCTGGCAAGTAAATAAACAAGTAATATGAAACAAAAGGACATTCATAAAACCTTATAGAATTAATGTAAATCCATTTAAAGAGTCCAAACAATAATAGCAATAAATCACGATAAAATGATCGAGAGACCGAACATAAATGTCAAAGCAGATAAAAGAACAGTCTCAGAAGTACGAATATCTCGAAAAGATAGAAGCCTGCATAAAACATTTAATAGTTGGAAATACATTTCAAATCCTAAATAATGGCAACAATACGATGAAAGATCGATATCATAAACATTAGCAAACTCCAAGAATATAATGAGTATAAACAAATAAGAATCATAAAACAGATAAAACATAGGCAACCACACATAGCTATATTCTCCTATTACCGAAGTAACAAGAGCAGACAGAACCGTAGCCACTACACGTGGGACCGAAAATAGGATCAGAACCGTAGCGATACAAATGGGACCGGCAGATCAAAAATCAGAACCGTGGCCATACAAATGGGACCGGCAGATCAAATCAGAACCGTAGCCATACAAATGGGACCGGCAGATAGAAACCGTTGCCATGGTCGGTACAGACAGAATCCAAGCTGCAGCTGGCGGACAAATTAAAGATCCCAAGCCGGGTGATCAGCCCGACAAGGTGACCTAAGCCTAGCGGTGCCTTTATTTTTCAAAACTCAAACCGATACGAATCAAACCATAATACTAATCCCTTTGGCTCAGGGGCTCACACTACAAAGCTCTGGCCCCGTCTTGCCTCGAGGTTTTATTTTTCAAAATACTAGTCTTATCAAAATAATAGTCTCATCGAAGAAATCCCGAATGTGACGAACCACTCCAATCTCCTTTCAAATCGATTCGAAGAAAACATACGAATATCCAAGGTAAACCACTCAAATACACATTAAAGTGATTTGTATAAAACTATGCGATCGCTCCATTCGAACATGGAAAACCCCATGATTTTATAACAAATCACCGATGCTATTCAAATTAGTTTACCAAAGAATACAAACCAAATACAAATACATTCTATGACTTGAAATGGAATGGATAGTGGAGAATGACTTAATGACTTACCAAGGAATCATCTCAATGCACATTTAACCTTTAAACATTGATTAATAAAGAGTATGTTTGATGCCAATGAAAATCCACAACATTTAAATGATAAAGTGCGCATTGAGACTCGAACGATTCCCGGGTAATTTCACATACACTCATTCTCTCATTGTTCCCATTCCCATTTCACAAATTTTCCAAGTATTACAAGTGATCCCAAATCTCTTTAAACAGGCCCATAGCTGGCCTTAAACCGAGCCCAAAACAGTCTACTCATTTAACCCAAAATAGCCCTTTAAACATGGCCCAAAACAATCCTTAAAAACAGTCCAAAAACTAACCTTAACTAGGCCCACAAAACAAACTTTAAACACAGCCCAAAACTAAACCTTGAATGGCCCACAAAACAAGTTTCAAAACAGCCCAAAACTAAACCTTGAATGGCCCACAAAACAAGTTTTAAAACAGCCCAAAACTAAACCTTCAATGGCCCACAAAACAAGTTTTAAAACAGCCCAAAACTAAACCTTCAATGGCCCACAAAACAAGTTTTAAAACAGCCCAATATCAGGCCCTGAAATGGCCAAATGTCAAGTCTTGAAATGGCCCAAAAATCAGGTCTTAAACAACCCAAGCAGGCCTTGAAACAGGCCCAAACATCCCACAAAGTTGACCCAGAACCGGGCTCTGAACAGACCTCCCAGGCTGGGCTGAGCTCGCTCGAGCGACCCAAGGTCCGCTCGAACGGAGCCCAGACAGAGCCTGGGTCGCTGGAGCGGCCCAGTGGGTCGCTCGAGCTAGGGCCAGGCAGAGCCTGGTCCGCTCGAGCGGCCCACTGGGTCACTCGAGCGGACTGGGCTCTGTCCAGTCCGGCTCGGCAGGGTATATCCTCCCATTTTTTTGCATTTTTCTTGAATCTTTTTTATTCTTTTTGATTCCTAATCCTTCATACATATTTCCTAGATCATTTGGGCCCTTCCTTGACCTTCCAAACTCATCAAATCACCATTCATTAGCAATCCAAATAACCAAACAAACACTTTTAAAAATCAAAGTCTTCCCCATTTCTTTGAACACCAACTCTTAACACAAGGAAATCAAATTTTCTAAATGACCAAGATGAAAGCAAACTTCCAATACATTGTAACACCATAACATAAATGGAAATCCACATAACATTGGTTCATTCATTCAAAGTAAGTCCATAAATCATAAAGAAAATAAAACATAGAATGAGGATAAATAAAAAGAATCATTCATATATACATAACCATCAAATTAACTGAATATTTACTTGCCTTGGGTCAAGAGGAGATGCAAAACACCCTATGATGGTCCTCTTAAAGTCCCAAGCTCTAAAATCGCAAAACCCCCAAAATAGCTCATGAATAAACCCTAGAAAACAAATCCATTGCAAAACTCAAGGAAAACCTTTGCATGTATGGCAAACACATTCTAAATGGTTTGAAAAACCAAGATTTGGAGAAAGAAATCCATTGCTCACCTTTTTGAAGCTCAAACAAAGAAGAAAGGCATGGAAAAGAGGTCTCTCCTAGCTCAAATCTCTTGCAAATGGGTTCTTTGGAAAGCTTGGAGAGGGAGGAAGAAGAAGGTGAGATCAAATCTCCCTTTAGCATCCAAGAAGAGGGGTTTCCAAGAGGAGAGAGAAAGGGGTTGGGAGAAGAACCCTATCTCCTCCCCTTTGTTGCAGGAAAAGGAAAAATGGGAGAGAAGAGAAACCCATTGGTGGTTTTATAAGGTTAAGTGGGCTGGGCCCCATGGGCCCCAATCTTCACAAGGCTGAAACTAACATTTGTGGGTCCCGAATGAGATCGACGAAGAAGACAAAAACAATCAACGAAATTTCTACTTTCCAAAAAGTATATTGTCCCCAAATTCTGAAATTTTCGAAATTCATGGACAGATTTAGTGTGAAAAGTCAGTTTTGCCCTTTTTCCTCAAAAAACGCATTTTCTGATCATCGAATCAAAATGGTCAAAACATGAAAGTTGTTAAACTTCATAAAATGAGTCAAAATACACCAAATTTAGAATTTTTTAGAAATCAAAGTAATTTCTCATAAAAATACATATCATATGGACCGGGTCAAACCAAAGTCAACGGTCCTAAAAATCTCAAAGGCTATGGAAAAGTCTAGTCAAACTCAAAAACAAGGTCAAACTAAATCAAATCTCACTTAACAAGTTAAATCACGATTAAAACAATACTAAACAAAAGAACTGGGGGTCGGGGTCTTACACAGATTACACATGCGATGTGGGGTAGCTTGTCCCAGTTGGAGCCAGCTTTCTAAGGAATCCCTAGTGGTCCCTACGCTAGCCCAATTATTAGAAAGTATCTAATTCTAGTTGAACTCTAAAAGGAAAGTTACTATTTCTATTTGAAGTGAGACTTTTAATAGTGGTAATAGTAGACTTACTAATTTTAGTAGATGTGAGACTTTTATTTTAATTAGAAAGGAATTGGAGAGTTACTAATCATATTTGAAGTGAGACTTCTAATTACTAATTAATTAATGGAAGTAAGACTTCTATTTTAATTAAGAAGAGATAGTTACTAATTTTTGGAAGTAAGACTTCTAATGGAAATTAGTAAGTGGGGCTTGTAAAAGCTATAAATAGAGGAGAGGAGGCTTGGGCGTGCATGCACTATCCTAGCATAGGGATTCACACCCAAGGCCCCTTTGTGCAATAGTTGCACATGCTCCTTCTTCTCTTCCCTCTTCTAATTCTCTTTCTAGTTCCACCTAAGAGTTCCTAGTAGTTTTCTCTTGGAGATCCCACCATCTTCTTGAGAAAAAGGAGAATCTGATACGGGTCATAGCGTGTAAGATCAAGAGGTCTTGGAGATTCCTATTTGATTAATGAAAGCGTTTCATCATCAAAGAAAGACGCAACTTCTCCATTAGAGCACAACCGAGCTCCAAAGGTATAATCTACTTCCTTGCATGTTGTAGATTTATTTGTAGCTTATATGTTGCTGGTTCTATCCTTTAGATATATTGTCTTACTGATCATGATGACTGAGATTGAGGACATAGATCTTGGACTGGGTTTTATCGCCTTTTGGATAGTTGATCCCTGCATCAAGTGAGTCAAAAGTTTTTGAAACCTATCCTAGAAGCCCACCCTATTTCCAACAATTGTCATGCCATTTGGTCTGCAAAATGCTGGTGCCACATATCAGAGGCTATGATGAAAATATTCAAAGATATGCAGCACAAGACGGTTGAATGTTACGTTGATGACCTCGCCATCAAAAGCAAAAGAAAAGAAGATCATCTAGAAAACCTTCGAGAAGTCTTCCTCCGACTTCGCAAACACAAACTGCGAATGAATCCTTTGAAATGCTTCTTCGGCGGCTCGTCGGGTAAGTTCCTCAGATTCTTAGTTCGGAAAGCTGAAATAGAGCTTGACCCCATAAAAGTCAAAGTCATTCTAGAAATGCCCTCTCCAAGAACCTTGAGAGAACTCAAAGGGCTTCAAGGGAGATTGGCCTACATCAGACGGTTCATCTCCAATCTTTCGGGGAAATGCCGTCCATTCTCCCTGTTGATGAAAAAAGGTGTAAACTTTGTCTGGGATGCTGACTGTGAAGCTGCGTTCAAGATATCAAGTCATACCTGACCAAACCTCCAGTGTTAGCTGCTCCTACCACTGGAAAACTATTCATCTTGTACATAAGATCCTTGATCACTCTCTGGGTGCTCTGCTTACACAAGAAAATGATGAAAGAAAAGAAGCTGCTCTATACTACCTCAGCCGCATGCTAGTAGGTGCAGAGCATCGCTACTCTCCAGTCGAAAAAGAATGTCTTGCAGTGATGTTCGCCGTACAAAAGATGCGTCGCTACTTGCTTTCCAACACAGTCTACCTGGTCTCAAAGGTCAACCTCTTGAAGGTCCTTATCACAAAAGCAGGTTCTCTCATTGCCCTACTGGCAAAATGGTCCATCCTTCTGTCACAATTTGATATTAGGTATGTACCGCAAAAGGCAATCAAAGGACAAGCTCTACCAGACTTTCTCACAGAGCATCCATTGCCTAAAGATTCTCCACTCAGAGATGATCTCCCAGATGAACCAGTCTACAATGTGGAGACTTTCCCACAAAGTGCCTCTTGGGACATGTACTTTGACGGTGCAACCAGGACAAATGAAAAGGGACAACTGATCTTGGGAGTTGGCATCCACTTTGTTAGCCCTGACAAATACATGATTCCACACGCTTTTTCGCTACTGGAACCATGCACAAACAATGCAGCTGAATATCAAGCTCTGATCCTAGGATTTGAACTCGCCATCGAATCGGGTATCACCATGCTAGAAGTCTTTGGAGACTCTCAACTGATTGTCAACCAGATGAATCAGAAATTTGATGTCAGGAAGCCCGATCTGCTGCCTTACTACAACAAGGCACAATTGCTTCTGCAAAAGTTTGACATCTGTCACATCACCCACATTCGTAGAGGTGAAAACATACGTGCAGATGCCCTGGCCGGACTTGCCGCATCTATGGCAATCCAGGAAGGGGAAAACATGCAAATCACAGTGTGCGAAAGAAGAATCATTCCTCCTTTTAACACACACCAAGCAGTTGTTGAATGCCACCAAGTGGTTGGAAGTCAAATTTCAATCCTTCAAACTTCAATCGGCGACTGGAGGGATCCGTTCATTGATTATACTATGTTCGAAATCCTACCTGAAGATCCAAAAGAAAGGGTAAGCATCCAAAGGCGAACCCTAAGCTTTCATTTGGATATTCCTTCAAAAATCCTTTATAGGAAATCCTTCAACGAAGTACTTCTACGCTGCTTGTCACAACAAGAGGCTAAAGAAACACTCAAAGAAATTCATGCTGGTCTTTGCGGAGCTCATCAAGCTGGTCTCAAGCTCAATTATCAGATAAAAAGGTTAGGTTATTACTGGCCTACCATGGTAGCTGACACAATGCAATTTGCTAAGCGCTGCCAACAATGCCAAGTTTATGGAGATTACATTCACATGCCTCTAGAATGGCTACATCCTACAGCGATTTCATGGCCTTTCGAAGCCTGGGGTATGGATATTATAGGTCCTATTTCTCCCCCTTCAGGCAAAGGTCATCGCTTCATCTTCGCCTCTACGGATTATTTCTCCAAGTGGTCAGAAGCATTTGCGCTCAACGAAATGAAGACCTCATCAGTCCTTCAGTTCCTGTGCACCAACATCATTTGTCATTTCGGCATACCCAAAAGATTCGTCCATGATAACGGACCACAATTCCGGGATCATCGATTCTACAGGTTTTGCGACAAATACAAAATCCAAAGCTGTCCTTCAACTCCATACAATCCGGCAGCAAACGGATTAGCAGAAGCTTTCAACAAGACACTCTGCAAAATCCTCAAGAAAATGGTCTCTAGTCACAAAAGAGACTGGAGCCACAAACTGTCTGAAGCTTTGTGGGCCTATCGAACCACCATTCGAGGACCAACCCATAGCACACCATTCTCCTTGGTCTATGGATGCAAAGCTGTCGTGCCCTTGGAAGTACAAATTCCTTCCTTGAGGGTATCCTTGCAAAATGACATGACTCAAGAAAGCAATGTCAAATTGCGACTCCATGAGCTGGACAATCTCGATGAGAGACGGCTCGAAGCTCGACAAAGCATTGAACTTTACCAAGCACGCATGGCAGGATCTTTCGACAAAAAGGTCGGCCATCCCTTCTGCTTCTCTCCAGAAAGGAAGACCCAAACTTCCTCTCGCCGGACGCCATCCAACTTTCCAAGGCCTTTTCCAAACGATAGCTTCACATCAAGCTCCTTCTTGGAAAGCCCCCAATATGCCGAAAAGCTCTCCGCGAACCACTTCGCGAAGCTGGCAGTCCGGGAAGTCGACAACACAGGATAAGAAATTATGGCAGTAGTGTCTTCAGCACTATAGAAAGCCCATGCGTTTCTGTCATCCTGCAAACCTCCAAAGCGCTTCACCATGCTTGAAGGCGCTCCAACAACACCTTGAGAAAAGCCGAATTGCAGAGCAAAGCGAGAAGGTACATACATCTGGATGTTGACGAAAAGATGTCTGCGGTACACTATCGTGCCGATACATATGCTAAAAAGCACTGCTTCTCTGCATTCGTCAAGGAGTAATGCATTCCCGACCCTGCCCTTGTAGAGTCTCGGGAGGCACCAAAGTCAAAAGCATTCTTCCGCAATTCCGGAGAAAGCTTCACTGAAGATTGCCCCATCTCGATGTCCCTGAACCGTCGAATCCTCATGCGGGCAAACAAAAGTGATTCTGACACGACTTTGCCCTTAGCTAGTCGAATCATAAGAGGATCATCATCCTATGCAGCACCTAGCCGGTAGAAGTCAGGACAGTGGTATACATACCACGAATAAAAGATGTGGGCTAAAAATACCCTATTTATAAGGAGCCCAAGCCGAACCAAAAAAGCAGCAGCCTGCAGTTCGGTACACAAGTTGGAGTAAAGAGCTGGCACCAAAGCAAGCTGTTCTCCAAACGCCATCTAACAAGCCGGAAAAATACAATGCGGCCTGATGTGCGTTCCATCTCCTCCAGCAAAAATAGCCTCACCTAGCTAATAAGTGAGGTAAACAGCGAGATCTCTCAGCAGTGCAATGTCAAGACATACGGCGTTTGTACTCACAAAGAAATCTCAACTTTTCTTGCATAGCCAAAATCTTCCTCGAACCCGGATCCTTAGCCCTGTCTTCTCAGGTCATCCTATAGAAGGCTCCCCACTTTCAAAGAAGTTGGGAGATGAAGAGCTAAAACTCTTCCAACTGCTGGATCTTACTTTTGAGCCCTCCTTCTCCTTCAAAAAATCATAGAAGGCGACGAGCTGAAAGTACAAAAGCTAAACTCCTCAGACTGCTCCTCAAGGACGCTGTCAATCGGCATAAACTCCTCATAGAGTCTGCCAAGGATGGGCAATCCAGTAATGGTGCTCAGCTCCTTCAAAGAGAAACTAATCTCACCATTCGTCACAATAAAGGTATTGGTTTGTGGAAGGAATGACTCCAACATAGCCATGAAGGCCTCGTCGGAAACAATCACGGTCTCCCTAAAGGCGAGGACCGCATCAAAAATCCCGGCTTCCTTCAAAACGGCGCCACCAATCAGTAGGATGCGATCAGTCCACGATTTCCACTCGGAGTCAGCATTAAAACAGCCATGAAGTCGAAAAGGCTTCACCCAATTGATGCCGTCACTGCTGAAAATACCAAGGCCCACTGGTCCCAAATCGACCGACGGATAATCAGAGCCCTGGTAGCCGCTGGCCGGCATCAACATGTCCATGTCAGCAGGCGATTTCTCCGCATATCTCGGAGAACCACCAACAAAAACCCCGGTCTTGATTACACTTGTCCATTTCACCCAGCTTGGAGGATCTTCCCTCTTAGAGCACGTGGGAGAAAGGCTTATGATCGAGACGGTGCGATCAAACGTCGAGTGGGTAGCAACAGTCTTCTTCTCACCATCAGCTGTGAAAGAGAACTGAAAACATCTTCTCTGGTATGTCATGTCATCAGGGACTACATCACCAAAGAAGAAGGTAGGCTCGGGCAAAACCCTCTGATCGTTCATCACCCAAGGACGGTTGTTTACCATGATCTGGTGAAACTCCTCACTCTTGAGAGCGATCAGTCGCTGCCTCATCTCATCTATATTGAGGGAGTCGCACTCTTCCAGGTTTCTCTCAACATACTGGACCTTCTCCCAGGCCTGCTGAACGGCCGGATTAGAAGATCTAGCAGATCGACGAGGTACGCTTGTAGCAGGCCCTTTACCCTTGTTCGTTCTGGAGGAACCACCTGCAAAGGATGGAAAAGAAAAAGATCATCAAAATGACAGAATTTCGCTATAAAAAAATCTGGTGAGATTTTGACATGACTCCGGGGCAACTCTGAAGAAAAAGGAAATACCCCGAAAGAAATAGAAAGCTTGAAGATGGGCTCAACATTGCTGCGAGCTCCGAAACTCCAAACTTTCGAAACCTCAAATTCTCCGCAAAATCAGGAAGGGCTCAACATCGCTGGGAGCTCCAAATTCCCAAATTTGTAAGAACTTTCAGGTATGCTATCACATCATGCTACCAATTCAATTTACAAAAAAAATACATGCATGAACATCTTGGTTTGCCAAAAAAAAAAAAGCATTATCATGATGAGCAAAAAAAAAAGAAACTTTCTCAAAAAAAAAACGGAGAAAGAAAAGAACAAAAAAAAAGAGGGACTGGCCCACAGGCCAAATGGTCGTACGGCCATATCCGTAACGCCCCACAAAAAAAAAACGTGCTTAAAAAAAAGCACGAGAGAAAAAAAAAAACAAAAACACGTGTAAAAAAAAAGAAGAAGAAAACACGTGGAAAAAAAAAGAGAAAAGAAAACACTTTCTTTTTTTACCATCCTACTTTCTACAATCGAGTTTTCTTGAGAAAGAGAACTTACTTGAAGCCATTGATGGAGAAGAAAAAGAAAAGCTTGAAGATCCTTGAAGAAGAAAAGCTCTTGGTCTTGGAGCACTCTTGAGATTGTTGCAAAAGAAAACAATAAGAGCAAGAGATCCAACAACCTCCTTGTTTTTATAGAAGAGAGCAAACTAAAGAAGGAAATAAAAAGGAGGTAAGTGTTACTAATTAGTAACCTTAACAAAAGAAATAAATTAGAAAGATTCTTTCCCAAAAAAAGATTTCTTTTGGTATTCTCTCAAAAAAAGAAATCAATGAGAAGTTTTCTCCCAAAAGATAGGAGATTTGAGATATTCTCTCCCAAAGAAAGATATCTTGAGATATTCTCTCCCAAAATAAAGGGAACATGAAAGATTCTCTCCAAATAAAGATATTCTTAGATATTCTCTATCCAAAGGAGATATTTAGATATTCTTTATAAAAATGACACCATATGAGATCTAAGTCATTTCAAAAGCTTAAGGTCCCATGGGTTAGCCCATATGAGCTAGGTTTGACCACTTAGGCACTTAAAAAAATAAACAAATTGGGCTTTTAGTCAAAAAGAAATCCCTCTGAGCTTACAAAAATGGTTTCATGCCTCTTTTGAGTTGATTGGACCATACAAAAAGAATTCTAAGCCCCATGAGCTTCCAAATATCAAATCATCCAGCCTCATATACCAAATTGAGCCAAAATCTTGAAATTGACATTCTACAAAAATCCAAACCAAATCCTGGTCCCCTAACTTGCCACATACAGCTTGTTAGGTCACAAGATCAAAACCAAAAACCAAAACCTGATCCCCTAACTTGCCACATACAGCCTATTAGGTCACAAGATCAAAACCAAAATCGACCCCCCAACATTCCACAAACAGCTTGTTGGGTCACACGGTCAAAACCAAACCCGGCCCCCTAACCTGCCACATACAGCTTGTTGGGTCACAAGTGTTGGGATTGGTGTATGCCCTAAATCCTACTAGCTGCACTCTCATCTTTTGTTACTGGATATTTACTGGTTATTTAATGGAATGACTCTTTTCTCTTTAAACATGTATATATGTATGGTTGTGTAAGGCCCATTGTTTCTAGTAAATGAATTAGGTGTGTAGTGTCTACACACAGATAGTGTTGGAATTTGAGATGCCTTGAGAAGTCTTATGAAGCATTGAAGTGTTGAGTATCTCAAGTATCATTTTGTGTTGGAATTATTGTCAACACAATGTCACAATTGTGGTGTTGATAGTGTGGTGTTGATAAAGCTTCAAAGAGAAAACAGAGCTGAAACAGTACAGAAATCAGAATTCCTGAAGCAGTGTGGTCAGTCGACCGGGGACCCCACGCGGTCGACCGAGCAAGAGAAATTTGCAGCAGACAGTCCCAGTTAGCTCCCAGTTATTTTGTTGCCATAGTGTGTCGCCGGTCGACCGAGGACCCCACGCGGTCGACCGAGCACGGGAAACCAGAATTGCGCAGAAATAGAAGTTGTGCACGAAAATTCAAGAATCTTATGTCTTTCGTTTGGGACTCTTTCTAAACGAATTCTAGCCTAATTTGAACACTCTTTAGGGTTACCATAACCTATATAAAGGCTTGCTAAGTTCGTTTTCAAGGATAGAAGAGAAGAGAGAACAAAAGAGAGGGTTTTGGAGAGAAGAGTGATTGGAGAAGAAGGTGCTGCTATGTGCAGTTGTGCTGCAAGTTTCTACAGCAAGTTGGACGAAAATATGCTCATGAAGATGGTGATTCATCCATAGATAAGTGTCTCTCTTTTTATGCTTTAAATTTCAATTTTTAAGGGATTGAGAGAGAGAGATTGTAGAGGGGAAGGGCTGTAGAAAAGTTCTCTACTTTAATTCTGTAGAACATCAAGTTGGTGCTTGGTGTTAGGGGTTTGGTGATCCTATCTGTTGGTGCAGATAAATTGTAAAGGGGGTAGGTGCTTCCTAGATAGTTAGTGCTATCTGAAACTTAAGGGTTGGTGCTCTTTGTCATTGGTGCGACTAAATAGATTCAGACCTGTTCCGGATCGGTGTTCGGACAGACTTTGAACCGTGGACGTAGCCTTTTGGTGAACCACGTTAAATCTGGTGTCCTTGTGTGATTTGATTTGCTTTTGTTGTTAAATTGGACCTATTTTTAAGGGATCACTGATTCACCCCCCCCCCCCCCCCCCTCTCAGTGATCGCGATATCTAACAGATAGGTCTAATTCATGGACACTGGAAACAACATATTTGTTCATAACTGAGAGATGGAGCTGGGCACTTCATCTTGGTATAAGTTATAGTGAGAGACTCTCCAGTATTCAGGGTGACTTACCTAAGTCATAGGAGGACTTTCTCGGATTTATCTCATTAGTGCATATGCAATGCATTGAACAGGACCATGGTAGGTGTGATCTCTAAAATAGTACTATCACTGAGAGAGATCAAGTCACCTCATGCTACTGAGTGACCAGTGCTCTTAATCTTGAGCATTTGTGGATGAACTGACGAAGTCAAGTCCTTGTGCTTTAATTCACTATGGGTGAGATTCTTTTCATAGGGTCAACAGCTCTGTGTTTTGGATACTCGGACTTGATCAGTTGGAACGTGCAGATGCAATAAAGAATCTATGCCATCTAATGATGGAATGATCGTCCCCTTAGAATTATCCGATTAATCATCAAAATCTAAGATCTTAGTATATGGATGTTCCATATGGATATTGAACTTGTGGGTCGCTCCCTGGACCAAGAGAATGATATCCGGATGATGATTAAGTTAAGGATATGAAGTTCTAAGGTTTAGATGTAATCGAGAAGGTTGATAGTACATTGGATAACCTGACATGATTATGGATGTTACATAGAGGGGCATTCAGGTCATTACACTTAGTAGGTCGAAGACAACTGTCATTTAATGACGAGCTTATCATATTATATATTTGCCCCTGGAGTTCAACCATAACTCTTTAATGGAATGAGTTAAGGTTAAAATGGTCTTAATGTTGCTATGGGTTTAGCATGGACATTTTCGTCATTTTGGGAGCCAAGGGCAAATATGTCTTTTGGTCCCTTCTCTAGTCACTTTCCAAGATTGGCATGGTTTCCTAAAATGTTTAGATGACATATGGTTGAATTATTTTAGTGGAAAAATAATTTTGAGTTTAAATTCAAATAAGCCTTTGATGGCATACATGAATTTAATTCTAGATAAATTATTTGTGGGCCATGGTGTGCATTAGTATGTGGGACGTCCATAATGGGATTTCCATGGGTAAGGTTTCCAATTTTAAGTAGGTCTCTCTACTTGAAAGGTTGGACTCCTCTTTGGATTAGTATTCCTATAAGAAAGTTTCCTTTTTGAATTAGAAACTTAAATTAGTAAGTGTTGTGCAACTAGGATTACTAATTACTAAAGTTTGTGGGATGTTCCTTTAGTTTCCTTTTCTAATTAGAGTGTTTCTAAAAGGAAATAAATCTTTAGATTATACTTTCCTTTTAGGACATCTATGAGAATTAGAAGAGATCGTCTTTGAGGAAAGAAATTCCAAAAGTTTCTATAAAAGAGGAAACACACCCCCTTGGACGTCCATCCCTATGCAAGAGACTATCCCACACGTCCAAGCACTCCTTCTTCTTCTTTGAAGAGATCATAAGGTCTGAGAATTTTTTCATTGAAAATAGTTCTCAAAACCCATCTAGAAACCTAGATTAAGATCCCACCATCTTAGCCAATCAGATTTGGAAGTGAGATAGAGAAGAAGATCAAAAGCAACTCTACTGCAGAAAATTCCAGCAAGTTGTTTGGTAATTGCAAGTCTGAGTTCAGCCCTTTGGATCTATTTTTTCAGAGATTTGAAGTCTACAAATCTTCAAGGTAATAGTCTTCTTGATTCTCCTTTAATTATACACTTGTTGGTCATGAATTCATGGAGTTCTTTTGCGATCTATATGGCTGATTTATGCTGCCCAAATCAGATTTTAAAAAATCTGTCATGTTACAAATCAGCCATGAACGTCTTCCACTAGTGATGTTCAGATCTGAATCGCAGTTTCTTTCAGTGGTATCAGAGCCACTCCATGTGAAATCATGATCCCATGTTGTGTATAATTAATCCTAGATATATTATGGGCATGGTGGCACCCTACTAAAGTTATATTAAGATGCATGTTGTGTGCAAGTTTTATTAACAATGCTAGAATTCATTTCCAGATTTGTTTAATGATGTACATAGTGTGTTTGCATGCACTAACCTCTTTGTTTGCAGCCATATATTGCATCCTTGATGGTTCGCATGATTGTTATGTGGATTTGGATATTTTTTCATTAGTTGGAAAGTGTATGATTGCGCGCTTAGCAATCATAGGAAGTTGTGATTCTTTCTTTACTTTTATTCCAACTAGTCTTGATGTAAGCTTTCTTAAAAAGCATAGGTATCTCCAATGTAATTTGAGGTTTTGTTTTTTATGGATTTGCTTGTATAAATTTAATTTGTTGGATCAAGCAAGAAGAAGAAAGTTTCAAGCAAGATAGGTTGCAAGTAACCGGATTCCTTAGTGGTGGAGGAGGCAAGACTTCTTGGTGCAAGATGAGATCTATTTTTGATGTCCTAATTCGATAAGGATTGGAAGTCCGAAGAGCAGGGAGCCATCAAGGATTGCATACTTTTATTGCATGGATGAATGCTTTATATAATTGCTATGGAATGCATGGATGAATGCTTTATATAATTGCTATAATTGTCACCTAGAAACATGGCCACCATTAGGTTCTAAAATTGGCATCTTTTTATATTAGATTGTTTTTAGTTTGGCAAATTGTTTTAAACAGAACTTAGACCAGCACCTTCTATTTTGTCTAAGGTTTAAAATTGGATAGGGTTTAGTTTATCTTGGTACTCTTGGTTTCCAAAAGAGGCTAAACTAAAATCTAATTAGATGCTACCTATGGGTTTCCATAACCCAAGTTAGGTCTTTGATTCTTTAAAGGGATTTTCTCAAATGTTTTAAAGCAAAGGTTATTTATTTTTAAGATGACTCAAGTCATTGAGTCATAAATTTAATTAACTAAGTTTGCTATATTTAAATGAGCTTTTGAGTAAACAATATAAAGGTCAAGAAGTATAAACCCTAGTTATAAATAATCAAGTGGGAGAGGGGTTTTGGAAAGACCCCATGGCCTTCCATTTTCGGTTCATGTTATCTCATTAAGGTGTTAGTAGGAGCGGCCACCCCTTCGGTGGAGTTCTTTACTAAAGACCGCTTGGATGGGTTAATGGGTGAACTAATGTGAATATTCATAATGAGGTGTTAGTAGGAGCGGCCATCCCTTCGGTGGAGTTCTTTACTAAAGATCACTTCTATAGAATGTCAATGAAGTGTTGGTGGGAGCGGCCATCCCTTCGGTGGAGCTCTTTACTAAAGTTCACTTCTAGAATGGATAAAAGTCACTTCCCCTCGGAGGACTTAAATCATAGACATTCTAGGAAATTTCATAAGAGATGGTAAAACACTTGACATAAGACGGTAATGACCTCTCCCTAGGAGTTAAGGGTTATTTGTCATATGAGGCCAAACCAATCAGTGATTGGACTACCACTAGATATGTGTATCCAGATAGTGATAATCCAAATAAGCATACCTTAATTCAACGTGACTGTAGGCTCGGCCATCCCTTCGATGGAGGGTCGATGAGGAGGTTGAAACACTGATACATTATGATTAGGGTTAAATAATGTAAAAAGTTTTATGCTTTGTTTTTCCTTTTATAACAAGCACCATATGCATATTACATATATACTGCCTGTCTAATTATAAACCGTTTCATATCCAGAGAGAGATGGGTAAAGATTCTTTTAGTCCGTTGATGTGCATTCTTCGTGAGAACAAACTGACTGGCCCTAACTACGTAGATTGGAAGAGAAATCTTGACATAGTACTCACTGCTGAGGAGTACAAGTATGTCTTATTGGAAACCTGTCCTGATATTGATGCTAATTCTACTGATGACCAGTTAGAGGCTGAGAGGAAATGGAAGAAAGCGAATAGCATGGCTAAATGCTATATGCTTGCTTCCATGTCCAACGTGTTGCAAACACCGCACGAGTATATGGACACAGCCTATGAAATCATGATGTCCTTGTCTGAGATGTTTGCAGACAAAAGTAGGCCAGCTAGGCAAGCTGCTATAAGGACTATCATGAAAAATAGGATGGCTGAGGGAACACCTGTCAGAGAGCATATGCTCAAGCTGATGGATTGTTTCAATGTAGCTGAGATTCTAGGAGCTGAGATTGATGCAAAGAGTCAAACTGATATGATTCTCGAAACTCTGCCGGACTCTTTCAATCAGTTCAAGCTCAGTTTCAATATGAGCAAGATGGACATGACTCTATCTGAGTTAATGAAAGAACTCCAGGCGGCGGAGGCCATCATGAAGCCCAAGCTAACTTTTTCCAGTCTTCCTCTAAACTAAACCCCAAAGGGAAGAAGTTCAAGAAGAAGCAGAATAAGGGGAAATGGCAGAAAAAGGATAATACTGGTAATAAGAAGGACAAGGGTACAGATGGAAAGCTCAAAGGGAAATGCTTCAAGTGTGGCCTCAAAGGTCATTGGAAGAAAGATTGTCCCAAGTTCTTAACCTCAGTTAAGAAAGGTACATCTTTTTCATACTACATTGAAACTTGTCTGGTGGTTGATTCTACTGATTCATGGATAGTAGACTCAGGAGCCACTAATCATATCTGCAATTCATTGCAGGGGTTTCAGATAATGCAGAAGATTGAGAAAGGAGAGTTTGCTTTTAGAGCTGGAACTGGAGCTAAAGTTTGGGCAGTTGCAGTAGGAGTTGTTACCTTACATTTTCCATGTGATAGGATATTAGTTTTAAATAATATTTTCTATGTTCCGGACATGAGGAAGAATTTAATTTCAGTTTCCAGACTCATTGAATTTAATTATTCAGTTTCTTTCCATTCTGGTGTTGATATCAGTAGAGATGGAAATATTATATGTTCCGGTAGAATACATGACAACTTATTTTATATATATCCTATTGCTCCCACACTGCATAATGTACAACAAGAAAACTCAACTTCCCTTAAAAGGAAGGTATCTTTAATCAATGACACATATCTTTGGCACTTACGTTTGGGTCACATTAACCTAAAACGGATTCAGAGGTTGGTAGAAGATGGGCCTTTGAGCTCATTAGACTTTGAACCTTTTCCTCAGTGCGAATCTTGTCTCAAGGGAAAGATGACCAAAAGTTCATTCTCTGGAAAGGGACTAAGGTCAAAGGAGTTGTTAGAATTGATTCACACTGATGTGTGTGGTCCTATGAACAAACCGGCTCGAAGAGGGTATGAGTATTACATCACCTTCACTGATGATTACTCTAAGCATGGATATGTGTACTTAATGCGACGCAAGTCTGAGGCGTTTGATAAATTCAAGCAATTCAAGGCTGAGGCGGAGTTACAACTAGGGAAACATGTCAAAGCCCTTCGATCTGATCGAGGTGGCGAGTACCTCCTAGGTGAGTTCAAAGAGCACCTCACACAACATGGGATCGTGTCTCAGTTGTCTGCACAGGGTACACCCCAGCAAAATGGTGTAGCGGAGAGAAGAAACCATACCCTTCTTGATATGGTAAGGTCCATGATGAGTCATGCAACCCTACCTATATCTTTTTGGGGCTATGCCCTAGAAGCAGCAGCATACATTTTAAATCTGGTACCTTCAAAATCAGTACCTAGGACACCGCAAGAAATGTGGACAGGTCGAAAACCTAGTTTAAGACTGTTGGATACCACGATCACTGAGAGGGGGGGGGTGAATCAGTGATTTCTAAAAACAGGTCCAATTCAACAACAAAATAAGTCAAATCACACTATGACACCAGATTTAACGTGGTTCACCGAAAGGCTACGTCCACGGTTCAAAGACTGTCCGAACACCAATCCGGGACAGATCTGAATCTTATTTAGTCGCACCAACGACAAAGAGCACCAACCCTTAGTTTTAGATAGCACCAACTATCTAGGAAGCACCGACTCCCTTTAGTTTCAGATAGCACCAACTATCTAGGAAGCACCGACTCCCTTTACAATTTATCTGCACCCACAGATAGGATCACCAAACCCCAAACACCAAGCACCAACTTGATGTTAAAAACAGAGTAGAAGATTAATTCTGTCTACAGCCCTTCCCCTCTACAATTCTCTCTCTCTCAATCCCTTACAAATTGAAATCTAAAGCATAAAAGAGAGACACTTAACTCATGGACGAAACACCATCTTCTAGAGCACAATCCCGTCCATAATTGCTGTAGAAAGATGCAGCACAACAGCACACAGCAACAGCACCAGCACACAGCACACTCTACTCTCTTCTCTTCTCTCTTTTCTCTTCTCTTCTGGTGTCTCTTCTGATGTATTTATGAACGACCCAAGCATGCCTTTATATAGGTTTTAATAACCCTTAATTGTATTCAAAACGGGCTACAATTCGTTTAGAAAGATTCCCAAACGAAATAGATAACTGTGCTGAATTTTCGTGCAAAACTTCTAATTCTGCGCAACTCTGGTTCCCGTGCTCGGTCGACATCCTGGCTTGCTCGGTCGACCGAAGACACTGACTGGAAAACAGACAATTTCGAGCTCGGTCGACATCCTGGAGTCCCGGTCGACCGAAGACACACTGTGTCACGAAAATAACTGAGAGGTGCCTTTTTTCTGTTTCTGCAGGTTTCTTCTTGCTCGGTCGACCGCATGAAGAGCCCGGTCGACCGCGTGCACTGCATCAGGAACTCTTAATTCCAGACTGTTTCAATTCTGTTTCTCCTTTTCAAGCTCTATCAACACCAGCTTATTATCATCATGTTTGTGACAATGTGTTGACAAGAATTCCAACTCAAAACCATACTTGAGATACTAATTACTTTAATTCATCAAAAAACTCTAAAGTCATCTCAAGTTCATCTCAAATTCCAACAATCTCCCCCTTTGGAATTGTTGGCAACACTATTGGAACTTCAACACTTTCAACTCCAGCTTGCAGCTCTTCCAAGTTCTTTTCAACACTCACTTGGAACCAATTCTAAAATTCTGAAATAACAACCATGCACTGTCAACAATCTCCCCCTAGCTTTCATAGCATAACATCTCTTCCTAGCTTTCATAGCATAATAACATCTCTCCCCCTTTGACAACAAGTCCAAAGGGACCAAACCGAGGAGCGAATAGGATTTTCAATGAATGCATTGCTCCCCCTTTCAAGCACAACTCCTACGGTTTAGGAGAGTGAGTAACTCCTAACTTTTTCCGGAGATACTCGAAGACTTCCTTTGGCAGAGGTTTCGTGAAAATATCAGCCACTTGCTCAGTTGTTGGAACATATTCCAACTTGACCTCTCCATCAGCAACTTTATCTTTAAGAAAATGATAACGAATTGCTACATGCTTTGTTCGAGAGTGCTGAACAGGATTCTTAGATATATGAATTGCACTCGTGTTGTCACATAGGATCGGCGTAGGATCCGTTGTAGGAACTCCTAGATCAGAGAGCATTTGCCGCATCCATAACACTTGCGTACAACAAGTTGCCGCTGCAATATATTCCGCTTCCGCTGTCGAAAGGGATACTGAGTCTTGCTTCTTACTATGCCAAGCAACTAATCTTTCTCCAAGATAAAATGCGCCGCCGCTAGTACTCTTGCGATCATCTACGCATCCAGCCCAATCGGCATCAGAATATGCAACTAGAGTGAAGGATTTGCCTTTGGGATACCAGATACCAAGCTCCATAGTACCTTTCAGATATCGAAAGATTCTTTTCACTGCTGTAAGGTGCGTTTCAGTTGGTGCTGCTTGAAAACGTGCAACCATACATACTGCTTGTAGAAGATCTGGTCTTGTTGCAGTCAAGTAGAGCAAGCTTCCTATCATAGAGCGATAGGTGGTATGATCAACGGACGAGGCCTTATCATCTTTGCTAAGCTTCGTGTTCGTTGTCATTGGTGTGCTTACTGGCTTGCTGTCTTCCATATTGAATCGCTTCAGCATTTCCTTGATGTATTTCATCTGTGATATGAAGATACCATGTTTCAGCTGCTGAACTTGTAAACCAAGAAAGAACTTTAGTTCTCCAAGCATTGACATCTCAAATTCTTTCTTCATTGCTTCAGCAAAATTCCTGCACATCTCCTCATCATTGCCACCAAAGATTATGTCATCAACATAAACAATGACAACCAGCTGTTTGCTTATCTCAGTTTTGACATATAGATTGCTATCAACAAGTCCTTTTCCAAAACCGATCTTGCGGAGATAGAGATCCAGCCTTGCATACCATGCCCTTGGCGCTTGTTTCAGTCCATAAAGAGCCTTTTTCAATTTGCACACTAGATCTGAATTTTTGCTGATGAGAAAACCATCAGGTTGCTCAATGTAGACTTCTTCTTCAAGTAAACCATTCAAGAAAGCTGACTTTACGTCCATCTGAAATACCTTGAAGGTTTTGTATGCTGCCAATGCAAGAAACATTCGAATAGCTTCCAGACGAGCCACCGGTGCAAAGGTCTCTTCAAAATCTATGCCTTCAACTTGAGCATAGCCTTTACAAACCAACCTTGCTTTGTTTCTAATGACTTGACCATCTTCATTCAGCTTATTCCGAAAGACCCATTTAGTACCAATAACATTCTTATCAGTAGGTCTAGGAACAAGTTCCCATGTGGAGTTCTTCTCAATTTGCTCCAACTCCTCATGCATAGATTTCAACCAACTATCATCGAGACTGGCTTCAGCCACAGTCTTGGGTTCAATGGTGGACACAAGTGAGTAATTGCTAACTACATTTTGTCTAGTTTGAACGCCTGCCTTAGGATCTCCAATGATTTGATCCTTAGGGTGTTGCTCTACCCAAGTGCTGTGCTTCTTAGGTGAAGTATCTTCTGAGTCATCCTTTGATTTCTCAGAATCATTAGATTCAGCCATCTCATCATCAATCTCACTCGAGTCCTCATAAACTGGACTGTCATAATGAGTTCCATTCTTTGGTTCAACATTCTCATCTATTCTCACATCAGCACTTTCTATGATTTTTCTGGTTCTTTTGTTAAGACACCTATATGCCTTGCTAGTAGAGGAGTAACCCAGAAATATACCTTCGTCAGCTCTTTCTTCAAATTTGCCCGGATTTTGTTCGAGCCGCTTGATGTAACACTTGCTGCCGAAGACTTTGAAGTGCTTGACTGTTGCTTTTCGCCCAAACCATAGCTCATAGGGAGTTTTGACTTCATGTGGCCTGATCAAGCATCGATTTTGTATGTATACAGCCGTATGAATTGCCTCTTTCCAATACTTGTCAGCCATCTTGCTTTCACTTAGCATCGTACGAGCCATCTCTTGTACGGTGCGATTCTTCCGTTCCACAACTCCATTTTGCTGTGGAGTTCTAGGGGCTGAGTACTGTCTTTGAATGCCATGATGTTCACAATATTTAGTGAACTCTTCAGATGTGAACTCGCCTCCACGATCAGACCTTAAAATCTTGATACGTTTTTCCAATTGATTTTCAACCTGTGCTTTAAACACTTTAAAACGATCAAGTGCTTGATGCTTATGCTTAAGAAACAATACCCATGTCATACGAGTATAATCATCAATGCATAACATGAAATACTTATCTCCATTGGTGCTTTGAGTTCGCATCGGTCCACAGAGATCAGTGTGCACTAGCTCAAGAGGTTTCTTTGAATGATGCTCCTTTGACTTGAACATGACCCTCGTTTGCTTTCCCTTTTGGCAAGAGTCGCAAATGGGATTGGAAGGCTTTTCAACTTTAGACATGCCTCTTACAGCCTTTGAATTGCAAATCTTTGACATGTTGTCAAAGCTTAGATGCCCAAGGCGTTTGTGCCACAACCAACTTTCCTCTGTCCGACTCATCAAGCAGGTCTTTTCAGCTCCATCTGACAGTGTATAGAGATTTCCAGCAGTTCTTGATCCAGTTGCCACTGTTTTCCCGTTGCTACTCTTCTTGATGGCAAACCCATTCTTTGTGAAGATAACTTCATGACCCTTGTCACAGATCTGGCTCACACTAAGCAGGTTGTGTCTCAATCCAGACACATATAAGACTTCTTCAGATCTGATCTTGTTTGCCATAAGTTGAATAACACCTTTTCCGCATATTTTGGCGCCATCATTGTTGCCAAACTTCACTGAACCGCCTTCATAGTGCTGTAATTTGATGAATTTCTCTTTATCACCAGTCATATGGCTTGAACAACCACTATCAAGGACCCATGGTGCTGTCTTCTTTTGTGCATTGAATGCCGTTTGCACAATGAGAGATTCTTTGAGACTTTCTGCACTTTGCTTTGCTCTCCAAGCCTTGACTAACTTGGGTTTCTTTTCAACCTGAAATTTGTTAGCAATATGCAACCTACAATCCCTAGCCAAGTGTCCATAATTATGACACATATAGCACTCAATTTTGTGGCTACTTAGGATTGAAAAAGGATTCCTAGTCACAAATGGACTGTTTCTTACATAGAATTTGCAATCAGCTCTTTTATGTCCAAACATATTACAATGAAAGCAATAACCATAGAATTTGTATCTTCTTTGTGGCTGGTTAATCTTCATTACCTTTCTAAGAGGAATGGACTCCTTTCTAGGTTGAGTGGGCTTCATAGAGTTAGAAGGTGCAGTGACTTGCTTCACAAACTTTTTCTTTTCAGGAGGTGCAATCTTAGAGGATTCACCTTTCTCAAATCCTAGACCAAATCTGAAGTGGGCTGGTCTTTGAACTTTCAGTAGTTCATTGAGTTTCATAGTCCCTTCAATCGCTTGGAGCGCTTTGAGTTTTTTGCTATTTTCCAAATTTTCAGCCTTTGCTCTAGCGATCTCAGTTTCAAGTTTCATAGCCTCTTCCTTTTTGATACTTATTTGGTTTTCAAGGACTTCTACCATTCTTTTATATTCTTCTACTTGAGTTTTCAAAGAAATAATAGAACTTTCAGATTCATGGAGAAGTTTCAGATTTTTCTTACTTGATTTGCGTTCCATGCTTAGCTCCTCAAGTGCGGCTATGAGTTCCTCTTCAAGATTGACTTCAGCCTCCTCATCCTCTTCCGGATCTAGCTCTTCTTCTTCTTCAACAGTGACCATGAAGAGAGCTTCGGTTGATTCATCATCGTCTGAAGATTCAGACGTGCTGTCATCTTGTTGACATAGAAAGTTTTTAGCTTTGCCCCTTTTTCTAAAATTTCTCTTTCCTTTACTCTTTTCAGCATAAGAGTCATTATCATTGTCTTCTTTTAGGGGACACTTCGCAGCAAAGTGACCAATACCTCCACAATTGAAGCATTTAAAGGGTAGCTTCCCTTTGTACTTGCCGATGCTTCCTTTCTTCAACTTTCTAACAAATTGAGCCTCAAGCTCATCATCATCAGAATCAATATCATGACCAGCAATCTCTTTTGCCTTTTTCTGAACTTTGAAGGCCGCTTCTTTATCAGATGAAGACGTTTTTCCTATGCGCATCTCATAGGCGGTTAGAGAACCATGTAATTCATCCATGGAAAATGCATTCAGATCTTTGGCTTCTTCAATGGCTGAGACTTTTGAATCAAACCGGGGAAGAAGAGATCTTAGAACCTTTTTGACGATGACCGGCTCTTTAATCTCCTCCCCTAGTCCACGAATGTCATTCGTGACTTCATTCACTCGTTGCATATACGAGTCAACATTCTCGCTTTCTTCCATGCGAAGAGACTCGAATTGAGAGCGATGAGTTTGCAATTTGGCTTCTTTAATCTTCTCATCACCTTCATGTATGCTTTGCAACTTGTCCCAAATTTCCTTGGCTGTTTTGCATGCAATTACTTTGACAAGCTCGCTGTCCACAAGGCCACTAAAGAGTGCATTCTGCGCCTTGGAGTCGTTGTCTGCCAACTTCTTTGATGCAGTATCATTGGGTACGGTGGCAGCATTGTAACCGGCTCTGACAGCCTCCCAAACATCATAGCCAAGAGATTTGATGAAGGCTTGCATCCTAATCTTCCAAAAGGAGTAATTAGAACCATCAAACAGAGGTGCTTTCATATTCCCTGTATTGACTGCCATGTGATTTGACAAGAGATCACCCTTAGCGTATTAAACTGATCAAGGGAACCTCGCTCTGATACCAATTGTTGGATACCACGATCACTGAGAGGGGGGGTGAATCAGTGATTTCTAAAAACAGGTCCAATTCAACAACAAAACAAGTCAAATCACACTATGACACCAGATTTAACGTGGTTCACCGAAAGGCTACGTCCACGGTTCAAAGACTGTCCGAACACCAATCCGGGACAGATCTGAATCTTATTTAGTCGCACCAACGACAAAGAGCACCAACCCTTAGTTTTAGATAGCACCAACTATCTAGGAAGCACCGACTCCCTTTAGTTTCAGATAGCACCAACTATCTAGGAAGCACCGACTCCCTTTACAATTTATCTGCACCCACAGATAGGATCACCAAACCCCAAACACCAAGCACCAACTTGATGTTAAAAACAGAGTAGAAGATTAATTCTGTCTACAGCCCTTCCCCTCTACAATTCTCTCTCTCTCAATCCCTTACAAATTGAAATCTAAAGCATAAAAGAGAGACACTTAACTCATGGACGAAACACCATCTTCTAGAGCACAATCCCGTCCATAATTGCTGTAGAAAGATGCAGCACAACAGCACACAGCAACAGCACCAGCACACAGCACACTCTACTCTCTTCTCTTCTCTCTTTTCTCTTCTCTTCTGGTGTCTCTTCTGATGTATTTATGAACGACCCAAGCATGCCTTTATATAGGTTTTAATAACCCTTAATTGTATTCAAAACGGGCTACAATTCGTTTAGAAAGATTCCCAAACGAAATAGATAACTGTGCTGAATTTTCGTGCAAAACTTCTAATTCTGCGCAACTCTGGTTCCCGTGCTCGGTCGACATCCTGGCTTGCTCGGTCGACCGAAGACACTGACTGGAAAACAGACAATTTCGAGCTCGGTCGACATCCTGGAGTCCCGGTCGACCGAAGACACACTGTGTCACGAAAATAACTGAGAGGTGCCTTTTTTCTGTTTCTGCAGGTTTCTTCTTGCTCGGTCGACCGCATGAAGAGCCCGGTCGACCGCGTGCACTGCATCAGGAATTCTTAATTCCAGACTGTTTCAATTCTGTTTCTCCTTTTCAAGCTCTATCAACACCAGCTTATTATCATCATGTTTGTGACAATGTGTTGACAAGAATTCCAACTCAAAACCATACTTGAGATACTAATTACTTTAATTCATCAAAAACTCTAAAGTCATCTCAAGTTCATCTCAAATTCCAACAAAGACATATCCACATTTGGGGTTGTCCAGCCTATGTACTGAATGATAAAGCTACCAAGCTGGAACCCAGATCGGAAATGTACTACTTCATTGGGTATCCTAAGGGAACGAGAGGTGGCATCTTTCAAAGGGGCAAAAAGTGCTTATCAGCACTGATGCTAGGTACTTGGAGGATGATTGTATGATGCACCAAGAGCTTAGTTGTAAAGAAACCTATGAGGAGATTCTTCCGGGATCTCCTATAACATCTGTACCAGGTCCTGAGGCGGTAGATGAACAAGATATTCCTTTTAACACTCCGGAGCCTCATCGTAGTGGGAGAATTTCTAGACAGCCAAAAAGATATCTAGGAGTGTCTTTTAAGACAGACTCTGAAGATCTGGTTGAGGATCCTACTAGTTATGATGAAGCAGTAACGGATATAGATGCTGACATGTGACAGCAAGCGATGAAATCTGAAATGGATTCTTTGTATTCCAATCAAGTCTGGGAACTCGTAGATGCACCTGAAGGGATTAAACCCATAGGGTGCAAGTGGATCTACAAAAGGAAGAGAGGAGTGGATGGGAAGGTGGAAACCTTCAAAGCAAGACTGGTGGCGAAAGGATATACTCAGAAAGAGGGTATCGATTATGAGGAAACCTTTTCACTAGTGGCTATGCTTAAGTCCATAAGGATTCTCTTGGCCATTGCATGTCATTATGACTACAAGATATGGCAAATGGATGTCAAGACAGCTTTTCTTAATGGAAGTCTTGACGAATGCATCTATATGATGCAACCAGGGGGTTTCATTGCTAGTGGCCAAGATAACATGGTTTGTAAACTTAAGAAGTCCATTTATGGACTTAAGCAAGCATCTAGAGCATGGAACATCAAGTTTAATCAGGCAGTCAAATCTTTTGGCTTTGATCAAAACATTGATGAACCATGTGGGTATAAGAAAGGAAGTGGAAAAGCAGTTGCATTTTTAGTTCTGTATGTAGATGACATATTGCTCATTGGAAATGATGTAGGTATATTGTCATCTACAAAGGTTTGGTTATCCTCTCAATTTCAGATGAAGGATTTGGGTGAGGCCAGCTATATCTTAGGGATCAAGCTTTTGCGTGATCGCAAGAATAAGATGTTAGCCCTATCCCAATCTTCATACATTGAGAAGATATTGGTCAAGTTTAACATGCATGACTCCAAGAAGGGCCTCCTACCTTATAGACAAGGAGTACCACTGTCTCAAGATCAATGTCCAAAAACATCTGAAGAAATAGAGAGCATGAGGATGAAAGACCAAGATCGGATCCTAGAGGGGGGGTAAATAGGATGCTATTAAAAATTTAGACCACTTCTGAACATTTTGATTATTAGGTGACTTATGCTTTGATGATAGTAAGCTAGCTTCATAAGAGAGAGAGTTTTTGAGTTAATCATACACATTCAAAAGACAAATACATCCTTTAATCAAGCTCATACCCAATTAAGAGTTCAACAATCATAAAAAGGAAAGTAAACACAAATCACCATAACACAATCAAATATAGTGGTTCGGCCAAGTTGCCTACATCCACTCCCGGTAACCTTACCGGATTTCACTAGTCAATTCAAGGTTTAGGATCACCTCAAACCTTACAACCACATCATTATGCTTTTCAAGGTTAAGCATGAACCTTTACAACACAATATGTGCTTTTCAAGGCTAAGCACCAACCTTTACAACATTGATTTTTCTCTTAAGTGAAATGCCTATTTGTGCATGGGTAGAGAACAAATAAAACACAGTGGTTTGCCTCTAGATAGGCTGAATGGACAATGATAATGTTTATGACTAATGCATGAACTAGAAGGTTCACTTTCTCTTTTAAAAGGATGTAACTTCAATTAATGCAAAGGATGATGATCAAATGTAAGAGAAAGAGTTGTATTACTCAACACATGGTTTGTCAAAAGATCAAACTTAAAACCATTAGTTTTGAAAGTTAATGTTCAAAAACACATGTGAATGAGAAGACTTATGTTGATTTCATAATGCAAATACTTTTCAAAGATCAAGGCATGTCATGAAAAGAAACAACATCTTTAGAAGAGGACTAACACTTTGATCATGCTCAAAAGAAAACAATGATTAAAGTCTAAGCATGAAAAAGAGGTAGAGATTTAGAAAGCACACCCATTTTAAAGATCAAAGATTGAAAGGTTGAAAATGCTTCCATGATCCCTTTTGAAAAGCTCTTGTAAAGTTCCTCTCCTTTGGGCTCAAATGATCTCAAAAATTCAGCAAACTTTCCCAAAGAGAAAGTCACTTTTTATAGAAAAAGTGTTCCCAACGGATAGCTATCGGCTAGCCGAGAACTTGGTGTCGGTCAACCGATAGCCTAACGGTCATACGCAACGGCTATATTTTGAAAAAATTGCTGACCAAGAAACACTTGTCGGTTTGACCGACAGCATCGGTCGACCGACCTAGGAACCGACCTAGGAACCGATAGAGCAAAAAGGCCAAAAATGAAGCTTTCTGATATTGGGACCGATGAACTCTCGGTCTAGAGATTTAAGCACTATCGGTTGACCGATAGGAGCCGAAGATCTGACCGACAGAGAAGATCTGAAAGTTGAAGCTCTCTGGAACTGGAACCGACAGTCTATCGGCTGGGCTCGGTTCTTGTGTCGGCTGACCGATAAGAGCCGACAGATGGACCGACAGAATGTGCAAGCAGAAAACATAAAGATCTGAAGATTTTTCCAAGTAAAAACAAAGCTTATGATAGAAAGATATGCAAGAGAAACCTAAGAAGGAGAACATGAATGAGAGAGAGATCAAGATGAGACAATGAATGCATCCAATCAAATTGCAACAAAATAAACACTCTAACAATCTCCCCCTTTGCAATTTGATGGCAACTCTAAGCTTGACACTCTCTCATATGCCACGAACTAAACCACCAACTCTTTGGACATTTAAGGAGCTTTGGATGCTTTGGGATTTTGGATATTTTGGAGCTTTGGATTTTCTTTGCGAGAGCAACTAGACAAAGCTTCTCCCCCTCAATTTGATAGACCTTGATTCTACTCCCCCTCAAATTGAGACCACTTTACATATCATTCTCTCCCCCTTTGACATCTAATTGCAAAGGATCTCGCCCATCTACAAGAAGACACAAACCTTGTCAGTAGCACCTGTTTATAAGAGTTATAATACAATGAAGATGCAATAACAGGTGATTAGACAACAAGATTTCAGATTTCAGGGCAAGGGCCAATGCCCAAATGATGTCTTAGTTTAATAAATCTTTCATTTCCAAGGGGTTTAGTAAACAGGTCAGCCAATTGAGAATCAGTTGGAACAAAAAGTAACTCAATAGAGCCTTGATCAGCATGATCACGCAAAAAGTGATAGCGAATGTCAATGTGTTTAGTGCGAGAATGCTGAACAGGATTTTTAGATATGCTAATGGCACTTGAGTTATCACACATGATAGGCATACACTGTTGTGGGACATTATAATCTAACAAGGTTTGTTTCATCCACAACAATTAAGCACAACAGCTACCTGCAGCTATGTATTCAGCTTCTGCAGTAGACAAGGATACTGAATTTTGCTTTTTGCTATGCCAAGCTACTAAGCAATTTCCTATGAAGTAGCTGTTGGGATTGGTGTATGCCCTAAAGCCCACTAGCTGCATTCTCATCTTTTGTTACTGGATATTTAACTAGTTATTTAATGAAAAGACTCTTTTATGCTTAAACATGTATATATGTATGGTTGTGTAAGGCCCATTGTTTCTAGTAAATGAATTAGGTGTGTAGTGTCTACACACAGATAGGTCTAATTCATGGACAACTGGAAACATCATATTTGTTCATAACTGAAAGATGGAGCTGGGCACTTCATCTTGGTAGAAGTTATAATGAGATACTCTCCTATATAGGGTGACATACCTAAGTCACGGGAGGGCTTTCCCGGATCTATCTCATTAGTGCATGTGTCATGCATTGAACAGGACCGTTGTAGGTGTGATCTCTAAAATAGTACTATCACAGAAAAGAGATCAAGTCACCTCATGCTACTGAGTAACCTGTGCTCTTAATCTTGAGCATTTGTGGATGAACTGACGAAGTCAAGTTCTTGTGCTTTAATTCACTATGGGTGAGATTCTATTCATGGGTCAACAGCTCTGTGTTTTGGGTACTCGGACTTGATCAGTTGGGACGTGCAAATGCAATATAGAATCTATGCCATCTGATGATGGAATAATCGTCCCCTTGGAATTATCCGATTAATCATCAAAATCTAAGATCTTAGTATATGGATGTTCCATATGGATATTGAACTTGTGGGTCGCTCCCTGGATCAAGAGAATAATATTCGAATGATGATTATGTTTAAGGATATGAAGTTCTAAGGTTTAGATGTAATCGGGAAGGTTGATAGTACATATGATAACCTGACTCGATTATGGATGTTACATAGAGGGGCATTCAGGTCATTACACTTAGTAGGTCGAAGACAAACCGTCATCTTATGACGAGCTTATTATAATATATATTTGTCCTTGGAGTTCAACCATAACTCTTTAGTGGAATGAGTTAAGGTTAAAATGGTCTTAATGTTGCTATGGGTTTAGCATGGACATTTTGGTCATTTTGGGAGCCAATGGCAAATATGTCTTTTGGTCCCTTCTCTAGTCACTTACCAAGATTGGCATGGTTTCCTAAAATGTTTAGATAACATAAGGATGAATTATTTTAGTGAAAAATAATTTTGAGTTTAAATTCAAATAGGCCTTTGATGGTATACATGAATTTAACTCTAGATAAATTATATGTGGGCCATGGTGTGCATTGATATGTGGGACGTCCATAATAGGTTTTCCATGGGTAAGGTTTCCAACTTTGAGTAGGACTCTACTTGGAAAGTTGGACTCCTCTTTGGATTAGTATTCCTATGAGTTAGTTTCCTTTTTGGATTAGGAACTTAAAATTAGTAAGTGTTCTACAACTAGTATTACTAATTGTATGGAAAGTTCCTTTTGGTTTCCTTTTCTAATTAGAGTGTTTCTTAAAGGAAAGAAGTCTTTCCTTTTTGGACATAAATTAGAATAAGGAGAGATAACTAAATAGGAAAGGCTTCCCATAGTTTCTATAAAAGGAGAACCATCCCCCTTGGACGTCCACTATGCTAAGCAACACTTTTTTAGCACACTAATAGCCCCACACGTCCAGCCCCTTGAAGCTCTTTCTTCTTCCTTGAAGAAAGTTGAGGTCTGAGATTTTTCATGAGAAAAATAGTTCTTGTTTCCTAGATTAAGATCCCACCATCTTAGCCAATCAGATTTGGAAGTGAGATAGAGGAGAAGATCAAAGGCAATACTAGTGCAAGAAAATTCCAGCAACTTGTTTGCAAATTGCAAGTCTGAGTTCGCACCTTTGGATCTATTTTTTCAGAGATTTGAAGTCTACAAATCTTCGAGGTAATAGTCTTCTATCATCTCTATTAATTAGACACATGTTGGTCATGATTTAATGGAGTTTCTATGCGATTCTTTATGGCTGATTTCCGCTGCATAGTGCAGAAATCAGATTTTTTAAAATCTGTCATGCTTTGCATCAGCCATAGTAGTCTCTTTATGAGAAGTTTCAGATCTGAATCGCGGTTTCTTTCAGTGGTATCAGAGCCACTCCATGTGAAATCATGATCCCATGTTGTGTGTAATTAATCCTAGATTGATTATGGGTATGGTGGCACCCTATTAAAGTTATGTTGTGATGCATGTTGTGTGCAAGTTTCATTAACATTGCTGGAATTTATTTTCCAGATTTGTTTAATGATGCACATAGTGAGTTTGCATGCACTAACCTCTTTGTTTGCAGCCATAATTAGCATCCTTGATGGTTCGCATGTATGTTGTGTGGATTTGGATGTTTTTTAATTAGTTGGAAAGTGTACGATTACGCGGTTAGCAATCATAGGAAGTTGTAAAGTTTCCTTAATTTTATTCCAACTAGTCTTGATGTAAGCTTTCTTGGAAAGCATAGGAATCTCCAATGTAATTTTGGTTTTGTTTCAAGACAAGAAGGTTGCAAGAAATTGGAGTCCTTGGAGATGAAGGAGTCAAGACTTCTAGATGCATGAGGAGTCCTAATTCGATTAGGATTTGAAATCCTAAGAATAGGGAGCCATCAAGGAATGCATACTTTTATTTTCTTTTATATATGGAATGCATGGTTGAATGCTTTATATAATTGCTATAATTGTCACCTAGAAACATGGCCACCATTAGGTTCTAAAAATTGGCATCTTTATTGTATTAGATTGTTTTTAGTTTGGCAAATTGTTTTAAACGGAACTTAGACCAGCACCTTCTATTTGTCTAAGGTTTAAAATTGGATAGGGTTTAGTTTATCTTGGTACCCTTGGTTTCCAAAGGAGGCTAAACTAAAATCTGAGTAGATGCTACCTATGGGTTTTCATAACCCAAGATAGGTTTTTGACTCTTTGAAGGGATTTGCTCAAATGTTTTAAAGCAAAGGTTATTTGATTTTAAGATGACTTAAGTCATGAATTTAATTAACCAAGTTTGCTAGATTTAAAAAGGGTTTTTGAGTAAAACAATGTAAAGGTCAAAAAGTATAACCCTAGCGATAAATAATCAAGTGGGAGAGGGGTTTTAGGAAAGACCCCATGGCCTTCCATTTTCGGTTCATGTTACCTCATTAAAATGTTAGTGGGAACGGCCATCCCTTCGGTGGAGTTCTTTAACTAAAGAACGCTTTGATGGGTTAATGGGTGAACTAATGTGAATATTCATAATGAGGTGTTAGTAGGAGCGGCCATCCCTTCGGTGGAGTTCTTTACTAAAGATCACTTCTATAGAATGTCAATGAAGTGTTGGTGGGAGCGGCCATCCCTTCGGTGGAGCTCTTTTCTAAAGTTCACTTCTAGGAAGGATAAAAGTCTCTTCCCTTCGGAAGACTTAATCATAGACATTCTGGGAATTTCATAAGAGATGGTTATACACTTGACATAAGACGGTGATGACCTCTCCTTAGGAGTTAAGGGTTATTTGTCATATGAGGCCAAACCAATCAGTGATTGGACTACCACTGGATGTGTATCCAGATAGTGATAATCCAAATAAGTCTGCCTTAATTCAACGTGACTGTAGGCTCGGCCATCCCTTCGATGGAGGGTCTATGAGGAGGTTGAAACACTGATACATTATAATTGGGGTTGAATAATGTAAAAAGTTTTCGTGCTTTGTTTTTCCTTTTGTAACAAGCACCATATGCATATTACATATATACTGCATGTCTAATTATAAACCGTTTTATATCCAGAAAGAGATGGGTAGAGATTCTTTTAGTCCGTTGATGTGCATTCTTCGTGAGAACAAACTGACTGGCCCTAACTACGTAGACTGGAAAAGAAATCTTGACATAGTACTCACAGCCGAGGAGTACAAGTATGTCTTGCTGGAAAACTGTCCCGAAATTGATGCTAATTCTACTGATGACCAGCGAGAGGCTGAGAAGAAATGGAAGAAAGCGAATAGCATGGCTAAATGCTACATGCTCGCTTCCATGTCCAACGTGTTGCAAACACAGCACGAGCAAATGGACACAGCCTATGAAATCATGATGTCCTTGTCTGAGATGTTCGCAGACAAGAGCAGGCCAGCTAGGCAAGCTGCTATGAGGACTATCATGAATGCTAGGATGGCTGAGGGAACACCTGTCAGAGAGCATATGCTCAAGCTGATAGATTGTTTCAATGAAGCTGAGATTCTAGGGGATGAGATTGATGCAGGGAGTCAGACTGACATGATTCTCGAGACTCTGCCGGACTCTTTCAATCAGTTCAAGCTCAATTTCAATATGAGCAAGATGGACATGACTCTACCTGAGTTAATGAAAGAACTCCAGGCGGCAGAGGCTATCATGAAGCCCAAAGCCCAAGCTCATTTTTCCAGTCTTCCTCTAAAACTGAACCCGAAAGGGAAGAAGTCCAAGAAGAAGCAGAATAAGGGAAAAGGGCAGAAAAAGAATAATGCTGGTAATAAGAAGGACAAGGGTACAGATGGAAAGCCCAAAGGGAAATGCTTCAAGTGTGGCCTCAAAGGTCATTGGAAGAAAGATTGTCCCAAGTTCCTGGCCTCAGTTAAGAAAGGTACATCTTTTTCATACTACATTGAAACTTGTCTAGTGGTTGATTCTACTGACTCATGGATAGTAGACTCAGGAGCCACTAATCATATCTGCAATTCATTGCAGGGGTTTCAGATAATGCAGAGAATTGAGAAAGGAGAGTTTGCCTTTAGAGTCGGAACTGGAGCTAAAGTTTGGGCAGTTGCAGTAGGAGTTGTTACTTTAAATTTTCCATGTAATAGGATATTAGTTTTAAATAATGTTTTCTATGTTCCGGACATGAGGAAGAATTTAATTTCAGTTTCCAGATTGATTGAATTTAATTATTCAGTTTCTTTCCATTCTGGTGTTGATATCAGTAGAGATGGAAATATTATATGTTCCGGTAGAATACATGACAACTTATTTTATATATATCCTATTGCTCCCACACTGCATAATGTACAACAAGAAAGCTCAACTTCCCTTAAGAGAAAGGTATCTTCAATCAATGACACATATCTTTGGCACTTACGTTTGGGTCACATTAACCCAAAACGGATTCAGAGGTTGGTAGAAGATGGGCCCTTGAGCTCATTAGATTTCGAACCTTTTCCTCAGTGCGAATCTTGTCTCAAGGGAAAGATGACCAAACGGTCATTCTCTGGAAAGGGACTTAGGTCAAAGGAGTTGTTAGAATTGATTCACACTGATGTGTGTGGTCCTATGAACAAACCGGCTCGAGGAGGGTATGAGTATTACATCACCTTCACCGATGATTACTCTAGGTATGGATATGTATACCTAATGCGACGCAAGTCTGAGGCGTTTGATAAGTTCAAACAATTCAAGGCTGAGGCGGAGCTACAACTAGGAAAACATATCAAAGCCCTTCGATCCGATCGAGGTGGCGAGTACCTCCTGGGTGAGTTCAAGGAGTGTAAGATCCCGACCCCAATCCTTTTGTTTAGCATTGTTTTAATCGTGGTTTAGCTTTTTAAGCGAGATTTGATTTAGTTTGACCGCGTATTTGAGTTTGACCGGATTTTTCCTTGCCTTGGAGATTTTGAAGACCGTTGACTTTGGTTTGACCCGGTCCTTATGATTTGTATTTTTATGGGAATTACTTCGGATTTCTAAAAATTCTGGATTTGGTGTATTTCGACTCATTTGATGAAGTTTAACAACTTTCATGTTTTGACCATCATGATTTGATACTCAGAAATCACGTTTTTCGAGGAAAAAGGGCAAAAATGACATTTTCACTAAATCTGTCCATGAATTTCGAAAATTTCAGAAATTGGGGAAAATATACTTTTCGGAAACTAGATATTTCGCCGATCGTTTTTGTCTTCTTCGTCGTTTTCGTTCGGGGCCCGCATATACCATTTTCAGCCTTGTGAAGTTTGGGACCCACAAGACCCATTCTATAAGAGGGAACCCCTCTCTTATTCTCCTTCATTCGTTTCCAGCAAGGGTTGAGCTAGGGCTCTTTCCCTCTCCTCCCACTCTTTCTCTCTCATCTGGAACACCTCTCTCTTGGAGCTTTCATGGAGATTTGATCTCACCTCCTTCTTCTCCTCCCTCTTGGCTTTCCAAAGACCCCATTTTCAAGAGCATTGGGCTAGGACAACCCTCCTCTTCAAGCCCTTCTTCTTATTTGGAACACCCAAAGGTTAGCATTGGTTTTCTTTTCTTTAGATCTTTGTTTTCCTCCTCATTTGGAGTGTTTTAATCCCACATGCATTGGGTTTTCATGAAGTTTGGAAAATGGTGGATTCTAGGGTTTCTTCTTGAGCCATTTTGGGGATTTCATGATTTTGGAGCTTGAGGCCATTAGAGGACTTCATGGAGTGTTTTTACATCTTCTCTTGACCAAGGCAAGTGGATTTTCAATTAATGTGATGTTTTCATGTTTTTGTTGGGTTTCATGGTTTTTCCTCATGTTATTCTAATCCTTTATTAATCATGGATTTACTTTGATTGAATGAACCATTGTTATATTGATTTCAATATATGTTATTGCTTTACAATGCATGGGAGGTTTGCTTTCACTTGGTCATTTAGAAAGAAAATTGGACTATCTTGTGTTTGGTGTTCAAAGAGAAACTTTGTTTTGAAAAGGCTTGTGTTTGATCAATTGGATGGAGTTATGGATGGTGATTGATGAGTTTGGAAGGCCAAAGAAGGGCCCAACAATTCATGGAATTGAGTATGAAAGAAAAGGAATCAAAAAGATCAAGAAAAAGAGTGAAAAATTTGCAAGGAAGAAGACTCGGGCTGGACTGGGCAGGCCCAGTCCGCTCGAGCGACCCAGTGGGTCGCTCGAGCGGACCAGGCACTGTCTGGGTCCGCTCGAGCGACCCAGCTTCTGTCTGGGTCCGCTCGAGCGGGCCTGGGTCCGCTCGAGCGAGCCCAGCTCAGTCTGGGCTCGGGTATGGGCCTGTTTTGAGGATTTTGTGGGCCAGTTTGTTGGGGTTTCTTTGAGCCATCCAAGTCAGTTTTTGGGCCCGTGTAAAACATGATATTGGGTCATCTTAGGTTCAGTTTTGTGGGCCTGTTTAGGTTGGTTTTGGTCGCTTTAAAAATCAGTTTTGTGGGCCTGTTCGAAGTTTGTTTGGGCTGTTTTTAAGAATTGTTTTGAAGGCCATTTAAGGATATGTTTTGGACTGTTTTTAAATCAGTTTTGTGGGCTCGGTTAAAGTTCAGTTTTGGGTTGTTCTTAAAATATGTTTTGTGGGCCAATAAATGTTGAGCTTTGGGCTGTTTTTGAAGTGTGTTTTGTGGGCCAATCAAGCTTAGTGTTTGGACTGTTTTAATAATGGTTTAGGCCTTGTTTAAAGGGGCTATTTTGGGCTAAATGAGTAGGTTATTTGGACTCGGTTTAAGGCCAACTATGGGCCTGTTTTAATGAGATTTGAGATTATTTGTGATACTCGGAAATTTGTGAAATGGGAATGATGTGAGAATGAGCTTATGTGAGATTATCCGGGAACCTTTCGGGTCACAATGCGCACTTTATCATTTAAACATTATGGATTTTCATTGGCATCAAACACATTCTTTATTAATCAATGTTTAAAGGTTAAACGTGCATTGTGATGGTTCCTTGGTAAATCATTAAATCATTCTCCACTATCCATTCCATTTCAAGTCAGAAAAATGTATTTGTATTTGTATCTGAATTTGTATTTGTTTTCTTTGGTGAACTAATTTAAATAGCATCGATGATTTGTTATAAAATCATGTGTCTTCCCATGTTCGAAAGGGTTGGTCGTATGATTTTATACAAATCACCTCGATGCGTATTTGAACGGTTCACCATCGAAATTCGTACGTTTTCTCCGATTCGATTTGAAAAGAGATTGGAGTATGTTTGTTACATTCGGGATTTCTTCGATGAGACTATTGTTTGACAACATTAGTATTTTGAAAATAAAAACCTCGAGGCAAGACGGGGCCAGAGCTATGCGGTGCGAGCCCATGAGCCAAAGAGGCTATGATTCCGAAAAACAAACCCCGAGGCAAGACGGGGCCAGAGCTATGTGGTGTGAGCCCCTGAGCCAAAGGGATTAGTATTCTGTTAGATTTGTATCTGTGTGAGTTTGAAAACTAAAGGCACCACTAGGCTTAGGTCACCTTGTCGGGCTGATCACCCGGCTTGGGATCTTTACTCTATCCGCCAGCTGCAGCTTGGATTCTGTCTGTACCGACCATGGCAACGGTAATTATCTGCCGGTCCCATTTGTATGGCTACGGTTCTGATACTTTTGATCTGCCGGTCCCATTAGTATGGCTACGGTTCCGATCCCATTTTAGTACCACGTTCAGTGGCTACGCTCTGTTTGCTCTTATTACTTCGGTAATAGGAGGATTTAGCTATTTGTGGTTGCCTGTGTTTTATCTGTATCTTGCTTTAGTTTATGATTTCCGTTGGTTATGCTTTTTATGCTCAGATTCGTTTAATGTTACGATATCGATCTTATCATAGTGTCGCTATTATTCAGGATTTGAAATGTATTTCCGACGATTAAACGTTTGATGCAGGCTTTTATCTTTTCGAGATATTCGTACATCTGATATTGCTCTTTTACTTGTTTTGACGTTTATGTTCGGTCTTTCGATCGTTTAGCATGCTTTATTGTCATTATTGTCTAGACTCTTTATCCGGTTTTACGATGATTTTGTCTGGTTTTATATATGTTCTTTTGTTCATATTATTTGTTTATTTGCTTGCCAGACCGTCGTGTCTGACCCTTTTTGTTTGGTGCCAGTTTTCTTCTTTTCTGTTTGTAGGTGTTTGATCAGAGGAGGCGGTGGGACCGCCGGTCTGACGTGAGAGGCTGCCCGTTGATATCATCTAGATGTCAAGTTTGGCACCAGAGTTCGTATTGAAATATTGGGGTAGTATTTCTATTTAGTTGGATATTTTTGTATGGCTTTATCAGCCTTTTTCTTTTGGGTTTGTAATTAAGACATCTGTTAATTGTAACTTGAATATGTGGGAAATAATAGATTTGTTACTACCAGCTCAGTGTGTTGTGATTTATGATTTATGCCAGTCTGTTATGATGGCTTTGTGATATTGGTTGCGTGCGACACGGAACCCGATGGCCACGGATTCCGAGTCGTAACACCATGTATAGCTTCCGCGAAAAATATACTCTGATTGTGATGAGATTTGTTTATCCTCATTCACGCGGATCTTGGGAACTATAACAAAAAAGTTTCAAATTATTCCAAAATTTCGCACCCCGAGATCGGTTCGCTGCAGGTCCCGGTTTCGGGGCGTGACAGGTTTGGTATCAGAGCTGGTTAGTTTCTAGGAAATAAAATACTCTAGAGACATTAAGACGTGTGGTGAGGATTCGTTAGATTGTGTCGATTTGTTTTCTCGTGTCTTTGTTTCGTTGGATTTGAGTCGGCTTTTCTTTCAGTTCGGAAGATTTTGCTGTCTGTTCTTTTAGTTCTGTTGTTAGGAGATTTGGATGGCCAAATTTCCTCCTTAGTGGTGGAGAAATTTTAAAATCTCCATACTCTTGCCTAGTGTCTTTTGTCTATGCTTGTGTCGGAGACTGAGAACCTCGTGGATTTAGTATGTTGTTTTCGGAGAACATCAGCAGACTTTCAGCCTTCAGCATCTTCAATGTGATTATTAAGAGAAGACTTGTGCGTTTGCCCGTCAGAGTTGGACTCGAGCAGTAGTTGAAGATCCCGTTTCAGCTAGTCAAGGATCGTCATGCAGCGCACCAAGGTAAGTAAATGTGGATTTTTGGGGGAACTCAGACCATCTTTCCAAGATGAAGGACTGCAGGAGACACATTAGTTGGCAATTTTTTTATGAAGGGAGAAGTGATCTTAGTTAGTACGACTGGAAGCTAGTGCGAGAAACTCAGGGATTTTCCGGATTCGACGAGCCTTGTCATGGTTTTGGCTGAGAATTTTTAGGGCTTGTAGCTTAGCTAGTGTAGTTGGTTCAGCAGGGATACCAAGTGGATGGTTAGTTGTAGTCAAGATGATTTGTGGCAACAGATGAAACCTTGGGAATTTCACCGACTTACAAGATATTGGATTGGACAACACGCAGGTGCAAGAGTATACTTCAGTTTTGGTGTTGTCCCTTTTCTTAATGAGAATGATTTTTCGTGATGTTTTCATCTTTTGTTATATTTTTCATTAATATCTATGATTTATTCTTGTAGCGTTTAAACAATGGATTTATGTTTCTTCTTTAAAGCTTATTTTAAAATAAACTATGTCGTTATACTCTTTTCATAAGTCACATGATTTCGTTTTCATAAGGATTTGTGTTTCGAATTTTTGTTTAATCTTCATAAGATATTATCTTATAATGACCTTAGAATTTCGCTCTTGTTTAGTTTTCTTAAATGTTGACACTTACATTTCAAAACCTTAAAGATTTCAAAACTTTGTATGTGTTTGGCTGGAAATGGATTTTTACAAAATTTAATGTATGGTCATATTACATGAATTGATTTATTTTCGAAAATCCTAATTTGAGGCTGTTGAGTATTTCAAGGATTTGTTGAGTCATGAAAACATGAATTTCGAAAATGAATAATGTTGTTTCATGTTCAAAACTTTGGAAAACCTCATCTTTTGAGCTTTATTCGATGATTTGGAAGTTCAATTTTTTTACTATGATTTGAAATGATAAAATTTAGCTAAGTAATTATTTTGGTCATTATGTTTAAAATTTAAAGGGTTGTTTGGCATCGAATGGAAGGAGTTGTATTAGTATAGTTGGAGCTTGGAAGTGTAAGAATTGGAGGGATGATGGATATCAAGTTGTGTACTAGTTCAGTTGGAGGTAAAGTTGGATCTACGAGAGAATCACCATCATTCAAGACTTGGATTGAGAGTTTCAGTTCTTCAGAGATTGACGGTATTCTTAGAGGCCAGAGTCTGAATGGTACAGTGTAAGTAGGTATTTGGAATTCCAGGAATTTTTGAAGAGGGAGATATTTCAGAGAAAACGTGTCTACGATCACATCTTTGTTCAAGCATCAAGAGCACCGTGTACAGCTTTGAAGGATTTAAGGCACATGATTCCAAGGTATTAGAAAGAGGCAGAACTTACGGTTCTTTGGACCGACAGTCGCTGACGAGATAAGGAAAAGAAATGATTCAGTGCAGGAACGACAGATGACACCAAGGATACTTGGGAGTGTTGGGCACCAGTTTGGTCAGAGAAGTTTGTTTTCTGGCAGATATGTAGAATAGTGTGAAGCCTTCAACCGAATCAGAATGTGGTGGACCGTGCAACTCAACGTCCAGTTTGATCAGAGAGTCTCTCAGTTGCCGAGGTTCAGCATAGCGTGTCAGTGTTTTCTTTTGTCCTTTGGGTTTTTTATTTTGATTTGGTTTAAGCCATTTGGAGGACCAAATGGATTCTAAGGGGGGGAGGATGTAAGATCCCGACCCCAATCCTTTTGTTTAGCATTGTTTTAATCGTGGTTTAGCTTTTTAAGCGAGATTTGATTTAGTTTGACCGCGTATTTGAGTTTGACCGGATTTTTCCTTGCCTTGGAGATTTTAAAGACCGTTGACTTTGGTTTGACCCGGTCCTTATGATTTGTATTTTTATGGGAAATTACTTCGGATTTCTAAAAATTCTGGATTTGGTGTATTTCGACTCATTTGATGAAGTTTAACAACTTTCATGTTTTGATCATCATGATTTGATACTCAGAAATCACGTTTTTCGAGGAAAAAGGGCAAAAATGACATTTTCACTAAATCTGTCCATGAATTTCGAAAATTTCAGAAATTGGGGAAAATATACTTTTCGGAAACTAGATATTTCGCCGATCGTTTTTGTCTTCTTCGTCGTTTTCGTTCGGGGCCCGCATATACCATTTTCAGCCTTGTGAAGTTTGGGACCCACAAGACCCATTCTATAAGAGGGAACCCCTCTCTTCTTCTCCTTCATTCGTTTCCAGCAAGGGTTGAGCTAGGGCTCTTTCCCTCTCCTCCCACTCTTTCTCTCTCATCTGGAACACCTCTCTCTTGGAGCTTTCATGGAGATTTGATCTCACCTCCTTCTTCTCCTCCCTCTTGGCTTTCCAAAGACCCCATTTTCAAGAGCATTGGGCTAGGACAACCCTCCTCTTCAAGCCCTTCTTCTTATTTGGAACACCCAAAGGTTAGCATTGGTTTTCTTTTCTTTAGATCTTTGTTTTCCTCCTCATTTGGAGTGTTTTAATCCCACATGCATTGGGTTTTCATGAAGTTTGGAAAATGGTGGATTCTAGGGTTTCTTCTTGAGCCATTTTGGGGATTTCATGATTTTGGAGCTTGAGGCCATTAGAGGACTTCATGGAGTGTTTTTACATCTTCTCTTGACCAAGGCAAGTGGATTTTCAATTAATGTGATGTTTTCATGTTTTTGTTGGGTTTCATGGTTTTTCCTCATGTTATTCTAATCCTTTATTAATCATGGATTTACTTTGATTGAATGAACCATTGTTATATTGATTTCAATATATGTTATTGCTTTACAATGCATGGGAGGTTTGCTTTCACTTGGTCATTTAGAAAGAAAATTGGACTATCTTGTGTTTAGTGTTCAAAGAGAAACTTTGTTTTGAAAAGGCTTGTGTTTGATCAATTGGATGGAGTTATGGATGGTGATTGATGAGTTTGGAAGGCCAAAGAAGGGCCCAACAATTCATGGAATTGAGTATGAAAGAAAAGGAATCAAAAAGATCAAGAAAAAGAGTGAAAAATTTGCAAGGAAGAAGACTCGGGCTGGACTGGGCAGGCCCAGTCCGCTCGAGCGACCCAGTGGGTCGCTCGAGCGGACCAGGCACTGTCTGGGTCCGCTCGAGCGACCCAGCTTCTGTCTGGGTCCGCTCGAGCGGGCCTGGGTCCGCTCGAGCGAGCCCAGCTCAGTCTGGGCTCGGGTATGGGCCTGTTTTGAGGATTTTGTGGGCCAGTTTGTTGGGGTTTCTTTGAGCCATCCAAGTCAGTTTTTGGGCCCGTGTAAAACATGATATTGGGTCATCTTAGGTTCAGTTTTGTGGGCCTGTTTAGGTTGGTTTTGGTCGCTTTAAAAATCAGTTTTGTGGGCCTGTTCGAAGTTTGTTTGGGCTGTTTTTAAGAATTGTTTTGAAGGCCATTTAAGGATATGTTTTGGACTGTTTTTAAATCAGTTTTGTGGGCTCGGTTAAAGTTCAGTTTTGGGTTGTTCTTAAAATATGTTTTGTGGGCCAATAAATGTTGAGCTTTGGGCTGTTTTTGAAGTGTGTTTTATGGGCCAATCAAGCTTAGTGTTTGGACTGTTTTAATAATGGTTTAGGCCTTGTTTAAAGGGGCTATTTTGGGCTAAATGAGTAGGTTATTTGGACTCGGTTTAAGGCCAACTATGGGCCTGTTTTAATGAGATTTGAGATTATTTGTGATACTCGGAAATTTGTGAAATGGGAATGATGTGAGAATGAGCTTATGTGAGATTATCCGGGAACCTTTCGGGTCACAATGCGCACTTTATCATTTAAACATTATGGATTTTCATTGGCATCAAACACATTCTTTATTAATCAATGTTTAAAGGTTAAACGTGCATTGTGATGGTTCCTTGGTAAATCATTAAATCATTCTCCACTATCTATTCCATTTCAAGTCAGAAAAATGTATTTGTATTTGTATCTGAATTTGTATTTGTTTTCTTTGGTGAACTAATTTAAATAGCATCGATGATTTGTTATAAAATCATGTGTCTTCCCATGTTCGAAAGGGTTGGTCGTATGATTTTATACAAATCACCTCGATGCGTATTTGAACGGTTCACCATCGAAATTCGTACGTTTTCTCTGATTCGATTTGAAAAGAGATTGGAGTATGTTTGTTACATTCGGGATTTCTTCGATGAGACTATTGTTTGACAACATTAGTATTTTGAAAATAAAAACCTCGAGGCAAGACGGGGCCAGAGCTATGCGGTGCGAGCCCATGAGCCAAAGAGGCTATGATTCCGAAAAACAAACCCCGAGGCAAGACGGGGCCAGAGCTATGTGGTGTGAGCCCCTGAGCCAAAGGGATTAGTATTCTGTTAGATTTGTATCTGTGTGAGTTTGAAAACTAAAGGCACCACTAGGCTTAGGTCACCTTGTCGGGCTGATCACCCGGCTTGGGATCTTTACTCTGTCCGCCAGCTGCAGCTTGGATTCTGTCTGTACCGACCATGGCAACGGTAATTATTTGCCGGTCCCATTTGTATGGCTACGGTTCTGATACTTTTGATCTGCCGGTCCCATTAGTATGGCTACGGTTCCGATCCCATTTTAGTACCACGTTCAGTGGCTACGCTCTGTTTGCTCTTATTACTTCGGTAATAGGAGGATTTAGCTATTTGTGGTTGCCTGTGTTTTATCTGTATATTGCTTTAGTTTATGATTTCCGTTGGTTATGCTTTTTATGCTCAGATTCGTTTAATGTTTACGATATCGATCTTTATCATAGTGTCGCTATTATTCAGGATTTGAAATGTATTTCCGACGATTAAACGTTTGATGCAGGCTTTTATCTTTTCGAGATATTCGTACATCTGATATTGCTCTTTTACTTGTTTTGACGTTTATGTTCGGTCTTTCGATCGTTTAGCATGCTTTATTGTCATTATTGTCTAGACTCTTTATCCGGTTTTACGATGATTTTGTCTGGTTTTATATATGTTCTTTTGTTCATATTATTTGTTTATTTGCTTGCCAGACCGTCGTGTCTGACCCTTTTTGTTTGGTGCCAGTTTTCTTCTTTTCTGTTTGTAGGTGTTTGATCAGAGGAGGCGGTGGGACCGCCGGTCTGACGTGAGAGGCTGCCCGTTGATATCATCTAGATGTCAAGCTTGGCACCGGAGTTCGTGTCTAATACTTGGGGTAGTATTTCTATTTAGTTGGATATTTTGTATGGCTTTATCAGCCTTTTTCTTTTGGGTTTGTAAGTAAGACATCTGTTAATTGTAACTTGAATATGTGGGAAATAATAGTTTTGTTACTACCAGCTCAGTGTGTTGTGATTTATGATTTATGCCAGTCTGTTATGATGGCTTTGTGATATTGGTTGCGTGCGACACGGAACCCGATGGCCACGGATTCCGAGTCGTAACACCATGTATAGCTTCCGCGAAAAATATACTCTGATTGTGATGAGATTTGTTTATCCTCATTCACGCGGATCTTGGGAACTATTACAAAAAAGTTTCAAATTATTCCAAAATTTCGCACCCCGAGATCGGTTCGCTGCAGGTCCCGGTTTCGGGGCGTGACAAGGAGTACCTCACACAACATGGGATTGTGTCTCAGTTGTCTGCACCGGGTACACCCCAGCAAAATGGTGTAGCGGAGAGAAGAAACCGTACCCTTCTTGATATGGTATGGTCCATGATGAGTCATGCAACCCTACCTATATCTTTTTGGGGATATGCCTTAGAAGCAGCAGCATACATTTTAAATCTGGTACCATCTAAGTCAGTACCTAGGACACCACAAGAAATATGGACAGGTCGAAAACCTAGTTTAAATCATATCCACATTTGGGGTTGTCCAGCTTATGTACTGAATGATAAAGCTACCAAGCTAGAACCCAGATCAGAAATGTGCTACTTCATTGGGTATCCTAAGGGAACGAGAGGTGGCATCTTTTATCATCCAAAGGAGCAAAAAGTGCTCATCAGCACTCATGCTAGGTACTTGGAGGACCATTGTATGATGCACCAAGAGCTTGGTTGTAAAGAAACCCTTGAGGAGATTCTTCCGGGATCTCCTATAACATCTGTACCAGATCCTGAAACAGTAGATGAACAAGATATTCCTTTAAACACTCCGGAGCCTCGTCGTAGTGGGAGAATTCCTAGACAGCCAGAAAGATATCTAGGAGTATCTTTTAAGACAGACTCTGAAGATCTGGTTGAGGATCCTGCTAGTTATGATGAAGCAGTAACGGATATAGATGCTGACATGTGGCAGCAAGCGATGAAATCTGAAATGGATTCTTTGTATTCCAATCAAGTCTGGGAACTTGTAGATGCACCTGAAGGGATTAAACCCATAGGGTGCAAGTGGATCTACAAGAGAAAGAGAGGAGTGGATGGGAAGGTGGAAACCTTCAAAGCAAGACTGGTGGCGAAAGGATATACTCAGAAAGTCGATTATGAGGAAACCTTTTCACCAGTGGCTATGCCTAAGTCCATAAGGATTCTCTTGGCCATCGCATGTCATTATGACTACGAGATATGGCAGATGGATGTCAAGACAACTTTTCTTAATGGAAGTCTTGACGAATGCATCTATATGATGCAACCAGAGGGCTTCATTGCTAGTGGCCAAGATAACATGGTTTGTAAACTTAAGAAGTCCATCTATGGACTTAAGCAAGCATCTAGAGCATGGAACATCAAGTTTAATCAGGCAGTCAAATCCTTTGGCTTTGATCAAAACATTGATGAACCATGTGTGTATAAGAAAGGAAATGGCAAAGCAGTTGCATTTTTTGTTCTATATGTAGATGACATATTACTCATAGGAAATGATGTAGGTTTATTGTCATCCACAAAGGTTTGGTTATCCTCTCAATTTCAGATGAAGGATTTGGGTGAGGCCAACTATATCTTAGGGATCAAGCTTTTGCGTGATCGCAAGAATAAGATGTTAGCCCTATCCCAATCTTCTTATATTGAGAAGATATTGGTCAAGTTTAACATGCATGACTCCAAGAAGGGCCTCCTACCTTCTAGACATGGAGTACCACTGTCCCGAGATCAATGTCCAAAGACATCTGAAGAGATAGAGACCATGAGGAGAGTTCCATATGCATCCGCTGTTGGAAGCCTCATGTATGCTATGTTATGTACTAGACCAGATATTTGTTTTGCCGTTGGCATGGTTAGCAGATATCAGTCAAACCCTGGACCTATGCATTGGACAGCAGTTAAGCATATATTCAAGTATCTTCGGAGAACGAAAGATTATATGCTAACCTTTCGAGCAGATGATCTAACGCCATTGGCGTATACAGACTCTGATTTCCAATCTGATAGTGACGCCAGAAAGTCTACCTCAGGGTACGTCTTTACTTTGTCAGGAGGGGCTATATCATGGAGAAGTGTCAAGCAATCCTGTATAGCTGATTCTACCATGGAAGCAGAGTATGTGGCGGCATCGGAAGCTGCGAAGGAAGCGGTATGGCTCAGAAAATTCCTGTTGGAATTGGGAGTTGTTCCTGCAGTGCATAAACCGATTGTCATGTACTGCGATAACAGTGGTGCAGTAGCACAGTGCAAAGAGCCCAGGAATCACAAGAAAGGCAAGCACATTCAGAGAAAGTACCACTTGATCTGGGAATTCATTCAGGATGGAGAAATAGTGGTGGAACATATTGCTTCAGCGAATAACTTAGCTGACCCATTCACTAAGACTCTTACTGAGAAAGTCTTCACTTCTCATGTTGAGTCTATGGGTGTTAGGTTAGGAAGCAGTGATCTTTAGTGCAAGTGGGAGTTTGTTGGGATTGGTGTATGCCCTAAAGCCCACTAGCTGCATTCTCATCTTTTGTTACTGGATATTTAACTAGTTATTTAATGAAAAGACTCTTTTATGCTTAAACATGTATATATGTATGGTTGTGTAAGGCCCATTGTTTCTAGTAAATGAATTAGGTGTGTAGTGTCTACACACAGATAGGTCTAATTCATGGACAACTGGAAACATCATATTTGTTCATAACTGAAAGATGGAGCTGGGCACTTCATCTTGGTAGAAGTTATAATGAGATACTCTCCTATATAGGGTGACATACCTAAGTCACGGGACGGCTTTCCCGGATCTATCTCATTAGTGCATGTGTCATGCATTGAACAGGACCGTTGTAGGTGTGATCTCTAAAATAGTACTATCACAGAAAAGAGATCAAGTCACCTCATGCTACTGAGTAACCTGTGCTCTTAATCTTGAGCATTTGTGGATGAACTGACGAAGTCAAGTTCTTGTGCTTTAATTCACTATGGGTGAGATTCTATTCATGGGTCAACAGCTCTGTGTTTTGGGTACTCGGACTTGATCAGTTGGGACGTGCAAATGCAATATAGAATCTATGCCATCTGATGATGGAATAATCGTCCCCTTGGAATTATCCGATTAATCATCAAAATCTAAGATCTTAGTATATGGATGTTCCATATGGATATTGAACTTGTGGGTCGCTCCCTGGATCAAGAGAATGATATTCGAATGATGATTATGTTTAAGGATATGAAGTTCTAAGGTTTAGATGTAATCGGGAAGGTTGATAGTACATATGATAACCTGACTCGATTATGGATGTTACATAGAGGGGCATTCAGGTCATTACACTTAGTAGGTCGAAGACAAACCGTCATCTTATGACGAGCTTATTATAATATATATTTGTCCTTGGAGTTCAACCATAACTCTTTAGTGGAATGAGTTAAGGTTAAAATGGTCTTAATGTTGCTATGGGTTTAGCATGGACATTTTGGTCATTTTGGGAGCCAATGGCAAATATGTCTTTTGGTCCCTTCTCTAGTCACTTACCAAGATTGGCATGGTTTCCTAAAATGTTTAGATAACATAAGGATGAATTATTTTAGTGGAAAAATAATTTTGAGTTTAAATTCAAATAGGCCTTTGATGGTATACATGAATTTAACTCTAGATAAATTATATGTGGGCCATGGTGTGCATTGATATGTGGGACGTCCATAATAGGTTTTCCATGGGTAAGGTTTCCGACTTTGAGTAGGACTCTACTTGGAAAGTTGGACTCCTCTTTGGATTAGTATTCCTATGAGTTAGTTTCCTTTTTGGATTAGGAACTTAAAATTAGTAAGTGTTCTACAACTAGTATTACTAATTGTATGGAAAGTTCCTTTTGGTTTCCTTTTCTAATTAGAGTGTTTCTTAAAGGAAAGAAGTCTTTCCTTTTTGGACATAAATTAGAATAAGGAGAGATAACTAAATAGGAAAGGCTTCCCATAGTTTCTATAAAAGGAGAACCATCCCCCTTGGACGTCCACTATGCTAAGCAACACTTTTTTAGCACACTAATAGCCCCACACGTCCAGCCCCTTGAAGCTCTTTCTTCTTCCTTGAAGAAAGTTGAGGTCTGAGATTTTTCATGAGAAAAATAGTTCTTGTTTCCTAGATTAAGATCCCACCATCTTAGCCAATCAGATTTGGAAGTGAGATAGAGGAGAAGATCAAAGGCAATACTAGTGCAAGAAAATTCCAGCAACTTGTTTGCAAATTGCAAGTCTGAGTTCGCGCCTTTGGATCTATTTTTTCAGAGATTTGAAGTCTACAAATCTTCGAGGTAATAGTCTTCTATCATCTCTATTAATTAGACACATGTTGGTCATGATTTAATGGAGTTTCTATGCGATTCTTTATGGCTGATTTCCGCTGCATAGTGCAGAAATCAGATTTTTTAAAATCTGTCATGCTTTGCATCAGCCATAGTAGTCTCTTTATGAGAAGTTTCAGATCTGAATCGCGGTTTCTTTCAGTAGCAACATCCACTGGTTCTTTTCCTATCATCTATTGATCCCGCCCAGTCAGCATCACTGTATCCAATTAATTGTAAAGATGAGTCACAAGGATACCAGATGCCATAATGTGATGTCCCAATGATATATTTAAAGATACGTTTAACAGCTTTGAGATGGGACTCACGAGGATCCGATTGATATCTGGCACAGATTCCAACACTGAAGGAGAGATCAGGTCTACTAGCAGTAAGATAGAGAAGGCTTCCTATCATACTACGATAGAGTTTTTGGTCTACTTTGGTGCCTTTGAGGTCACTAGACAGTTTTGAAGTAGATCCCATGGGGTTGCTATTAGGCTTAGAGGTTTCTAGACCAAACTTCTTAATGATTTCTAAGGCAAATTTGGACTGGCTAAGAAAAATTCCTCGCTTGGTTTGGTTAACCTGGAGACCTAAAAAGAACTGCAGGGGACCGACTAGACTCATCTCAAAGGTGGAGCTCATTAATTCTGAAAATCCTTGAGCCAATTTGTCTGATGTGGATCCAAACACTATGTCATCAACATAGACTTGAGCTACAAGAATGTCTTGATCAATTTTCTTGATAAACAAGGTCTTATCAACTTTCCCACAATTAAAATCATTTTCAATCAGATGAGTTGTGAGCTTTTCATACCAAGCCCTTGGTGCTTGTTTTAATCCATAAAGAGCTTTCTTGAGTTTGTAGACATACTCAGGATGATGAGGGTCCTCAAAGCCTTCTGGTTGGGTAACATAAACATCCTCTTCAATTTCTCCATTCAGGAAGGCACTTTTGACATCCATCTGAAATAGTTTAATTCTCATGCTACTCGCATAACTCAATAGGATCCTTATCGACTCCAAACGGGCTACAGGAGCAAAGGTTTCTTCAAAATCGATTCCTTCTATTTGTGCATATCCTTTTGCTACTAGTCTTGCCTTGTTTCTCACAACATTACCAGATTCATCTGATTTGTTCTTGTATATCCACTTAGTACCAATTGGATTTTTCTCTGTAGGTAATGGAACAAGATCCCAAACATTATTTTTCTTAAATTGATTCAATTCTTCTTGCATAGCTTCCATCCATTCTGATTTTGATTCAGCTTCTGAAAAATTCTTGGGCTCAATTTGAGAGACAAAAGAGTAATGTGCACATAACTTATGAACTTGTCTCCGGGTCATGACCCCACTACTGATATCTCCAATAATATTCTCCAATGTATGATCTTTCATGAGTTTGGTTGGAACTGTAGCTTTGGATGGGTTGATATCATTTTTGTCTTTAGAAGTTGGTTGATCAATAACATATTCAATTTCATCATCATCTTGAAGAGTTCTTCCAATTTGATTCATATCATCGATGACAACATGAGCTGACTCCATTATGGTCATAGTTCTATGATTAAACACTCTGTAAGCTTTGCTCCTTTCAGAATAGCCTAGGAAGATTCCTTCATCAGATTTAGGCTTGAATTTCTCCAACTGCTCCCTATCTCTTAAAATATAACATTTGCTTCCGAACACTTTCAAATACCCTAAATTAGGTTTTCTTTCAAAATAAAGCTCATACGGGGTCTTGTTGGTATTCTTGGTGAGATAGACTCTATTTATAATATAGCAGGCAGTATTCACAGCTTCAGCCCATAGATTACGAGGAAGATTCTTTTCATTGAGCATGGTCCTAGCCATTTCTTGAATCACTCTATTTCTTCTTTCTGCTACTCCATTTTGTTGAGGAGTTTTAGGAGCTGAATATTGATGATTGATCCCATGATTTTCACAAAATCTGATAAATTTTTCATTCTCAAACTCTCCTCCATGATCACTTCTGATCTTCTGAATTTTACAATCTTTTTCAACTTGTATCTTGTTGCAAATTCTTATGATATTGTCTACAGCATCTGATTTAGCATGGAGAAAGGCAACCCAACCAAAACGAGAATAATCGTCTACCATAACCAGAATAAATTTCTTTCCTCCAATACTTTGCACTGGTGCAGGTCCAATCAAGTCCATATGGATTAATTCTAGAGGACGAGACGACGATATATCCTTTAAACCTTTGAAGCTCTTCTTTATTTGTTTACCCAGTTGGCATGCCTTACAGATTTCAGATTTTTCAGCAGACAACTTGGGAATTCCTTTCACAATTTCATTCTTGGATAGGATTTTCATCAATTTAAAGTTTATGTGACCAATCCTTTGTGTTGGAAATAGGGTGGGCCTCTAGGATAGGTTTCAAAAACTTTTGACCCACTTGACGCAGGGATCAACTATCCATAAGGCTATAAAACCCAATCCAAGATCCATGTCCTCAATCTCAGTCATCATGATCAGTAAAACAATTTATCTAGAAGATAAAAACAGCAACGTATAAGCTACAAATAAATCTACAACATGCAAGGAAGTAGATTATACCTTTGGAGCTCGGTTGTGCTCTAATGGAGGAGTTGCGTCTTTCTTTGATGATGAAACGCTTTCACTAATCAAATAGGGATCTCTAAGACCTCTTGATCTTCCACGCTATGACCCGTATTAGATTCTCCTTTTTTTTCAAGAAGATGGTGGGATCTCCAAGAGAAAACTACTAGGAACTCTAGGGAGGAACTAGAAAGAGAACTAGAAGAGGGGGAGGAGGAAGAGCATGTGCAACTATTGCACAAAAGGGCCTTGGGCGTGAATCCCTAGGTGGATTTATGCATGGGACGTCCAAGGCCCTCTTCTCCTCTTATTTATAGCTTTTGCAAGCCCAACTTACTAATTTCCATTAGAAGTCTTACTTCCAAAAATTAGTAACTATCTCTTCTTAATTAAAATAGAAGTCTTACTTCCATTAATTAATTAGTAACTTACCATATCATAATTAGAAGTCTTACTTCAAATATGATTAGTATCTTTCTAATTCCTATCTAATTAAAATAGAAGTCTCACTTCTACTAAAATTAGTAAGTCTACTATTCCCACTATTAGAAGTCTCACTTCAAATAGAAATAGTAACTTTCATTTTAGAGTTCTACTAGAATTAGATACTTTCTAATTATTGGGCTAGCGTGGGGACCACTAGGGATTCCTTAGAAAGCTGGCTCCAACTGGGACTCGCGACCGCACATCTCATGTGTAATCCGGGCCCACAGTTAATTGCAAATAACTCCACTATATAAATGCAATTGAACTCCAGTCTTAGGAATATTACATAGAAGACCATAAACTTCCACATTACCACAAGTAGACCCCTCTATCAATATCCATGGATCAATTGGACCTGTCTTCCAAACTTGATCCATATCTTATTATCCTTGAGCCCCAATTAATTATAATGATCATAGGTACCTTTCCAATTAACTCTTAATCGGAATGGGTGCGCACTTACCAATGATAAATCCATTAATTGGCAGAAGGGGATATTAGAGATAGATTCCTTCTTGACTATTGAATGTTCCCACAGCTCTACTACCATGTACCCAAATCACCGAGGTGTTGACCTACAGTTGGCCTCACTCATTGGTGACTCAAAGCAAATGAATAGATAGAAACTTGAGTTCATTAATGTCTCAGGATTGAGAGCCTATTGCTAGGGAATTATGAGAGCAGACGTTAAAATAAAGACAGTGTTTATAAGGTGCTTCTCATGGTCCTTCAATACATCCAATGTACCAACACAATGATCCAGAATCTTCCATTCTGATGATCGAGACAAATCACACTATCTCATAGTGATCAAAGTGCTGCAACCTTGTCAGTATGAGATGTCCAGTCTCATCACTGGTTGTAAATATATTTTAAGTATAAGATTTTTCATACATGTCTCCCGTATGTGGATCTCATCCATACACATGTATTACATCTAATATACTTGTGGACCCCGGTTCATCTCATGAACCATCATGTCATTCGTATTGGTTATGTGCAAGTATATAATAAATCACCATTCATCTCATGAAAGGAAAGCATGAATATACTGATAAATAAAGAAATTAATCAATTTATTATATCATCTACTGGATTGAGTCCATAAAACTAACACTTTGGTGCCATAAGTAATTCTCTTGATTTCTGGTTATCAAGCACCTAGATTCATTGTCATCACATTCTTCTATAATGTAGATATTCCCTTTTGTCCTTGACCCAGTAAGGATAACTTGGTTAGTTCTATCATTTACTACCTTGCATGAAAGACTGTCAAAGACAACTTTGTTTCCCTTGTCACACAATTGGCTAATGCTAAGGAGATTATGTTTCAATCCTTCCACAAGAAATACATCATTCAGAGTTGGTATTTGATCTCCCTTCACACTTCCCCTGCCAATGATTTGAGCTTTACTATTGTCTCCAAAAGAGACATTTCCTCCATCATATTCCACTATAGAGCTGAATCTAGATCGGTCTCCTGTCATGTGTTTAGAACAACCACTATCTAAAAACCAAGTAGGATTTTCTTTTGCTTTTAAAGCGGTTTGCACTATGAGACTCTCAAGGTTTGTTTGTTTAACCATCCATCTAGACAGAGGAGATTTATAGGGAATGGTCTTGGGGACAAATTTAAAAGATACTTTAGAGGGATTGTTGAGAGATAACCTGTTTTTATATGGACAATTAGGAACCAAATGACCACTATGATTGCAAAAATGACAAGTCCATCTAGTGGTGAAACCTCTCTCAACTATAGGTTTGCGGACACTCTTAGTAAGTATTTGAGAGCTGTCCTTCATGTTGCTAGGGGAGCCTTCAAAACCTATACCACTCTTGTCACCATAGATTTTATGCATGCCTAACATTTGATAAAACTTGTCATTTCCCAAGGTGAGTTTTTCAACAATGAATTTTCCTTTGTTGAGTTTTAATTGTAAGGAGTTTGTTTCAAGTTGACTAGACTCAAGCTTGGATTGTAAGCTATGAATGTGATTTTGAGCAAGAGCTAGTTCTTTAGTTAGGGTGATGAATTTATGTTCCAAATTGACTTTGTCATTTATGGTTAGTTTCAATTCATCTTTTAGACCATTTACTTCATTGACCAGTTTTTTTGATTCTTCTTTTAACATTTTATTTTTCTTAATTAAGATCTCAGAATTTTCATATAGATCATTGTAAGCTTGTTGGATCTCAATTTCGTCATCTTCTTCATAAGTTTCCTCTTCCCCTAATGTGTCATCTATTAATGTGTTATGATCATTTATCTCTTCAATAGAGGCAATAAGAAGCCAATTAGGAGGATTTTCATCTTCATCATCCTGGGATTCATTTTTGTCACTATCTTCATCTTCCTCATCCCAAGTTATGTTCAATGCTTTCTTATCCCCTCTTTCAAATTCTTTAGGAGTGGAGCAATTTTGAGCAATATGTCCAAACCCCTTGCAATTATAACATTGCACATCCTTTTTGATAAAAGAACTTTTGGAACTTCTTTGAAATCTAGAGCTTTTGCTGCTTTCATCAGATTTTCTAATGTTTTTGTTATTCTTAAAGAATTTCTTAAAGTTCTTGACAAGAAGAGCATTATCATCATCACTATCATCTTCACTTTCATTTTCATTAGACTGAGAGGTAAAGGCAACTCCTTTCTTTTTATCTTTAACTTCAAAATCTAGTTCATATGTGAGAAGATTTCCTCTTAGTTCTTCAATTTTAATCTGGTCCACATTTTTACTCTCAGTTATGGCAATAATCTTTGGTTTGAATCTTTTAGGAAGAGATCTTAAAATTTTTCTTACAGTTTTAGATTCATCCATCTTTTCTCCTAGTCCTATGAGAGAGTTGATTAATTCCATAATCTTTGTGTAGAACTCATCAAAAGTTTCCTCTTCTAGCATTTTAATATCTTCTAGCTTAGAGGTCAACATTTGAATTTTGGCTATCTTGACCTGATCTGTACCTTCATGGGTGGTCTCTAGGGTGTCCCACACTTCCTTAGCAGTATTGCAATTGACAACTCTATTGAATTCCTCTTGAGATAAGGCACAATATAGAGAGTTTTTTGCTTTAGCATTAAGATTAGCTCTATCCTTTTCCCCTGGAGTCCAAGCACTTTTAGGTTTGAGAGTTAAGAATATAATATTGCCTTCAGAATCCTTTTCTGTGGCAGTGGGTAGATGATAACCTTCTTCAATGATGTTCCACACATCTAAACTTTGGGATTCTAGGAACACTTGCATCCTAATTTTCCAATACCTATAATGTGTTCCATTAAACAGCGGTGGTCTATTGGTGGCATTGCCCTCACCCAGATGAGATTGCATAGTGGCAACAAAAGAAACACACTCACTAGGATTCAACTCTAGGCTGTAAGACCTAAAACCAGAGCAACCTAGCTCTGATACCAATTGAAAGACCAAGATCGAATCCTAGAGGGGGGGGTGAATAGGATGCTATTAAAAATTTAGACCACTTCTGAACATTTTGATTATTAGGTGACTTATGCTTTGATGATAGTAAGCTAGCTTCATAAGAGAGAGAGTTTTTGAGTTAATCATACACATTCAAAAGATAAATACATCCTTTAATCAAGCTCATACCCAATTAAGAGTTCAACAATCATAAAAAGGAAAGTAAACACAAATCACCATAACACAATCAAATATAGTGGTTCGGCCAAGTTGCCTACATCCACTCCCGGTAACCTTACCGGATTTCACTAGTCAATTCAAGGTTTAGGATCACCTCAAACCTTACAACCACATCATTATGCTTTTCAAGGTTAAGCATGAACCTTTACAACACAATATGTGCTTTTCAAGGCTAAGCACCAACCTTTACAACATTGATTTTTCTCTTAAGTGAAATGCCTATTTGTGCATGGGTAAGAGAACAAATAAAACACAGTGGTTTGCCTCTAGATAGGCTGAATGGACAATGATAATGTTTATGACTAATGCATGAACTAGAAGGTTCACTTTCTCTTTTAAAAGGATGTAACTTCAATTAATGCAAAGGATGATGATCAAATGTAAGAGAAAGAGTTGTATTACTCAACACATGGTTTGTCAAAAGATCAAACTTAAAACCATTAGTTTTGAAAGTTAATGTTCAAAAACACATGTGAATGAGAAGACTTATGTTGATTTCATAATGCAAATACTTTTCAAAGATCAAGGCATGTCATGAAAAGAAACAACATCTTTAGAAGAGGACTAACACTTTGATCATGCTCAAAAGAAAACAATGATTAAAAGTCTAAGCATGAAAAAGAGGTAGAGATTTAGAAAGCACACCCATTTTAAAGATCAAAGATTGAAAGGTTGAAAATGCTTCCATGATCCCTTTTGAAAAGCTCTTGTAAAGTTCCTCTCCTGTGGGCTCAAATGATCTCAAAAATTCAGCAAACTTTCCCAAAGAGAAAGTCACTTTTTATAGAAAAAGTGTTCCCAACGGATAGCTATCGGCTAGCCGAGAACTTGGTGTCGGTCAACCGATAGCCTAACGGTCATACGCAACGACTATATTTTTGAAAAAATTGCTGACCAAGAAACACTTGTCGGTTTGACCGACAGCATCGGTCGACCGACCTAGGAACCGACCTAGGAACCGATAGAGCAAAAAGGCCAAAAATGAAGCTTTCTGATATTGGGACCGATGAACTCTCGGTCTAGAGATTTAAGCACTATCGGTTGACCGATAGGAGCCGAAGATGTGACCGACAGAGAAGATCTGAAAGTTGAAGCTCTCTGGAACTGGAACCGACAGTCTATCGGCTGGGCTCGGTTCTTGTGTCGGCTGACCGATAAGAGCCGACAGATGGACCGACAGAATGTGCAAGCAGAAAACATAAAGATCTGAAGATTTTTCCAAGTAAAAACAAAGCTTATGATAGAAAGATATGCAAGAGAAACCTAAGAAGGAGAACATGAATGAGAGAGAGATCAAGATGAGACAATGAATGCATCCAATCAAATTGCAACAAAATAAACACTCTAACAGAGGAGAGTTCCATATGCATCCGCTATTGGAAGCCTCATGTATGCTATGTTATGTACTAGACCAGATGTTTGCTTTGCCGTTGGCATGGTTAGCAAATATCAGTCAAACTCTGGACCTATGCATTGGACAGCTGTTAAGCATATATTCAAGTATCTTCGGAGAATGAAAGATTATATGCTAACCTTTCGAGCAGATGATCTAACGCCTTTGGTGTATACAGACTCTGATTTCCAATCTGATAGTGATGCCAGAAAGTCTACTTCAGGATACGTCTTTACTCTGTCACGAGCGGCTATATCATGGAGAAGTGTCAAGCAATCCTGTACTGCTGATTCTACCATGGAAGTAGAGTATGTGGCGGCATCGGAAGCTGCGAAGGAAGCAGTATGGCTCAGAAAATTCCTATTGGAATTGGGAGTTGTTCCTGTAGTGCAAAAACCGATTGTCATGTACTGCGATAACACTGATGCTGTAGCACAGTGCAAAGAGCCCAGGAATCACAAGAAAGGCAAGCACATTCAGAGAAAGTACCACTTGATCCGAGAATTCATTCAGGATGGAGAAATAGTGGTGGAGCATATTGTTTCGGTGAATAACTTAGCTGACCCATTCACTAAGACTATTACTGAGAAAGTCTTTACTTCTCATGTCGATTCTATGGGTGTTAGGTTAGGAAGTAGTGATCTTTAGTGCAAGTCGGAGTTTGTTGGGATTGGTGTATGCCCTAAAGCCCACTAGTTGCACTCTCATCTTTTGTTACTGGATATTTACTGGTTATTTAATGGAATAACTCTTTTTTGCTTAAACATGTATATATGTATGGTTGTGTAAGGCCCATTATTTCTAGCAAATGAATTAGGTGTGTAGTGTCTACACATAGATAGGTCTAATTCATGGTTACTGGAAACAACATATTTGTTCATAACTGAGAGATGGAGCTGAGCACTTCATCTTGGTATAAGTTATAGTGAGAGACTCTCCTGTATTCAGGGTGACTTACCTAAGTCATAGGAGGACTTTCCCAAATTTATCTCATTAGTGCATATGCAATGCATTGAACAGGACCATGGTAGGTGTGATCTCTAAAATAGTACTATCACTGAGAGAGATCAAGTCACCTCATATTACTGAGTGACCAGTGCTCTTGATCTTGAGCATTTGTGGATGAATTGACGAAGTCAAGTTCTTGTGCTTTAATTCACTATGGGTGAGATTCTTTTCATAGGGTCAACAGCTCTGTGTTTTGGGTACTCGGACTTGATCAGTTGGAACGTGCAGATGCAATAAAGAATCTATGCCATCTAATGATGGAATGATCGTCCCCTTAGAATTATCCGATTAATCATCAAAATCTAAGATCTTAGTATATGGATGTTCCATATGGATATTGAACTTATGGGTCAATCCCTGAACCAAGAGAATGATATCCGGATGATGATTAAGTTAAGGATATGAAGTTCTAAGGTTTAGATGTAATCGAGAAGGTTGATAGTACATTGGATAACCTGACTTGATTATGGATGTTACATAGAGGGGCATTCAGGTCATTACACTTAGTAGGTCGAAGACAACTGTCATTTAATGACGAGCTTATCATATTATATATTTGTCCCTAGAGTTCAACCATAACTCTTTAGTGGAATGAGTTAAGGTTAAAATGGTCTTAATGTTGCTATGGGTTTACCATGGACATTTTGGTCATTTTGGGAGCCAAGGGCAAATATGCCTTTTGGGCCCTTCTCTAGTCACTTTCCAAGATTTGCATGGTTTCCTAAAATGTTTAGATGACATATGGTTGAATTATTTTAGTGGAAAAATAATTTTGAGTTTAAATTCAAATAGGCCTTTGATGGCATACATGAATTTAATTCTAGATAAATTATTTGTGGGCCATGGTGTGCATTAGTATGTGGGACGTCCATAATGGGATTTCCATGGGTAAGGTTTCCAATTTTAAGTAGGTCTCTCTACTTGAAAGGTTGGACTCCTCTTTGGATTAGTATTCCTATAAGAAAGTTTCCTTTTTGAATTAGAAACTTAAATTAGTAAGTGTTGTGCAACTAGGATTACTAATTACTAAAGTTTGTGGGATGTTCCTTTAGTTTCCTTTTCTAATTAGAGTGTTTCTAAAAGGAAATAAATCTTTAGATTATACTTTCCTTTTGGACATCTATGAGAATTAGAAGAGATAGTCTATGAGGAAAGAAATTCCAAAAGTTTCTATAAAAGAGGAAACACACCCCCTTGGACGTCCATCCCTATGCGAGAGACTATCCCACACGTCTAAGCACTCCTTCTTCTTTGAAGAGATCATAAGGTCTGAGAATTTTTTCCATAGAAAATAGTTCTCAAAACCCATCTAGAAACCTAGATTAAGATCCCACCATCTTAGCCAATCAGATTTGGAAGTGAGATAGAGAAGAAGATCAAAAGCAACTCTACTGCAGAAAATTCCAGCAAGTTGTTTGGTAATTGCAAGTCTGAGTTCAGCCCTTTGGATCTATTTTTTCAAAGATTTGAAGTCTACAAATCTTCAAGGTAATAGTCTTCTTGATTCTCCTTTAATTATACACTTGTTGGTCATGAATTCATGGAGTTCTTTTGCGATCTATATGGCTGATTTATGCTGCCCAAATCAGATTTTAAAAAATCTGTCATGTTACAAATCAGCCATGAACGTCTTCCACTAGTGATGTTCAGATCTGAATCGCAGTTTCTTTCAACAAGGTCAAAAACAAAAATCCAAATCCACATCCCTGATGTCATCTTCAAAACTTTGCCTCGAGATGGTACGTGATCCCTTTCACTACCATAAAATTTCCCTGGAAGCTCAAAAGGCTACAAATACCAAAAGAAAGACTGCTCAAAGACTCTTGGTCAAGTCATAAGCTCTCCTTCAAGAATATCTTCGAGGCACATCGACTACAAAAGTTAAGCAACTGGTCGCTGTACCTCGATGGGGCATTTGTTGACACAAAAAAATGTGTCACTTTGCCTCTCCAAACTCAAGAAAGCAACATGAAACTGCAGCCTACCATAAATAGACAATGCTATTTCCAAAAAATCAAATCTTGTCAGAATCAAACAAAAACTGCAAGATCCTTCAAGACAGCCAAAAGAGGAGTACACAAGAAGTTTTGGGCCATTTCAAAATCATTTGGCCTAACTTCGCTTCTCCGATAGCTGAGCAGGAGCTCCCAGCGGCGAAAGCATCGGAAACACCAAATCTTCGATCAGAGCCTATGGATCGTCTTAAAATAAATCCAAAAGACTCCACGTCAAGTCCTGAGTCAAACCGACAACGTTTGACCCTCCATCAACCCTCGAACAGCTAAATCAAGCCTTTCGGGGGCGAGAACCACCGAGGCCATCACTCATCAAAAAGAGCATATGGACGGCTTCAAAATGCTTACAAATGGCTACACGTCAAATTTCAGATCATTTCGACAACATTTGACCAGACTTTGACGCTTAGAAGTCAAATTAGGCCTCTCGGCGATGAAGCTCCCCGGGACCATAGTTTTCAAGACAGAGCCTATGGATCATCTCAAAATGACTCCAATAGGTTTCCTGTCAAAATTCAAGTCAATCGGACACCGGTTGACCGCACATCAAAGCGCGACATCCCCCTCGCGATAAAAATAAGTCTATTCGCGACAGGACCCCAAACGGCTTCAAAACTAAAACAAAAGCCTATGGTTGGTCTTATTTGTTGCTCAGGAGGCTTCACCCCAAATTTCATGTCATTCTGACATCGTTTGGCCCAGTTTCAGCTTCTGACAGAAAATAGGCTGCTCTATGCGACAAAGTCTTCGGCTTTCCTGAAAAATTGGAAACTTTTCACTACAAAATGCAAGGATTCTTGTCAAGTTTTCTACAGGGAAATCAGGCCAATAAATGATAAAAAATGTCAAGAAAAAATACAGAAGAAAAAAGAATCGAAAAACAGAAAAAATGCCCGCAAAACGGGATAAAAAGGGGGAAATCCTTTGACATCCGTCAAAATCACGAGTCAATCATCAAGAGTATCAAAATCAACATTGATCACCAACCGGTCAGCCAAAAACGTGTGCTTTCTACCCCACCGATCGAGAAATAGATAGGACAGATGGCACCGACCCGCTGTTGGCAACCAATACCTGAAGTTACATGGTCATCCAATGTCGATCTACATGAAGATCCATCGATGATCATTGCCAGAAGAATCCCAAAAGACGCGGCACGGCCCGCGACTCTTCAACTGCTCGGCGACCACTTAATGCGATTAAATGACTAGCTTTAATGCAGTCATTAATTCATTTATTTGGACGACCCAATCAGAAGCAAGCATCCGGGAGTTACAAGTCAAGAGATTCATAGCATTTAAACCATGAAACTCCTCCCATCATGGCGATTAAAGGCGATTAAATGCCCTCAATCTCCACCGGCCAATCAGAAGCCAAAAAAAAGGAGTTACGAAATAAAAGAATTAAACCTTGTAACTCCTCCCATTATACGGCTTAATGACACTAAAAGCCCATAAACCCTCCTCAATGGCTACCAAGAGCCTATAAATAGGAGAGCACTCCAAAGAAATCCAGATCGGAAGAAAAATAGAGATCCAGATCAGAAAAAAGCACAGAAAATCTGAGAGAAAGAAGAAAGAAAACTCTGCTGAAGTTCTGCACCGGCCACCACTACAAGGTGACAAAACTCCCTTGGGGGGTACCCCCCCCCCCCCCAAGGTCCTTGCCTTCTCCTTCTGCCTCCAATGGCTTAGACGTGGCTTTTCAGCCCGTCTACTTAGTTTTTTTATTGGACATAGGACCTCCTCTTGGCCTTTGTCCTCTAAAAATCTGAAGTTATAGTCAAGCCAAGCGAATCAGGAGCATCCTTTGTTCTCATCTGCGTGGATGATGGCGAAGTCCACATATGGCTTGCGACCGTCAATCTGAACGAGTCCCCCACAATCTCCTAAGAAGTTAGATCCTCCTTTTCTTACTTTTCATTGTAGTTTGTATTTTTTTTAAAAGAGACAAAAATCACAACTCTTGTCTTTCATTATTGATAAAAATTGTAAATCGGCTATAAACGCCAAAAATCGACTATAGACGCCAAAATCGGTTATAAATACAAAAAATCGGCTATAAATGCTAAAACAATCGCCTTTCACGGCAAATCAAGAAAATGTCTCTTTTCTTAAATATATGTGCAATGGGAAACTTGAAAGAAATTGATTTCCTTTTTACTTGCGAAGGTCGATCTCCGGATCACCACTTGCAATTCCAAGTAAAATAGAAAATCTAGCACGTAAAATAGAAAATCTAGCACACCCACACAAAAAAATGTTGATACCCGCTTCTGCCCCCGGGCGCGAAAGGGTCGTACCCAACGGACTCCCACGTCCGCCGACCTCGATAGCACCGAACATGAACGCGCTGTCCATCAATGGAGAGGATCTCCAGCGACGGCTGCGGCAACGGCAATGGGCGCAACAGAATCATTCCCTCTATGTTTCGATTTCTCTGCAATAGAACCCAACTGGATCGTCTCCTTCCTCAAACACAACTTTGCAAGCGCCAGGCTGGAACCAATGCCTCCTCCGGTTCTTCAATCTATGTGGCCCACCAAGAGACTGATCTTCTGCAATCCTAGATCAGTTCTCTACAACGAACTTATTCCGGAATCCTTCAGTCCGGACCCTCGTAATTCTTCTTCTTCTCCGGCAAATATCAGTCCAGGCGATCAAACCCGAACCAGAGAAAACCAATAGAGATCTTCTCTATTTTCTCTGCAACAGGAACATGACAGCAGAAAACCAACAGAGATCCCCGATCTCATCCTTCCGGAATCTCAACTCCTGGCCAGAATCCCTCGCCGGATTCCTTTCGAGATCTTCTCTGTTTTATTAGATCTGTGTGGCCCACCAATCCGGTTTCAGGGACACACCTCGGGCGAAGGTTCCGATGAAGACGAAGATGACGCACCAGATCTTGACGAGGATGAGCAATCACGATCTCAAATCTAGAGCTTTCGTGGACAGAGCTTCTGCTCTGGCGTCGTCATCAGAGCCGCCGTAGCCGAAGACAGAGGCGGAGACAGAGAGGACGAGGAGGATGAGGAGGAGGAGAGATGTGGCCATGGCTGAGTGAGGGAGGAGGAGATAGGCATTTTGTAAAATCCAAACCCACCCAGCAAACCTAAGCTCGTTGCAGAAGAAGATGGATAATATAAAATTTCAAATTTCAAATTTTTATGCCTAAAATGGTTGGAAGGGCAATTTAGTCTTGAAAAATGAGATCATGTGGATGCAGGGACCTATGGCTGGAAAAAGTCTAGCTAATTGGACCATATGCCTTAAAAAGTTTTTCCTTGAACTGGAGGCTGAAAACATTGACTTATAGGGACCTTTCGCTAATTTTGCCTTAACTAAAAGAGGGGCATTTGTGAAAAATATTCGGGGAGTTTTGTAGCGTAACTCATACATATATATATATATGAGAAATATTCAAGTGAGAACTAGTTTTCTCCTATTATATGATAACTTTTTTGCTATCAAGCCTCATGATTTGTTTGATTTTTGGAGAACCAATTGTACAATCCTTTCTGAGTAGCTTTAGACTCATCAATAAGTGGCCCAATATGCGGTTCCTAAAAGAGTGAGTATATCTACTTTTTAAAGAAATAGAAGTTGTGTGTAAGGATTATAACTTATAGGTGAATTCGGGATACAAGTCCAAAATCCAAGTCCTAGGGTTTAAGGTTTTTAACAGAGCTAATTAAAATGCACTGATTGATCAATTAGAGGAGGAAAACAATGGCCCACAAATAGTTGGCATGAGTGCCTAGAATAAAGAGAAGGAAAGAAAGAGGATGGGCCCTTGCCAGTGGCCAGTGGCCGATCAGTGACGGTGAGTTGCAATTTTTCCTGCAATTTCTTCCATTTTGGCCATCTTCTCAAGAGTCTTTTGCACACATTGAAAGGTCCTGTCCCATCACAACTTCTGATTTACACAACAAATTCCAATTACAAAGATTCACAAAAGAACATGAGTTCATACAAGATACTTAAACAAATATTGGAATTGCAACAAGTTAACAATTAACATAGCGCGCAGGTAATGAAATTCAAATTGAGCACTTGCCTTGTCTTCTAAGCTCCTAATCACAACTAAATCAATTCAATTCAAACCGATCCACTCTAAGCACGAAATCCCCAAAAGCCTACACCAAAAGGCCCCAAAAATTAAAAAACCAAGAAAATGTTGGGACCCATGGGTACTTTAGGGCCCTTAACAATAACTAAAAGAAAGAAAGGAAGATCTTACATCTAAGAGCTCAAATGGAGAAGAAATCAATACTTTGAAAATATGAACAAAGACCAATGGAGAGAGGACAAGGAAGTGAATGCCATGGTACTCTTTGCAGAAAAAAACTAGAGGCTTAAATATTGAGAAATGGTGCAGGGAAGAAGAAAGAAAATGAGGAGGAAGAAAAAAAGAAATGGTGGTGGGTCGATGGGTTAAATCAACAAACAATTTGAAAAATAATGTCTAGGTCCCCAGTCCCCTGTTAGTTTTATGGACTCAATCCAGTAGATAATATAATAAATTGATTAATTTCTTTATTTATTAGTATATTCATGCTTTCCTTTCATGAGATGAATGGTGATTTATTATATACTTGCACATAACCAATACGAATGACATGATGGTTCATGAGATGAACCGGGGTCCACAAGTATATTAGATGTAACACATGTGTATGGATGAGATCCACATACGGGAGACATGTGTGACAAATCTTATACTTAAATATCTTCACAACCAGTGATGAGACTGGACATCTCATACTGACAAGGTTGCAGCACTTTGATCACTATGAGATAGTGTGATTTGTCTCGATCATCAGAATGTAAGATTCTGGATCATAGTGCTGGTACATTGGATGTATTGAAGGACCATGAGAAGCACCTTATAAACACTGTCTTTACTTTAAGGTCTGCTCTCATAATTCCCTAGCAATAGGCTCTCAATCCTAAGACATTAATGAACTCAAGTTTCTATCTATTCATTTGCTTTGAGTCACCAATCAGTGAGGCCAACTGTAGGTCAACACCTCGGTGATTTGGGTACGTGGTAGTAGAGCTGTGGGAACATTCAATGGTCAAGATGGAATCTATCTCTAATATCCCCTTGTGCCAATTAATGGATTTATCATTGGTAAGTGCGCACCCATTCCGATTAAGAGTTAATTGGAAAGGTACCTATTGATCATTATAATTAATTGGGGCTCAAGGATAATAAGATATGGATCTATTTTGGAAGACAGGTCCAATTGATCCATGGATATTGATAGAGGGGTCTACTTGTGATAATGTGGAAGTTTAGGGTCTTCTATGTAATATTCCTAAGACTGGAGTTCAATTGCATTTATATAGTGGAATTATTTGCAATTAACTCTGGGCCCGGATTACACATGAGATGTGGGGTCGCGTGTCCCAGTTGGAGCCAGCTTTCTAAGGAATCCCTAGTGGTCCCCACGCTAGCCCAATTAGTAGAAAGTATCTTATTCTAGTTGAACTCTAAAAGGAAAGTTACTATTTCTATTTGAAGTGAGACTTCTAATAGTGGTAATAGTAGACTTACTAATTTTAGTAGAAGTGAGACTTCTATTTTAATTAGAGAGGAATTGGAAAGTTACTAATCATATTTGAAGTGAGACTTCTAATTATGATATGGTAAGTTACTAATTAATGGAAGTAAGACTTCTATTATAATTAGAAAAGAGGAGGCAACTTGAAAAAGCTATAAATAAGAGGAGAGGATGCCTTGGACGTCCATGCTTGCTCCTTCCATTGGGATTCACGCCCAAGGCTCTCTAAGTGCAAGTGTTGCACGAGCTTTTCTCCTCTTCCCTTTTCTAGTTCTCTTTCTAATTCCTCCCTAGAGTTCATAGTAGTTTTCTCTTGGAGATCCCACCATCTTCTTGAGAAAAAGGAGAATCTGATACGGGTCATAGCGTGGAAGATCAAGAGGTCTTGGAGATCCCTATTTGATTAGTGAAAGCGTTTCTTCATCAAAGAAAGACGCAACTCCTCCATTAGAGCACAACCGAGCTCCAAAGGTATAATCTACTTCCATGCATGTTGTAGATTTATTTGTTGCTTATATGTTGCTGTTTTTATCTTCTAGATAAATTGTTTTACTGATCATGATGACTGAGATTGAGGACATGGATCTTGGATTGGGTTTTATAGCCTTCTGGATAGTTGATCCCTGCGTCAAGTGGGTCAAAAGATTTTGAAATCTATCCTAGAGGCCCACCCTATTTCCAACAATTGGTATCAGAGCCTTACCTCATCTCTTATCATATTAGATCAGTAAGCTTGATCTAATCTTTACATGAGATGCGGAGAGGATAGATCAAGGGCTATGTACGGATCAGTTTTGATGGTTTTGCTTGGATAATTAGTAAGTCCATGTTTGGATAGTCACAAAAGGGTCTAACAATGATGGAATGATGGTAGGAAGCCATTGGAAGTCTTCAGAAGAGTTCTGGAGATGGTTGGACACGAAATACAAAAACCCAACTTGCAGATTTCCGTCAGGCAGGTCGACCGAAGACACTGAGGCCGGTCGACCGAACCCTCTAGTAGGTCGACCGAACAGACTGACATATGAGATCTCAGTTTTTGTTTTTGTTTCGGGGGCGCTGCCCCCTGGGCCCCCGCGAGCTGACCGGGCAGCTCGACCCCCGCCGGGGGACACCCCCGGACCCCCTCCGCGTAGGGGGCATGAATCATAGTAGTGGCAATATTTGGCATCCTGTCTTTCCATTATTGTTTGGTAACCCGACTTTGTGAGTTGCTTTACTAGTATGAGATACTAACATGCAGGTTATCATGTTCTCTCCATATGGCCCACAAGTCTTTTTACTTTCTTTTATGGTTGAATGTTTATTTTTGGCAAGTTGTAAAGGGCATCATGGTTTCCTTGTTTTCCCGGTTTGGGGCAAGGCATGGTGAAATTCCCTATGAGCTTTTTATTTCCATTAATAGATTATCATGTAAGTCTCATCGTAGAGACATAGGAATTTATGTAATTTTCTAAATTTGTAAATTCTGGCAATGTCCGAGACAAAGAAGGAAAGTGAATTTGGACTCCTAATCAAAGAGTTTGAAGATTACCAAAGGTGTTTTGGAGTTTCCCAAAGTGTTTGAGGAATCCAAATTTTTGGAAAGTCTAGAAGTCCAAGAAGTCTATTCCGCATGGGCCATGTGGAGGAGAGGACTAGTTTCTAATTTTAGCATTTTCTATTTATAGTTGAATGCTTTATTTAGAATGTTTCCAAATCTGATCCAAACATAGCAAGTTACTAATATTGGTCAAATCAAATTAATTTTTGGAAAGAGTTCTAATTAGTGTTGATGTCCCATGAGATGGACACATTGGTAACACTAATTTAAGAAACTGGACTTTCCTTAAAATAACTTGACTTAGAACCAATCTTGGATCATATCATGAGATGATTTGATGATTCATATATTTATATATGTGGGCCCTAATACCTTAAAAGGAAATCCTCAATTTTAAAATATTAAGTGGGAGCGGGGCATTTAATCCCCATGGTTTTCCACCATAGGTCCATTGTAAGGAAAGTATTAGCCTCGCGCTACCAAGAGAGTGGCCGTTCCCCACGGAGGGCTTTTATTTATCTGGTTACTAGATATGGATCTCCTATGGATAGTATTGATGAGACGTGGTGGGGGTTCACTCCCCAAGGAGGAGCTGCCCATCGCGGTTGTCATGCAATATTAGTTGGTGGGTCACACTTAACTAAAATAATGATGTAGTATCCCCAAGGATTTGCCTCATGTATTTTAGAAACCAAAGATAATCGGGAGTCATACATTATTTGGTATGAGATACCTAGATGATAATGAATGATTGGGGATCAAGGATAGTTAGTCTTAATCTCAATTTTGACAACTTTGATCCGCACCAATCCAAGGACATTCGCACTCCCCTAGGAGGCATGCCCTAAGGGATTGGGATTCCGATGTATTCTGAATTCAGTGCTTATGAGGATTCCCATATGAATTTGGTAGAATACTAAACCCTAATGTCATTTATATTCTTTCATTGAATGTATGGTTATGTGCTTTAATTTATACAGCATGAATTCGAATACTTTCAATCCACTTGCGACCATCCTCAACCAGAACAAGTTGATGGGATCCAACTATGTAGACTGGAAAAGGAACCTGGATATTATCTTGACATCTTCAAGTTGCAAATATATCCTTCTAATACCCCCCCCCCCTCCTGAGCCTGAGCCTGATGCACCACAGATTGTGAAAAACTTTTACACCAAGTGGACCAAAAACAATGAGATAGCCAGATGTTTTATTCAGGCATCCATGTCTACTGTTTTGCAAGAACAACATCAATCCTATAAGTCAGCATACGATATTATATCGAACTTAAAGGAGATGTTTGCAGACCAGGTTAGGCCTGCTAGGCAGGCTGCTCTAAAAGTGCTGATGGAGACAAAGATGGCCGAGGGAACCCCAGTACAAAAACATTTAATACAAATGAAGTTGGCATTGAATGAGTTAGATGTACTGGGGACTACGTTTGATACAGAAACGCAGATCGACATGATCATTCAATCACTACCAGACTCATTCAAACATTTCAAGATCAATTATAGTAAATTGAAAATGACCATAGCTGAGCTGTCTCGCCAGCTGGTAGTGTTTGAGGAAATCATGAAGAGAAGACCAACTGCCCTCATGACAGAAAAGTCATTTGCTAAGTCTAAGCCGAAAGGCAAAGACCGGGATAGCAAGAAGAAATCAGTCATCAAAGGTCCTAAGGTGGAGTATGGTTCCACTAGTGGTATGGCCAAGGTCAAGGGTACGGGAGCAAAGGGAAAGTGTTTCCACTGTGGTATGACAGGACATTGGAGGAGGAATTGTCCACGATTTCTGTCAAAGGAAAAGACCTCAGGTATGATTGAGTCATTTATTTCTGAAGATAGTTTTTTCAACTAGTACTTCAGAATCTTGGTTTGTAGACTTTGGTGCAACTAATTACATCAGTAATATGTTGTAGGAGTTACAGGTAACCAGGAGGATTAATGACAGGGAAATCAGTATTAACCTGGGATCGGAAGCCAAGGCAGAAGCAGTGTCAGTAGGAGTAGTAACTTAGTTATTTTCAGATATTAAGTTGATTTTGTCAGATACATTATATGTACCGTTTTAAGATGGAATTTTAATATCTAGTATGATGAATAAGAGTTATTCAGTTACTTTTGGTAATTAAATCGTCTTAAAGAGGAGCGGTACTCTTATATATTCTGATTAGTTAATCAATAGCTTTTATTTGTTAACTCCCACAATGTATGAGATACATGACGCTGATGCTAATAATAGACCATCATTAAAGAGGTAGTCACCTTCATCTAATCCAACAAACTTTGGCACCTAAGAGGCTAGGTCATATAAACCTAAACAGGATTGACAGGCTAGTGAAAGATGGTATCTTGCCTTCATTGGTGGTAGAATCAATGCCTGTCTGCAAATCTGTCTGGAAGGCAAAATGACCAAAAGACCCTTACTCATCTAAGGGCAGTCGGGCCAAAGATTTATTGAAGTTAGTGTTTACTGATGTGTATGGACTCATAATATTAGAGTGAGAGATTGATACGAGTATTTTATCACTTTCACCGATGATTACTCGAGATATGAATACATATACCTTATGCACCGCAAGTCCGAGATTTTTGAATAGTTCAAAGAGTTTTCGAGCGGAAGCGGAAAAGCAATTAGGTAAAAGTATAAATACTCTTCGATAAGATCGATAAGGCGAATATCTCTCCACTAATTTTATGGGATACTTATCAGATTTTGGGATTTGATCCCAGTAGCCTGCTCCTGTTTTACCTCAACAAAACGGAAGTAGTAGCAGAAAGAAGGAACAAAGACTCTTTTAGCTATGATCAAGTCTATGATTGAGTTTCTACTGATTACCTATATTTTGGGATATGGAAATTGAAATATATATACTAAACCTCATTCCATCTAAGTCTATACTTGAGACTCCCAGGGAGTTATGGACAAGGCGAAAGCCTAGTCTACAACGTTTTTTCAGGGTTGTCCAGCACACGTGCTGAAGGATAAAGACGGATTAGTTGGAATCGAAGTCGTAAGTATATATGTTATATTCTATCCCAAAAAGGAACTAAAGGTTGGTTGCTCTATAATCCCAGAGAGCAAAAAGTGCTTCATAGCACCAATGCGGTTTTCTGGAGGGAGATTATAAGATTAACTGGAAATCTTTAGAAATGGTTATCTTGGAAGAAATTCAAGAAAGAACAATTCCAAATCCAAGAATAACCAAACTTTGAGAAAATCTGCCCATATTTGACCCAGTAGTTACACCAGTGCCTTGTCGTAGTGGGAGTATTGTCAGGACCATTGACAAGTTCTCGGTCTAGGGAAAGTCTTAAAAGGCAATCCTGGTGTAACCGGAACAAGATCCCTGTAACTATGATAAAGCAGTTAATGACATAGTTTTGGGACGTTGGTTAGATGCTATGAAAGCTGAGGTGGAGTCTTTGTACTCTAATCAGGTCTGGATACTTGTGGGCTTGTCTGCCAATAGCAAACCTATTGGGTGCAAGTGAGTCTACAAAAGAAAATGAGAGCGAGATGGAAGAGTTCCATCCGGATACTCTTATCCATTGCGGTTCATCTCGGTGATGAGATTTGGCAAATGGATGTCAAGACAGCGTCTCACGACGGCAATCTTAAGGAAAACATCTATATAATGTAACCAGATGGTTCTATAGCTAATAACCAAGTGCGAGCAGGCTGCATAAGTCCATTTATGGATTCAAGCAAATATCCCGAAACAGGAACATCCGTATTGATTAAGGAAATCAAGTCACTTGATTTTTATCAGAATCCGGATAAGTCATGTGTAAATGAAAAGTCAAGAATGCAGGGTAGTTTTTTCTGATATTATATGTCGACGACATCCTTCTCCTATGGAGTGATATAGGGATATCGTCAACAGTAAAAGTTTTGGTTGGCTAAGACTTTTGATAATAAAGGACTTTGGAAAAGCCAGGTACATCCTAGGAATCAATTTCCATTGAGACTGGAAAAATAGGATGATAGGCTTATCCCAATAATGTGTACATAGATAAGGTTCTGGTACGGTAAGCTATGCTTTGTACTAGACCGGATATCTGTCACGCAGTATGCCTAGTCAGCAGATATCAGTCTAGCCCAGGTCTTTATCATTGACTGTTGTAAGATGTGTTCTCGAATACTTGAGAAGGACTAGAGATCACATGTTGAGTCATAGCAGTGATGAGTTGATTATCAGTCGGTTACATAGATACTGACTTCTAATCAGATCAGGATTCCAGGAAATCAATTTCTGGGTATGTGCTTATGTTGTAGCAGCTTGAGAAGTAGCTAAGGTAGCAGATTGACTCAAAAGATTCCTTATGGAACTTGGAGTGGTATTTTTGGCAGGACAGCCAATCACAGTTTACTGTGATGACAGCAGGGCAGTCATTAAGTCCAAATAACCCAAGAGCCAAAAAGTATGTACAGAGGAAGTTATACATGGTTAAATAGATTGTGCAGAGAGGTGATGTACGATCACCAAGATAGCCTCTGCAGACAATCTAGTAGATCCATTTACTAAGCCTTTGACTACCAAAGTCTTTGAACTATATGTAAAAGGGATGTGCATGAGATGCAACTCTAACTGGCATTGAGCCCAAGTGGGAGATTGTTAGTTTTATGGACTCAATCCAGTAGATAATATAATAAATTAATTAATTTCTTTATTTATTAGTATATTCATGCTTTCCTTTCATGAGATGAATGGTGATTTATTATATACTTGCACATAACCAATACGAATGACATGATGGCTCATGAGATGAACCGGGGTCCACAAGTATATTAGATGTAACACATGTGTATGGATGAGATCCACATACGGGAGACATGTGTGACAAATCTTATACTTAAATATCTTCACAACCAGTGATGAGACTGGACATCTCATACTGACAAGGTTGCAGCACTTTGATCACTATGAGATAGTGTGATTTGTCTCGATCATCAGAATGTAAGATTCTGGATCATAGTGCTGGTACATTGGATGTATTGAAGGACCATGAGAAGCACCTTATAAACACTGTCTTTACTTTAAGGTCTGCTCTCATAATTCCCTAGCAATAGGCTCTCAATCCTGAGACATTAATGAACTCAAGTTTCTATCTATTCATTTGCTTTGAGTCACCAATGAGTGAGGCCAACTGTAGGTCAACACCTCGGTGATTTGGGTACGTGGTAGTAGAGCTGTGGGAACATTCAATGGTCAAGATGGAATCTATCTCTAATATCCCCTTGTGCCAATTAATGGATTTATCATTGGTAAGTGCGCACCCATTCCGATTAAGAGTTAATTGGAAAGGTACCTATTGATCATTATAATTAATTGGGGCTCAAGGATAATAAGATATGGATCTATTTTGGAAGACAGGTCCAATTGATCCATGGATATTGATAGAGGGGTCTACTTGTGATAATGTGGAAGTTTAGGGTCTTCTATGTAATATTTCTAAGACTGGAGTTCAATTGCATTTATATAGTGGAATTATTTGCAATTAACTGTGGGCCCGAATTACACATGAGATGTGGGGTCGCGTGTCCCAGTTGGAGCCAGCTTTCTAAGGAATCCCTAGTGGTCCCCACGCTAGCCCAATTAGTAGAAAGTATCTTATTCTAGTTGAACTCTAAAAGGAAAGTTACTATTTCTATTTGAAGTGAGACTTCTAATAGTGGTAATAGTAGACTTACTAATTTTAGTAGAAGTGAGACTTCTATTTTAATTAGAGAGGAATTGAAAAGTTACTAATCATATTTGAAGTGAGACTTCTAATTATGATATGGTAAGTTACTAATTAATGGAAGTAAGACTTCTATTATAATTAGAAAAGAGGATGCAACTTGAAAAAGCTATAAATAAGAGGAGAGGATGCCTTGGACGTCCATGCTTGCTCCTTCCATTGGGATTCACGCCCAAGGCTCTCTAAGTGCAAGTGTTGCACGAGCTTTTCTCCTCTTCCCTTTTCTAGTTCTCTTTCTAATTCCTCCCTAAAGTTCATAGTAGTTTTCTCTTGGAGATCCCACCATCTTCTTGATAAAAAGGAGAATCTGATACGGGTCATAGCGTGGAAGATCAAGAGGTCTTGGAGATCCCTATTTGATTAGTGAAAGCGTTTCATCATCAAAAAAAGACGCAACTCCTCCATTAGAGCACAACCGAGCTCCAAAGGTATAATCTACTTTCATGCATGTTGTAGATTTATTTGTTGCTTATATGTTGCTGTTTTTATCTTCTAGATAAATTGTTTTACTGATCATGATGACTGAGATTGAGGACATGGATCTTGGATTGGGTTTTATAGCCTTCTGGATAGTTGATCCCTGCGTCAAGTGGGTCAAAAGATTTTGAAATCTATCCTAGAGGCCCACCCTATTTCCAACATCCCCTCCATTTAAAAGAACTCAATTGGACAAAAGCAATGACATGACATCCTAGAGCTCAAAAGTGAATGAAACTTAGGAAAGTCTCTCCAAACTATCTAATGAGCCCAATATTGACATGCGAACCACACTTTTTTTTAGAAATTATATCTATGTCCTGAAAAGGCACTAAACTAGGTCTTAAGGTTGTTGAAACTACTCAAACACTAATCTAGCATATAAATCTAGTTAATTAACATCTAAACACACTAAATTGAGACACTGCTAAAAATACCCAAAATAACCCCTCACTGTGGCTGAATGATAAAATTACCATTTTTTAGCCCGAACTCGATCTAATCACAACCAACCCAACTCAACTACCAACTTAACACTAAAACCAGTTTATTTAGTTTTTAAATAAGATTAATTAACACTAATCAGGATTTACATGGGCCAGGGTCTTACATTCTCAAAACCTATGAAGACTAAACATATGAAAGCAAACATCTTGTGGTGTATTAGTTCGATAAAAGAAATCTGAATGGTCAGATTGTAATTTTAGGGCCCACAATGCTTAAAAGGAAACAAACAGTGTGGTTTTTTTTTTTTTTTTTTATCATGCTTGCATGGGGTGATTGAACTGACACCTCTTTACGGTATGAGGTGTGTAATAGTTTCACGCGCGCTTGGGAGGTGTGAGAATTTTGATTTGAGAAAGGCTCCATTTACACACTATTTTTACACCAAAATTTATGCATGTGATATATAACTAAAAAAGAGAAATTAAAAGTGGTAATCATGCATAAATATTACACATCGTAACATTTACATATATAAAGGAGCGCAAGAAAATGATCCCTAAAGCGGTACAAGGCGGTTGAAGAATGAGGAAATTTCTCGTGACATGGGTTTTCCAAAATTCCTTCAATCCCCCACTCCTCCCCACTTTCTTAAGACTTGATTTAAAGCTAGGAAATCATCTTCCACAAAGAAGAAATATTTTATGGCCATTTGTTGATCTTCACATTTCTTTCTCCACTTTTGCTACTTTACTAACAATACAATTTTATGAATTCAATTTCATACAAGTAAACTGCCTTGAACATGAACTATGTTGCCTGCACTCGCTCTATGGGGTCCTTAGCGTGAGCCCATTTAAATGAACCTTGAGACATCTTCATCCACAGTGAGACTATTGATCACTAATTATTTATACATGGGGATGTGTTGAGAAACAGTAACTATAGTTGATGTCGCATAGGATAAAATATGCATCCCCCCTCCCATGTCTTGTCATTTTCAATACATTTCATGAACATTCCAATCTACAAGATTTTTTCCATGTATTCTCTCCATCATCTTATACTTAAAAATTCTGCTTCACTCCAAAAGCTTTTGGTAAGGGTCTTCATCAGGATAAATCCGGATGCATGGGTCCCACTTAAGGAACACATTCAATGAAGCTTGAACTGCCATGTGACCACACAAACACATGCACCGAATACCATCATATCTGAAAATTTATCTCCTTCATCCTCCTGGAATATTATCCCAGACAAGGAACGTCGTTCTGTTCATTTTGTGGGGTAGGAGGTGTTGTGAGCAAAATCAATAGGAATATAACTAAAGCTATTTGAGCCCTTATAACCTATATATAGCTTTAACATGTGAATCCAACTATCCTTAGTTCTATACCCACCTTATTCGAAATTAGAGACTTCGGATCCTCAAATAATTATATTTCCATTTCTAACCCTACTCATATGAAATAAAAATTTTGCCTAAAGAAGCCTCTTAGAAAATATTTATATATGGTACTGTAAGTGCAAAAAATGTGACTCACAAGAAAAGGGGGGTGCCAGCACGGACTTATCCAAAGAAATTAGGAACACCGATGCCTGCGCCAGAAGCCTGAGAAAAGGAAGAAGAATAGCAGGTCAGAGGACCCTGGCCTAAGTGGCGTAAGGCTCTCCGATGCCTAAGTTAGTGTATGAACTAAGCAGAGGATGGAGATTTTGGGGAAGAAGATGGCGTACTAGCATGTGGTGTATTTGTTGGCCCCCTTGCTTGTGAATTGTTCTTGTGTTTATATAGAGGAAGAGAGGAGGCAAAGGGGTGGTTGACTGTCTTGTCATAGCCCACTCTGTCAGGTACTAGGGAGGCGTAGTCCCATCGTAGCCTACTTTTCTTTAATTGCATTCCCATCGAGCGTGTCTTGTCCCATCTGGCCATATCATGGCGCCTTGGGAGCTGTGGACGGCGATCTGTCAGGAGATATGGGCTGAGCTCGTGTCTTGTCGCACGTGCCGTAGCGTGCTTGAGCATCCATGGGAGGACAGCTGTCAGTGCTCAGTACTTTTACTGAGCTGAGGCTCTTTGGCCGAGACGGAGTGTCTCGCCAAGGTGAGGACCTGACGGAAATGGAGGGTCCTGGCACTGTTGCCGAGGTGGTGGGGCCTGGCACTGTCACCGAGCTGGGGAGCCGAGGTCGGGGACGACTTGGCTTGGCTACAGACTTCTGGCAAAGGTGCCGAAATGGAGCACTAGGCCGAAGTGGGATGCTATGGCCGAAGTGGATTCTGCCGAGGTGAAGTGCCTGGCTGAGATGGACCTAGCTGGTGCGGGAGCCTGAGATGGAGCATCTGGCCGGGACTCTGATGAGTTCGGGAATTTTCCCACACAGGTACAAACAAATTGTCAAATTACTTTTGAATACTTAAATTCCTCAAAATCAATAAAAAATGCTCTTTTGCACCGCAGATGTAGGTACATTGTCAAATCACATAAATATTACCATGTTTTTCTTGATCTTGCTTCAATATGCATCACAGAGAGGAAAATGACCAGGCCTGCTGCCAAGTTTGAAAGATCCTAGACCATGATTTTTCTTTTACTTCAGTTCTATGAAGAGTAGTATAAGTTCAGTGCCAAGTTTGGCCTAGTGCCAATTAAAGGTGGGTACTGAGTGTGAAAGGGTACATTAACCAGGAGGTGGGCCCGAGTAGGCCCCACCATGTATGAAGAGTATCAAGTCTTAGACCTCCAAGAATATTTCTGTCCATTCTCTCAATTATATAAACACCTTTGACATTCCTTCAGTTACTGACTCACTGCAAATCCAAGTTCATGGCAGAGTTTTCAGAGAATCTGAATAGCTTCAAAACCTCACGTGCTTTCACTGACATGTATTCTAGTATGGAGTACAAAAACCAGTTCACAGAGCTAAACTTGGAAAATCCTACCTATAATCTACACAGCTTGATGGGTTTCTCTGATGACAGTTTGCAGTCAGATCAACCCAAATTCAATGTGTGTTTCAACCACAATCAAACGGGTTTTTTCACTGCTGACTACCCAACTTTGATGCCCATTGCTCTGTCCATTGCTGCTACAGAGGATTTGAATCGAGAGATGAAGAGAAAAGCCATCAAACCATCAGCAACCAGCTCTGGAAGATCTTCTGCTCCAGGTTTTGAATCTAGGACAGGAGAGGATGATACAATCAGTAGGAAAAACGTATGAATTCTCTGCTTATTGGTTTCTTGTTTGGAATTTAGCATTTGATCATCTCTGTTTTATGGGAATGGTTTTGTGGTTATGTTTGATCTTGAATTTACAGAGCTCTGGGAGGGGAAAGAGAGGGAGATGCAATAAGAAACAAGATGAGAAACTAAAAGAAGTGATTCATGTAAGAGCTAGAAGAGGCCAGGCTACAGATGGCCACAGCCTAGCTGAAAGGGTAATTATGCTATACAGTAATATGAATTTAAGCTAGTGTAAGATAAAGAAAAACTGCTCTCATTTCTAAAATTGATAAAATACTCCTACTGAATAGATTGGGATGCCCTTCTCTCTGTACTTTCACCTTATTTTTTTATTTTGGGTTGCCATAGTGTCTTGATGATTTGATTTATCTTTTTACTCATCATTAGTAACAAATGTTATTTCTTTTTTTTTTGGGTAAAAAATATTATTTGTTAATTGTGTTGACCAACACTAAGGTTTTAAAAATCGGCGGAGTTTGAGTCGACTTGCACTATCTCTAAGTAACCACTTGGTCCAACGAGCCAAAACTAATTTCTTTTCCCATTTTATTATCACGAGAAGATGTTGGAGACTTCTGGGTCCTTTCGAAGTCGAATTGGAATATCAAAACTATATTTTGTGAAAGATCAGGTACAATTAAGTGAAAGTCACACAACCACCTATTATTACTTAAATTCATTCAGAAAAATTAAAACACATGTGTCTCAAGATCTAGATTCATTGGACATCTTTTTTTTTTTATCATTTTAAACTCTTTTTCGCCTTTTATGGATTTGGGATGAGACTTGGTGAGAATCCACCAAGTATCACATCATAGGTCCATTCAGATCAAGTCAAGGATGATCAAGTTGCCCCAAGTCCGAGTTCTAAATCATTAATTAACATATTGTTCCATTCATCATCATCATCATTATAACAACTACTATTGTTAAATTGTTAGTTTTATGGACTCAATCCAGTAGATGATATAATAAATTGATTAAATTCTTTATTTATTCATATATTCATACTTACTTTTCATGAGATGAATGGTGATTTATTATATATATGCACATAACCAATACGAATGACATGATGGTTCATGAGATGAACCGGAGTCCGCAAGTATATTAGATGTAACACATGTGTATGGATGAGATCCACATACGGGAGACATGTGTGACAAATCTTATACTTAAATATCTTCACAACCAGTGATGAGACTGGACATCTTGTTAGAATTAAAGTCAACAATTTCGGCTGAGAGAGGCAGAATCGTGCACGAGGCAGAATATAGTCTCGCTATAGCGATACTCAACCTCGCTATAGCGAGGGTAGCACAGGGAGCCCAGTTTGATCCGGACTTTATGATAAAGTTTGAAAAAGGACTCTTATTCTAAGTGGAATATTTTAAGGAGTCTTAAGCACGAATTTTGGGCTATATATTGGGTGTTTCTCACAACCCAAAGGTAAGAGAAAGATACAAGATCATCTCTCAAGTTCTGAATTAGTGATCAAATTGAGAGAAATTTTCTCTAGAGATTTTTGAAGAGTTGTGCTGCCAAGTACTCTAGAGAGCAAGTTTCTTCTACATCCCTTATAGAAGATCATCTTCTTGCGTAGAAGATTTGAGGAGTCAAGTGTTGGATCTATTGCAATTAACGGTGTGATGTCGTTGAAGGTGATGCGACACAAGGTAACTTCAGTCTTTAGATCGGGGATATCTAAGGAAGAAATCTGAGTTTCTTGTAATTGCGAGATTCATAGTGTTTGATTAGATCCAGTACGGATCGGTGGTTTTTACCCGGTTTGGGTTTTCCACCTTAAATTTGGTATCCTTGTGGTGTGTGCTTGTGATTTTATTTCTGCTGCGTAGTTTATGATTTTTTGCACACTAGTGGGTTGATTTATTGAGTGGACCAATCTAGAGATCTCGAACCCTAAACCCTCAATTGGTATCAGAGCGGGTTACACTAATTTGCTGTGTTTGATCACAAGAGATTTCTAGAATGGTGTTCAATCGAGAAGGGACATCAACTACTAAGCCCCCTTTGCTAGATGGTTCTAATTTGCATATTGGAAGCAAAGGATGATTGGGTTCCTTAAGTCCATTGATGATGATGTTTGAGATATTGTTGAGAAGGGCTACTCCAGACCAACAATTGTGGTTAGTGGACAAACTGTTCCTAAGCCTAAAGCTGAATGGACTAAGGATGAGAAGCATGCCTCCAATTGTAATAACAAGGCAGTGAATAGTATATACAATGGAGTGTCTGCTGAAGAGTTCCGTAGGATTTCCACTTGCAAAACTGCAAAAGAAGCATGGGAAGTCTTATAGACAGTGTATGAGGGTACAGACACGGTGAAGTAATCTAAATTGCAAAGGCTGACTAAAGAATTTGAAACCATCGTGATGGAAGAAGATGAGACCTTTCATCAATTTTATGCAAAGCTGAATGATATTGTCAATTCTATTTTCAATCTGGGTGAGGAAATTCAAGAAAACAAGATTGTCAAGAAAATCTTACGGTCTCTACCTTCGAGGTTTGATTCTAAAGTTAACTATTGAAGAAAACAAGAATCTTGATACCCTCAAGGTAAACCAGTTGGTTGGAAATCTTCAAACCTTTGAAGCAAATCATTTGGATAAAGAAAAATCAAAAGAGAAAGGTATTGCTTTGAAAGCCAACTCAGAATCAAGAAAGAAATCTGAAAAGAAAATTGCGTCTGATTCTGAATCTGAGGCTGAAGATGATTTGGCTGAAATGTTCAATTGCTTCAAGGACTACATGAAGTCAAAACAAGTCAAGTGGAAGAGTTTTAATTTTGCGAGAAAGAATTCTGCAAAAGGAACTAAGTGTTTTGAGTGCCACGGCTATGGTCACTATACTAGTGAGTGTGCCAACAAGAAAAAGGGTGCATTAAAAAAGGCTCTCAATACAGCTTGGGAGGAACAGTCATCAGAAGAAGAACAAGATCCTTCAATTGAAACTTCTGAAACTGTGAATGGCAAGTTTGTGGCTTTCATGGCTAATTCTCTATCTGACAATGATACTGATGAAGATCATGCTGATGAGATGCAAGATCAAGAGAAAGATTATGAAGCATTGTATCATAAAACATATGCTGATTGTGTTAAGATGTCCAAGTATGGCCACAAGATCTCTATCAAATTTCAGGCTACTCAAGAAAAAAATTCTGCATTGAAAATTGAATTAGAGCAAGCACTTGAAAATATTCGTCTCTTGGAAAGTCAGAAAAACTGCATGGCTGAAAATTTGACCACTGATAGTCAAAAACTTGAAAAGGCTGAACAAGAGATTGAGAATATAAAGATGGAGTTGCAGACTTTTAAATCTGAAAAAGAAACTCTGCAAGGAAGACTGAAGATCACTCTGTCTGAGTTAGAAATCAAACAAGCTTCACTAAACAAGATGAACACTGGTTCGAAGACTCTTACAAATATCTTGTGTAGTCAGAAGTCTCAGTTTGACAGGAGCGGTCTCGGTTATGATCATGGTGCATCCACTTCAAATGCTAAAGATAAAATAATTTTTGTTTCTAGTATTGCACATGCTACTCCACATACTGCACATATACATAATGTGTCGAGTAGTTTCAAGAAAAAGAATGTATCACGCACTACACGCACATCCACTTGTCACCATTGTGGAATGAAAGGACACATCGTCCCCATTGCAAGAGCTGCAAAGTCTACCCAAGACCAAGCAATGGCGGAAGAATTTTTCTCCACCCAAGACAACTCAAATTTGGGTTAGAAAATCTGATTTGCCTAAGGAGTTTGCTCACACTGTGCTGAATGTTCAAACTACAAAAGTGTGGGTGACTAATCATAAAAAGCCCTGATCAAGGAGGTCAAGTCCCCATCCCCAGTGCTGATACGAAGATCATAGTGAGGGGGAGTCAAAATCGAGGGGGAGCTACTGCATCAAGATTGACGGAAGCTGCATGAGTATTTTTGTTTGTCAATTATGGAAAAATTCAGGGGGAGAAGAATGAAGCCCAGAGGAGCTCTACAAGCTAAGGCAATTCAAGATCTACATTGCTGATTTTTTTGTTTAAAAAATTCATTGTATTTTGGGTTTTTCTTTTAGGTAGATCTTATTGTATTGTTCTAGAAGATTTGTCCAAGAAT
>CM022950.1:41924524-42137024 GCA_012931725.1 Litsea cubeba
AAACGTCTATAATTAGATAACATGCATGCTAGTTTCCATGGAATTCGATGATTGATCTACTCTAGATTATCCAATTAAAGCTCTTCTTGTGTTTTTGGTTATTACATGCTAATTGGAGTAGTTAATTGTTAATGTGATGGAATTAAGGGTTGCACGTTAGAGATCAGACCTTAGATGCCTTACAAATGGTGGAACTCAACAGGACTTGGTGTATGGAAAGAAACCCCCTTGAATTTAGATCAATTCAGTTCAGCCTGCAAAACTGGGGCTCACGACTAGCCGTGAGCTTCCTACGGCTAGCCATGAGGCTATATAAAGCTGACCATAAGTCTTCTACGGTTACAAATCCAATGAAGTGATTGTTAGGGCATTTACACATCAGCTAACCATAACCTCCACATTGGCTAACCATAGGGTGCATATGACAAACCATGGGCTGAATCACGGCTAACCGTGATGCCCCAAGGTTTATTTGTTAAGGGACCTTGAACCTAAGATGTCAATACTAATTTTGGGACCCGTTGACCGTGCCTCATCTAAATGTGGGACCATAGTAGGCGATGTTTGAGCTAAAATTCACCCACAGATTGCTCGAATTTTGTATATGGCAATGCTAGGTCAAGTGTGTGAAGGTTTAGGGCCCTTGGTGTCAATTAACTTTGGAACACCAAGGTGCAATACATTGTAAACATTAGGGACCCTAAGGCTATGCAGGGTTGGATGGCATCGTCCAAGGGCAATCTAAACCCTAGATTGGTACTTGTAATTCATCACTGACTGGTATTATCTTGTGAGATGTATCCCTATTATGTTTCATGATTCACATGGCTTGTGCATGCATCTTTACTTATCCACTCTTGTTTATTGTGTTATGTTGAGACTTGTACTTCAAACCTAGAATGGACTAAGATAACCTTGTTGTAATGGACTTTTTCATTTCATTCGCTTGGTTTAGCCACAGTGGGCCAGGATTCTAGGAAGGACTTAAAGCTATAAGGCTACCCTCTTGGGCATGTGACTTGCTATATAAGATTGAATGAGTACCCTTCCATATTACCGTGTCCGAGGAGAGTTGCCAATGACTCCTGTGTCGGCGGCACCACTTAGCTTCGATCCCATCATAGTCGGACCTGTCTTGGTGTGGATCATGGATGAAAATATCACGTAGCGGTCGATATATCGGCCGTAGCGGTGGCCACCGCCACGCTACGGCCGATTTATCGGCTGTCACACCCGTAGCGGCCGCTACGTCCGCTACGGGGCTGCTACGAGGCCGCTACAGGGTGAGAAAAATTTTTGCTTTTCAATTTTTTTTTAAAATGCATAATAATACTTATTTCTTTTATTCTTCTTTCCAAATAACATTTCTACACAATTCTTCTACCCTTTTATGTTTAAAAAAACACCAAAAAGCACATGATCTCGCCGAATTACAGTCGATACAGAGAGTTCTTCTCAAGGATTCTTCACCCCCTTTGGTAGATGTATTTTTTTCTCTAGGTACTCTTAAGTCTTAAGTCTTGACTTCATGACATAGTTTTTTCTTTTATGAGCCTTTCATTAGTTTCTAAGTTAGCATAACTAAACATCATGAACACATGTGAAAAAAATGATCATTACTATTATTTTCTATTTATACAGCGATACAGGACCTCATACAATGAGGGGACCGCTACCCCCCCTTTTCTTGCTTACTTTTTCAAAAGAACCACATATTCTTTCATTTTATAATTTTCTAGAATATTTTCAGATTTTTTGGGTGATTTTTTTAAATCTCACCGCTACGCCGCTACGTATCTCCGCTACGCTATGTATCGCCCGCATCGTGGCCCGCCGCTACCGCTATTTTTATCCTTGGTGTGGATTTAGCCTTGTTTATGCCAGGTGCAGCTTAGCCTTGCGTGGGAGCGACTATGTCCTCTGGTACCATATTCGGAAACATTATTGATAGTCATATATATAAATTCCTTTATGGAGACTTGCAGTACCCTCGTCTAATATACTTGCATATTATCTAGCTCTTGCCATGAACATCTCGCTTGTAACCAAGCAACTGAGAGAATGAGCCCGCGTGGTTTCCATTTTGCTAGGATGTATTTTTGTAGGCTTGTCTTACATAATTCATTGATGTTGATCTATGTATTGCACAGCCATGCCCAGCATTACTCATTTCTTGCTACCCTTCTAATCTACTTGTCTTTAATCCTATATTTGATGCAACATGACTATGTCTATTATATTTGATTACTTGCTCTAACTTGCTACCAGAGCCGCCACCTTGGACACAAAGCCAAAGGCGGCGGAGGGGACACCCCAGGGTTAGTTGAGTGGAACCCCAATGACGTGGAGGAGACATCGAGCAGCGACGGTGGCATCACATAGATAGAGAAAGATATCTTTCTTGATTTAGTTGTTTTCCTTCTTTTTTTTTTAGATGTTTAGCCTTGTGGCTTTGGATTGTAACTAAAATACCTATTAAATGATTACTTTTATGCTTCCACACTTCTTTATGTTGGACTCTTTCATGCTCTGATGACAGGTTACCCTATCATACACTGATTCATATGTTCCTTGGAAATATGCTACCATTGGTTACACAAGTTTCCACTGGAATGTGGTCTAGATGTGATGGAAAATTGTAATCCAGACATTATATTTGTGTGTGTATGTGGAGAGAGAGAGAGGAGAGAGAGAGAGAGAGAGAGAGAGAGAGAGAGAGAGAGAGAGAGAGTAATACTCTACAAGGAATAGTTCTTTTCAAAATAAGGATTTTCTTATGGAACCCACTTGGATTTATGCCAATCTTCGAGAAAGGGAATGGGATGGGGAAGGGCTACATGTGGGTTAGGGGTAGACCAAAAATTTGTCCCAGTCAAATCATTCTAGCCATTGATTTAGAAGGCTTGAAACTTAAATAAGGTGATTTCTTTATTTTCAAAACTGGTTATATAAGCAAAATGAGTGTGGATCTGGGATCAGTGCAAATCCATGAAGGGGTAGATGTATGTGGAGGCTTGGATTCATCATAGTTTGGCCTTAATAAAAGGCACTCTCTCTCCTCCCCTAACATGCACACATCCTCATTATCATCATCCTAATAAAAATGAACAAGCCATGAAATTTATCCCCCTTATAACTTTGGTGCAAAACATGATATCTAGCAAGATTGAATCCCTCTAAAAAATACTTATAAATTAGTTATTCCCAATCTACACTTGTACATGTCCTCTCCTTAAAACCCTTCCTAAACAGCACTTAAATAATTGCACATCGTAGACATTAATATAAATATGGGGCATTTCCCATAATAGGGAAGGGCAAATTTTATGCAAATTTTGATATTGTCAATGGGCCCCGGCATGATGCATCCCATCAGAGGGATAGGATGAGATTGGAATATCTTAATGCACATTACATTCATTCTAATGATCAGCACTATCTATTTAAGAGCCTCAAAGTCTAATAGTTGTATATGCATTTACAAATCCATTGGACTTTGGGAACTTCAAATAGATTATTGATATCAGATTGTACTAATATTTTCCCTACCAACAATCCACATTGAAATCTATTATTGGCCAACTCCTGTATTAGCATGCATCCTAGGGGTGGGCCACAGCAAAGTTGGTTTATAGGTTAACTTTTATCTGTGTCTTTTTAGTTTTCTTTTTCCACTTTTTTTCTGGGTGTTGCTTGTGTGTGTTGGTGGGTTTTTTTTTTTTTTTTTTTTTTTGGGGGGGGGGGGGGGGGGGGGGGGGGGGGGGGGGGGGTGGATTTTGATTTTAAGGCCTCAATCAACAATGCCGAAGGTGTTGAAAAGAGGGTGTCACTAAGAAGATGTTAAAGAGGGTGTCCAAACTCCCAATCCAATGCCGAAAATAAGTCGGATAAGGTTCAAATTGTCATGAGTGTCAATTTATAGGGGCTAATGCCTGGTGATGCATGGGCACTTGCTTTATCCTTCTTTTCATAGGGAGAGGGCTTGCAGGCCCCAACTTATTTAGTTATATAAGAAACACCTTGCATAGGAAAGTTTTCACGTATGTACATATCTGCGATGAAATTGAAGAACTAATGCCACAAAAATACTAACCAGATATTGTGAGGTTTTCCATTAGCATCAGTGATGATCCAATGCCTCCTGAGAAGCTGAACAGGTCGCTCTGAGTCATTAGAAATTCGTATCCGGTATGCAAAATAGTACTGACCCTTTGAAGGCTGACTTCGACCCTCAATGTAGACGCTTCTTACTTGCACACGAATGCCCTGAAATATAAATCCAAAATTTTCTCAAATAGGCAAAACTGTTTGCTTGGTGAAAACTTAAAACTGAACTGAAAATTACAGTCACAATTTAAATAGGCTGTGGGATGGGGGAAAAAATACAATAGAAAGCCAATCAATGAGTGATGATTGGAAATGCCTACAAAGTTTTTATTTGAACGTAGGAAACTAGGAATAGAAAAACCAGATAAACCTAGGTAGAGAATACAGCGTGCAACAGCAAGACCATGTGGAACATAGGTAACTCATCGGCTGTACATTGGAATGTGTGTATGTCAATCCAGATAACCCAAGTTGTTGAACCCATAATCCAATCAGTTAAGAGCACAGCTAGAAAGTCACACTGGTTGAACAATCTTAGGCATCAATTTGCTTGCCATCAAATACTATTAAACCAAAATGGCCTGCACCAAATTTTTTAAACATGAGATCAGATTTTAGCAGTATGGTTTTCGGGCAGGCCTCTATTCCTATACTCCATTCACCACGGAACCCACTATGGCCAAAGTTGATATGTATGAACTGAAACAGTTCTTACAAGGTGGAACACAGACACTATACTCTTGCCCAAGTAAAGATATTACCGATAGTGTGGTCATTCAGTCAAAATCACAGCAATAAAACATATCAAATTTCCTCCCAACGTTCATAGTCATTTAAGGGAAAAAACTAAATGGAAAAGGTTTAGTCTTTGACAGCAAAGTTGCCTAGTTTATTTAAGAGATGTATACCTTACAGTAACATGCAGGATCCTGTACCATAATTAAAAAGAAATCTTAGGACATAATTAAGATCATGAATACTTGTAAATGATTATAATTATCATCAAATGGAAGGATAAGATAGTCATATTAGTAATACAAAAATAATGGTCCAATCAAGATTTTAAAAACCGGGCCCAACACGGGACTCTGTCACCCTCAACTCCATTCAAACTGGCTGAGTCACACAGCGTAGCCCAGTTAAACCAGGTTACAACCTATCATTTTAAGAAGATAGAAATAATTCTGCAAAGATGGCTTAATCCAGTGACCTCCTTGGTCGACTGTTCTTCTCATTATAAAGGGGATGAAATCCCTGATTACATGTAAGTATCTAATCAGATCCTAAAAATCTGTTTTTCCAACTAAGAAGCTTTGACTAAGTAATATATACAGTTTGGACCCAGAATGGGCCTGGGCTTGATTGGGCTTGGATTGTCACCCCCCCTCAAATTGATGCTAGGGAGTCATAAAGCAGCAATTTGGAAACAAGAAATTGATGTCGAGGCCGAGGAAGTCCCTTTGTGAAGATATCGGCAAACTGAAATTCTGTAGGGACATGAGGTAGACTGATGACATCCCGTTTTAATTCATCCCTAATAAAATGGCAGTCAACTTCAATATGCTTGGTGCGTTCATGGAATACGGGATTTTCAGTGATTCGGATAGCCCCAGTATTGTCGGCATGCAAAGGAGTAGGATAGGTCTGAGTGAACCCAAGTTCCGAAAGAAGGCCCCGTAGCCATAAGACTTCAGAACAAGCAGAAGACATCGCTCTATATTCAGCCTCCGTGGAAGATCTGGATACACGTGCCTGTTTCTTGCATTTCCAAGAAATGAGCGAATTGCCAAGGTACATGCACCAACCAGTAGTAGAACGACGCGTGTCTTGACAGCCTGCCCAGTCAGCATCCGCATAAGCAGCGAGTTGAAGAGGATTATCTTTTGGATAAAATAAACCACGATGAACAGTTCTTAGCAGATAACGGATAATGCGCTTCACAGCTGTCAAATGAAGGTGTCGAGGAGCGGTCATGAACTGGCTCACAAGATTAACAGCAAATGAAATGTCTGGTCTAGTGATGGTGAGATAGACTAGACTGCCCACGAGGCGCCGGTATGGATGAGGATCAGGAAGAAGCTCTCCATCATCTTTACTCAGTTTGAGATTTACCTCGACGGGTGTATCAACAGGCGAAGAATCCTGGAGGTCGGCCAACTCAATAAGGTCGGATGTGTATTTGTGTTGATTAACAAAAAGACCTTTTGGAGATTGATGCACCTCTAAGCCCAAGAAATAATGCAAAGGACCCAAATCCTTCATATTAAAGGAAGTCCGAAGGGAAGCTTGGAGAGATTTGATCATACCATCATCCGTACCAGTGATAATAATATCGTCAACATACACCAGAAGTACAGTAACCCCTGTAGATGTGTGGCACAAAAAGAGAGATGGATCATAAGGGCTCTGAGTAAACCCATTCTCGCATAATCGACTCCTGAAGGTTTCGAACCATGCCCGTGGAGCTTGCTTTAGACCATAAAGTGATTTCCGCAACCGACAGACAGACTTCTTGGAGGGAGAGGTGACGCCCTGTGGTATACGCATATAGACTTCTTCGTGCAAATCCCCATGGAGAAATGCATTTTTGACATCCATTTGGTATAATGGCCAAGACTGAGATGCAGCAATGGCGAGAAGTAACCGAACAGAGGTCATTTTTGCCACCGGTGCAAATGTCTCCTCATAGTCAATGCCATACTCCTGTCTGTTTCCGAGGGCCACAAGTCTGGCTTTGTGTCTATCCAAGGAGCCATCAGATTTAAGTTTGATCGAGTAAATCCATTTGCAACCAATGGGCTTAACTGCCGGAGTACACTCCACAATATCCCATGTGTGATTCAGAGCCAATGCATCTAATTCCTCCTTCATGGCCTGGTTCCAGCAATCGTGTTGGACAGCCTGTAAATAAGAACTTGGGATAGAGATAGAAGAGAGAGTGGTCATCAAAGAAGTATGGGTAAAGCCATATCGCTCTGGTGGTCTAGATGTTCTGGAAGAGCGACGTAAAGCAGGCGCTGAACTAGTTGTCGGTGGAGGATCAGGGGGAGGGCCATCGGCAATGGAAGGTTTCTCCCGTCGATGGTATACAAAAGCCGGATTAAACCTAGTAACAGAGGGTTGATCCGAAAAACCTGGTAAGAGAGCTGGTGAAGAGGGTGAAGGACAATCTATGTGAGTTTGGAAGAAATATTGATTTTCAAAGAAAATAACATTTCGAGAAACCCTGATACGACGACCAATGGGATCATAACAAACAAAACCTTTTTGATTAGTGGCATAACCCAAAAAAGCACACCTGCGAGATTGTGCTGTCAGTTTTGTTCTTTCTGTGGGAGGGAGATGAACAAAGCAAACACAGCCAAATGTATGTAGGTGATCAAACACAGGATGATGACCAAACAACTTAAAATGAGGCGTGCAATGAGCAATAGTATGTGATGGAAGGCGGTTAATGAGATAGACAGCCGTGGTGAGAGCTTCAGTCCAAAAACGAGGTGGAACGGATGATTCAATCAGAAGAGTTCTAGTGACATCAAGAAGATGCCTGTTTTTCCGTTCCGCGATTCCATTTTGTTGTGGAGTATACGGACATGTACGTTGAGAGATGATTCCTTTATTGTTTAGAAAAGATTGAAAATCCTTGGAAACATACTCCCCCCCTGAGTCTGAGCGCAAAGTTTTAATGCATTTTGAAAATTGGTTTTCAACATAGTTAACAAAGAATTTAAATGCATTAAGAACATCAGACTTCGAATGCAATAAATAAATCCAAGTAAAGCGGCTATAATCATCAATGAAAGTTACAAAGTACTTGAAATGACTATGGGAAAGGGTCGGAGCAATGCCCCAAACATCACTGTGAATTAAGTCAAAACATGCAATGCTCCGTGTGAGGGAGTGTGGAAAAGGTAAAGTTTTACTCTTTCCTAATTTACAAGCATCACATTCAAAAGAAGCAGAGTCAATAGGTTTATGTAACAATCCAGATTGAAATAAAGTAGACAAAGTAGAGGCATTTGGATGACCAAGTCGATTATGCCACAATCGAGAATTATTCTGAATAAAAAAACAAAATAACTGATGTAAAATTTTATTCTCAATAACGGAAGACACTGGTAAAGAAAAAAGTCTGCCACGCTTAGGCCCCCTCGCGATCACTTCCCCCGACTCCTGGTCCTGCACAACACAGCCAGAAGAAGAAAAGGAGACATTGCAATTATTTTCAACAAGTTGACCCACAGAAACCAAATTAGTAGCAAGATGGGGAGAAACGAAAACATTGGTTAAAGGTAAGGGGCCAGGTGTATCACCAACAGAGGTGATGGGGAGATGATCTCCATTGGCAGCTTGAACAGTGAGATGACCAGTGTAAGGAACAACATTCTGTAATGGTACGGGTGAAGAGGTCATATGGTTACTTGCACCAGAATCTAAGTACCATGTATTGGAAAGAGAGGAATCAGTACCTGAGATGTTCATGGAGGCCAAGGCATTGATGATCATTTGGTTAACCATTTCAGGGGTGAGAGGAGCTGGGGACGCAGATTGTGATGAGGAACCAGACAGGGAGGATGAATCAGATTGCAGAGAACCACGGAAGTCAGATGATGCATATTGTGGAGTGGTTACGGTGTAAGCAGTAGGAGCTGACATCACTGTGGAAGTACCATGACCTGACTGCACATAATTGCGGGAAGTAGAATTGCGATTCTTTTTCCGGCATTCTTCAATAACATGACCAGATGCCTTACAATATCGGCAGATTTTTGCCTTGCATTGATTGGCATAGTGACCATATTTCCTGCAGTTATGGCACTGAACTTTGCTGATATTCCGGGAAGATGGTCTGGTGATAGCAACATAGGCAAGTGGAGTCTCAGTAGAACCCTGCTGGTCCAGAGTAGAGTTCGTTAACAGACGTTGTTCTTCCCGTAGAAGCTCCTGAAGACAGTCATCCAATCTAGGAAGAGAAGCCCTGCTCATTAAGTTAGATCGAACTGTCTCAAACTCCCGACGAAGTTTCATCAGAAACTGATCCCGATGGCTACTTTGTTGTAAGGGAAGGAGTTCAGGTAGGAGTGCCTCGGACACCTTGGCAAACTTAATCTCATCATATTCTGACCACAGTCGGCGAAAACCATTATAGTACTCCTGAATAGACTGGGTTCCTTGAGTAAACTGAGAAATGTCAAGTTCTAATTGAAATTGACGGGCAGCATTGCCTTGTTGATAGATCATCTGAAGATAATCCCACATTTCCCTGGCAGTTTTACAAGGGCGGAGGTTGAGGATAAAATGGGGCGCAACCGAGCCCAACAACCAGGTTTTGATTTTAGCATCCTTAGTTTTCCAAGCTAAAATCTTCTTGTCATCTTCCGCCGGCTTGGGTTCAGATCCATCAATATATGACCAGAGTTCCTTGCCTTCTAAATAAATTTGAAATTGGAAGGCCCAGGAGGTATAATTGGTTCCATCAAACTGAACCATTTTAATCTCAGATTTTTCCATGATGAGTAGACAGAATGAACAATTGCACAGCAGAACAGCCGGACCAGAAAGAAATTATAACAGTTGTTGTAGCTAGAAGAACATGCAATTGACCCAAAACAACATAAACAGTACCAAATATCACACAGAACACAACAGACGACCCTGTCGTCAGTGAGTGAATGCCCACGGTTGCCCCAGTAATGGATCAATGGCCAGATCACAGAGTGTGGATGAAAAGATGAACTATTTTCGCACCTAATGGAAGTGGTCCCAGGCAGAACCAACAGAAATCCAAAAATCTGGACGGCTGTGATAAAAACAGGTTGAGAAAACTGATTTTTCACAAAAATGAGTAGAAGGCCTACCTCTGATGATCCAAAAATCCTGAAAAAATGTCCAGAAATAAGAGGAGACCCAGTCGACCAAGATGAGCTTCTTTTGCTGATATGAGGTGGATGATCGCAGGTGGGCCACAGCTGATCAGAGATGATCAGGAATGATCACAGATGATCAGGTGGCAGAAAATGTCTTCCAGCGAATAATAGATGGTTGATAATGGAGAAGATGCACAAATAATGACAATACAACCGAAACAGTGCACAGATCTGCACTAAAACTGACTGACGACCATTCTGTCAGTATGATTCCATAACCGGAAGCCCCACCAGATCATCAGATGATAGATCAGAGGTCGGGGATGAAGACACATCAAATTTTCGCAAGCGAGGGAAGAAGATTCAGCCAAAAATAATCAAGATCCTTGATTTTAGACGGCCGAGATGAAATCAGATTGAGAAATCTGACGAACCACAAATGGCGATGGAAAACCCACTTCGGATGTGAAATAAAATCCTGAAAAATCACCAGAAATACCAGCAATGCTAGTCGACCAACATGGTCTGGTTCCGCTGAGTTGATGGTGTAGATCTCAGGTGGGCACACCTGATCGGAGATGCACTGAGTGCTTCCAGACAAGGAAAATGACTTGAATGATCTAGATCAGGCTCTGATACCATATCATTTTAAGAAGATAGAAATAATTCTGCAAAGATGGCTTAATCCAGTGACCTCCTTGGTCGACTGTTCTTCTCATTATAAAGGGGATGAAATCCCTGATTACATGTAAGTATCTAATCAGATCCTAAAAATCTGTTTTTCCAACTAAGAAGCTTTGACTAAGTAATATATACAGTTTGGACCCAGAATGGGCCTGGGCTTGATTGGGCTTGGATTGTCACAACCTAGACCAAGAAGGGTGTACAATCTTATGAGAAAATGATTAAAAAAACCAAAAAAAATTAAAAACTACCTATGAATACTTAGATCTGCAACAAAATAAAGTTCTTTTATCTCCCAAAAATAGTGTAAAAGATCCCTAACAGCCTCCAATTCAATCTCCTAACAGGAAAATGACGAAAGAGATGAGTTTGGTTCATATCCCATAAGACTGCCTGGTGGTGGAGACTAAGGAGGTGGCTAGACTTGGTAGTTGTTGACTTGGCCAAGTCTCTCTAACTAAGACAACCTTTTTAAAATCAAGGGTCAATGCTGATGCAAACATACTTTCTATGTTTCATCATTGTTCATATGTATTTTCTTTCATACCTCATTGATATGGTATCAAACTATTCGAGAAAGGTGGTTGTGATTCCTTGCTGCAATTGTTTTGTATACCTGAGAAGATGACTAGGTTTCGTTCGTTAACCTTCGGAAAAATGTGCAATAACAGTTTTTAGAGGTTTTTATGAACAGATTTTTGAGATCTTCTGCAAGCAAAAGGTCCTCAGTCTCTGCTTACAGTTTCTCTACACAAACATTTACCTCCACCATTAGATCTATGGATCTTTGAGCTTTTTAACACAAAACCAATGTTAGTTGCAACATCCATGGTTTTGAAACTCGACCAAGTGGGAACCGACTCAACCAAGTCCATTTGAACTTGACCACTAATGAGTTGACTCCCTGATGGGGACATCAACTCCAGATATGGAAAGACATACCAAAGGCGTAGGAAGAAAATGGTTGATAAGGCTTCCTTGTGGCTGGATCAACTTTTCATGGACTTGATACATCACAATCGTGAAGATCTACCATTGGATCAGCCTTTGGGATAAGATACACCGTTGGATCTTGATCCGGGCGTGCGGAAGGCCTCCGGTGGTGGACCCGCGGAAGACCCCATACTGGGATGGTCCACAGGAGATGAGCAATTGTGGAGTCATTATGAAGATTTAAAGATTGGCAAGGGACCCAAGGGAATTAAAGAGTTTAAAACTAAAGACATAAGAAGAGGGGCCCAGGGGGCCCACAACTTAAAGTCCCTTGCATAAGGATGCGTGCACAAGACTTGCGCACAAATCCCCATGCGCAAGGCAGCCCCTTTTCCACCTTGTCGACAGCCACTTGTTGGTCTTATTTATTTTATTTGTTTGGTTTTATTTTATAAGACAAGATCTAGATGTTTTAATCTGAACCATTGGTTTCTAGGGTTCTCTTATTACTCCTTATTAAGGTTGTATCTCTTGGAAAAGAGGAATAATGATGAATGAATAATGATTTTCTTCCAAAGGCCTTCTTGAGATTTCTCTTGCAGGATCTTCTTCTCGCCCGCGAAGGGGAGTTTGGTGTGAAGCCAAGATATCACACTATCTCCATCCCAAGGTATTTATCTCCACTATTTTCCCTTTCCTTTGATACCCATCTCACACTTTCTTGCCCATCCAGATTTAGATCTACTCTCATGGTGGAATCCTAGATCCAACCCAAATACCAATCAACACCATTAAACCCTTCAGCCCTCCAACCAGCCCCTTATCCATCAATCAATCACAATTGTTCATCCCCCCCCCCAACCCTTTAGATCTGATCAGACCAGTAATAGATCTAGAATGGCAAACACTAGATCTGGTGTCAACCCATTACAGCCCATTTAATTCATGTTTTCACTTCTGAATTTTAAACCTAGCATTATAAAGTTGTGGGTGTATTGGATTAAACCTGAATTTCATTTAAAACCATATTCAGTCCACTACTATTCAATTGTTACCCCAAATTGAGCCTGGCTGTCCTTCAAATCCTCAAGGAACTTGATTATTTACTTGACTCGGCAGATCCCTAGGCAAGGTGGAGGGTCTTACTCTCCACTTGGTCCCTTCCTCAATTCTTTGAGGGCCCAAATTGCAGGACTGTAACAAGAATTGGATTTCCTCATAATTAACTTAGTGGATTTCAGCATGGAATGATGTGTCAATCTGTTTCAATTGATTCATTATAATTGTTATTATTGTTATTGATCTCATCTTGCATCATTTAGATTAGTTTTCAATTTTGTCCTGCATCAACTTGGTATCAGAGCTTAGGATTGTCTAGGGATTGCATTGCGTATCATTACATCTCATTCCATCACATCTCATAGCATATAGATGGTCATTGCATGCCCACTAGGAGTGGTAGGGATCACCAACCTTAAGTTTTCAGGATGGCAGGACCTTCTCAACCCAAAACAAGTTCCAATCCACCCGGAGTGACCTTAGAGCAGCTAGCCAAAACCTTGGAAGAAATGAGAGCACGGCTTAATGCTCTAACAGAGGAACAAAATGAGCAAACTGGGGAACTTAGGGTTCGTCTTGCGGAAGTTGAGCGATCTGTCCAGGACGATAACAGGAGGCGTCATAGGCGCCATGAGAGGGACGATCATGATCAAGACACTGATGTTGAGTCTGAAAATGGTAATGATCGTAGGGGTCGCGGCCGAGGCCCAAATCCCGACGGGTGGGTGATGAAAAGTGTTAAAATAGATGCCCCCACCTTTGATGGTCGGATGGATCCACATGTCTTTTCTGATTGGCTCTCTGACATGGACCATTATTTTAAGTGGTATGAGATGTCGTTGGCAAGGAAGGTTACGTTGGCTACCATGAAGTTAGTGTCCTAGGCTAGAATATTTTGGACCAACTTAGAGCATCATGAGCAGCGTCTAGGTCTCCCTGCCATTGACAAGTGGGAAAGGATGAAAGAAAGACTTAAGGACAAGTACCTTCCCCAATCTTATCAGGAGAGACTGCTCGATCAGAGGAGCAACCTTCGACAAGGGAGTATGACTGTCTTCGAGTACATCACGAAATTTGAAGAGCTTAACCTTAGATGTGATGTCCGGGAGGATTTGTCATCTCTTCTCTCTCGGTTTAGGACGGGCTTGCGTCCTGAGATTAAAAAGGAGCTGATTCAGCATAGGGTCACAACCCTTGTTGAGATGTATGAGAAGGTACAAGACCTAGAGCAATAAGTGAGGTTTCAATTTCCTAAGAAGGTAGATTCACGCAATGTGGAACCTAGGGCTAACCCTATGAATGCGAGAACCAGCTCAGGAACTCCTCAACAAAAGGGGACCACCAATAATATTCTACTTCATGGGACCCCAAAGGAAAAGGAGTTGCTTCTGAAAACTCCCGGAGAACCTCCCAAACCAAATGTTACAAGTGTCAGGGGCATGGACATTTTGCTGCTACTTGCCCCACGAGGAATTTGTTCAATGATAGTGACTTGGATGTGGATAACTATATGCCTGAACTTGTCCCATCCGATGATGATTGTGGGGATTCCGAGGACCGCATCTCCTTCCTTAGGTTTCTTCCTGCCTATCAAACTAAGGAGGAGAGAGTGAACCAAAATGCCCATGAGAGGACCCAAATGCTAGTGGTCAGATGTGCCCTAGCCATGCAGGAGGATGATGACTGGCGGCGGACTGCCATCTTCCATACATATCTGAAGTGTAATGGAAGAAGTTGTAAGCTCATCATAAACAGTGGCAGTTGCACCAATGTTGTTTCTTCTAACACCGTTGCTCGTTTAGGGTTGAAGACTGAACCTCACCCTAACCCCTATCGTGTCTCCTGGGTAGACTCTACGTCTATCCCCGTGTCTCAGAGGTGTTTGGTCCCACTTGAGCTTTCCTCTTATAAGGACCAACTGTGGTGCGATGTTGTCTCCATGGATGTGGGGCATATCATTTTGGGCAGGCCGTGGTTATACGACTTGGATGTTACCAATTTTGGAAGGTCCAACGTCTGCATCTTTGAATTCGAAGGGAGGAAAGTGAGGCTCCATCCTCTCCCGCCTAAGGATTCCAACATCAAGAAAAGCAACCCAAAAGAAAAAAGTCTACAAAAGGAACCTAGCGTGAAAGAGAGAGACGGGAAATGAAAGGACCCCAAGTCAAAGGGCGTTCACATTTTGGGTGCCTCAGAATTTGAGAGAGATCTCCAAGAGAATCTCAAGAATAGCAAAGTAGGAGAACCTGCCGTGTTTGTCTTGGTGACTAAGGAAGTCACGGAAGAGAAGGCTGTTGAGATCCCACGTGAGACGGAGCAACTCTTGCATGAATTTCAGGATGTTTTTCCTAAAGAATTACCAAATGAGCTCCCACCTTTACGTGATATACAGCACGCCATTGATTTGGTTCCTGGTGCATCTTTGCCAAACCTACCACACTATAGAATGAACCCAACTGAGCATGCTGAGTTGAAAAGGCAGGTTGATGAGCTCCTTGAAAAGGGCTTCATCCAAGAAAGTTTGAGTCCTTGCACCGTACCAGCACTCCGTACACCCAAAAAGGATGGGTCTTGGAGGATGTGCATTGATAGCCGGGCGATCAACAAGATCACAATCAAGTATCGGTTTCCCATACCGAGACTTGATGACATGTTAGATATGATGGTGGGTGCCAAGATTTTTTCAAAAATAGATCTTAAGAGTGGCTACCACCAGATTCGTATCAGACCTGGTGATGAGTGGAAAACTGCCTTCAAAACAAAGGATGGTTTGTATGAGTGGTTGGTCATGCTCTTCGGTTTGTCAAATGCACCAAGTACATTTATGAGGGTTATGACACAAGTGTTACGACCATTCATAGGCAAATTTCTGGTCGTCTACTTTGATGACATTCTCATATACAGCAACACTCATGAGCAACACTTGCAACATTTGAGAGAAGTCTGTCTCACTCTTAGGAGAGAGAAGTTGTATGCTAACCTCAAGAAATGTACTTTCTTTTCCTCACAAGTTGTCTTCTTGGGGTTTGTCATTTCGGTTGATGGAATGTCTGCAAACCCGGAAAAGGTCAAGGCCATTGTAGAATGGCCGGAACCACGGAACATTCATGAGGTGCGTAGTTTTCATGGACTAGCCACCTTCTAGAAGCGGTTTATTAGGAACTTTAGCACCATCATGGCTCCAATTACGGATTGTATGAAGAAAGGTGAATTCAATTGGAGCAATGCAGCCACCAAGGCATTTAAAGAAATTAAGGAAAAGATGACGGAAGCTCCAGTCATGCGACTTCCTGATTTTTTAAGGTTTTTGAGGTGGCATGTGACGCATCTGGCGTCGGAATTGGGGGAGTACTTCAGTCAGGAAGGACATCCTGTCGCTTATTTCAGTGAGAAGCTGAATGTGGACAGGCAAAAATACTCCAATTATGAGAGAGAATTCTACGCGATAGTGCAAGCACTAAAACATTGGAGACATTACTTGTTACCGTGTGAGTTTGTCTTGTACTCAGACCATGAGGCTCTGAAGTACCTTCAATCCCAGGCTAAGATGAAATCTAAGCACGCGAAATGGATTGAGGATTTACAAGAGTTTACCTTCGTGTTTAAACATAAGCCAGGGGTTGAGAACAAAGCGGCTGATGCTTTGAGCCACAAGATTGCGTTGCTACACTCCATGAGTGTAAGCGTCACTGGTTTTGAGCGTTTACCGGAAGCATATCCTACATGCCCAGATTTTGAAGAAATTTTTAAGTTGCTTTCGGATAATCCCTCAAGCAGCATTCAAGGATTTTTGCTCAAAGATGGATTCCTTTTTAAAGGAAACAGATTATGCATTCCCCGAACATCAATTCGTGATTTTTTAGTGTGGGAAATGCATGCGGGAGGAATCGCAGGCCACTTTGGTCGCGATAAGACCATTGCCCTTGTGGAGGACCGATTCTATTGGCCAACTCTCAAGCGAGATGTTGCCAAAATAATAGGGCAGTGTCGAACATGTCAGCTTGCAAAACAACGCAAGCAAAACACGGGGTTGTACACTCCATTGCCGGTGCCACATGCACCATGGCAAAATGTCAGTATGGATTTCGTGTTGGGTCTACCGAAAACTTTACGGAAACACGATTCCATTATGGTGGTGGTGGACCGTTTCTCCAAGATGGCCCACTTCATTCCTTGTTCGAAAACCTCAGATGCGTCTCACATTGCACATATTTTCTTTAGTGAGGTTGTTCGACTTCATGGGCTTCCAACTACCATTGTGTCTGATAGGGAAGTGAAATTTACAAGTTACTTTTGGAAGACACTTTGGGTGATCATGGGAACAAAACTTCAGTTTTCTTCTGCCTATCACCCCCAAACAGATGGCCAAACTAAGGTTGTGAATAGGAGTCTGGGAAATCTTCTTAGGTGTCTTGTAGGGGAGCATATTCGAGCATGGGATACTATGTTACCGACTGCTGAGTTTGCATACAATAGTTCGGTCAATAGGTCCATTGGTATGAGTCCATTTGAAGCAGTGTTAGGGTATAAGCCTAGGATGCCAGTTGACCTAATTCCCATATCATCATTACCTAGGCCATCTGCATCAGCTGAGTCATTTGCACGACACATACATGCATTGCATGATGAGATCAAGAAAAGAATTAACATGCATAATGAGTCCTACAAAACTGCTGCCAACGCACATCGTCGCCATGTTGAATTCAACATAGGTGACTATGTGATGATCAGGATGAGGCCTGAAAGGTACCCTCAGGGGACTGCTAAGAAGTTACAAGCCCGCAATATGGGACCTTTCAAAATTTTAAAGAGACTGGGTCCAAATGCATGTGTTAGAACTACCACCAAACATGGGGATTAGTCCGATTTTCAATGTAGAAGATCTCGTGATCTTTAGAGGTCCCACAACTTCACCTGATGATCATCAGTTTCCCGTACCTATAGACCCAATAGCCACCAAAGCTGACCCACCACAGGTGCTTGGACCATATGAACATTCCCAATTTGAGCCTGATCTTCCTTCTCCACCTACACCCCCTTTGAGCCAACATAAAGAGACTGTGGAGGATATCTTGGATGAGACATTGGTTTCCACCAAATACGGCGGGGTTCAAAAGTACCTTGTCAAGTGGAAGAACAGGCCAGTTTCAGATGGTACTTGGATTACCCGTGATGAGCTACAGCGAATGGACCCAGTTATTTTGGAGAGGTATGACAGTTTTGTTCCGCCAGTGGCGAAATCTTCACAGCTGAGGGGAATTGATAGGGACATCAACTCCAGATATGGAAAAATATACCAAAGGCGTAAGAAGAAAATGGTTGATAAGGCTTCCTTGTGGCTGGATCAACTTTTCATGGGCTTGATACATCACAATCGTGAAGATCTACCGTTGGATCAGCCTTTGGGCGAAGATACACCGTTGGATCTTGATCCGGGCGTGCGGAAGGCCTCCGGTGGTGGACCCGCGGAAGATCCCATGCTGGGATGGTCCACAGGAGATGAGCAATTGTGGAGTCATCATGAAGATTTAAAGATTGGCAAGGGACCCAAGGGAATTAAAGAGTTTAAAACTAAAGACATAAGAAGAGGGGCCCGGGGGGCCCACAACTTAAAGTCCCTTGCATAAGGATGCATGCACAAGACTTGCGCACAAATCCCCATGCGCAAGGCAGCCCCTTTTCCACCTTGTCGACAGCCACTTGTTGGTCTTATTTATTTTATTTGTTTGGTTTTATTTTATAAGACAAGATCTAGATGTTTTAATCTGAACCATTGGTTTCTAGGGTTCTCTTATTACTCCTTATTAAGGCTGTATCTCTTGGAAAAGAGGAATAATGATGAATGAATAATGATTTTCTTCCAAAGGCATCTTGAGATTTCTCTTGCAGGATCTTCTTCTCGCCCGCGAAGGGGAGTTTGGTGCGAAGCCAAGATATCACACTATCTCCATCCCAAGGTATTTATCTCCACTGTTTTCCCTTTCCTTTGATAGTTTTATTTTATAAGACAAGATCTAGATGTTTTAATCTGAACCATTGGTTTCTAGGGGTCTCTTATTACTCCTTATTAAGGTTGTATCTCTTGGAAAAGAGGAATAATGATGAATGAATAATGATTTTCTTCCAAAGGCCTTCTTGAGATTTCTCTTGGAGGATCTTCTTCTCGCCCGCGAAGCGGAGTTTGGTGCGAAGCCAAGATATCACACTATCTCCATCCCAAGGTATTTATCTCCACTGTTTTCCCTTTCCTTTGATACCCATCTCACACTTTCTTGCCCATCCAGATTTAGATCTACTCTCATGGTGGAATCCTAGATCCAACCCAAAATACCAATCAACACCATTAAACCCTTCAGCCCTCCAACCAGCCCCTTATCCATCAATCAATCACAATTGTTTATCACCCCCAACCCTTTAGATCTGATCAGACCAGCAATAGATCTAGAATGGCAAGCACTAGATCTGGTTTCAACCCATTACAGCCCATTTAATTCATGTTTTCACTTCTGAATTTTAAACCTAGCATTATAAAGTTGTGGGTGTATTGGATTAAACCTGAATTTCATTTAAAACCATATTCAGTCCACTACTATTCAATTGTTACCCCCAAATTGAGCCTGGCTGTCCTTCAAATCCTCAAGGATCTTGATTATTTACTTGACTCGGCAGATCCCTAGGCAAGGTGGAGGTTCTTACTCTCCACTTGGTCCCTTCCTCAATTCTTTGAGGGCCCAAATTGCAGGACTGTAGCAAGAATTGGATTTCCTCATAATTAACTTAGTGGATTTCAGCATGGAATGATGTGTCAATCTGTTTCAATTGATTCATTATAATTGTTATTATTGTTATTGATCTCATCTTGGATCATTTAGATTAGTTTTCAATTTTGTCCTGCATCACTCCCCTTCCCAATACATGTGCTTACATTAGACTCACAAGTCAAGTATGGATGAGTAGGCGTAAAGCAGGAGTGGATGTCCTGGATCTGATGGATCATGTGACACCTCAAGCCCTCAGTTACTCAGACCGGTTTGATCGATCAAATGGGGTTTTGATCCGCCTTAGCAAGGGCTTAATTAAGTTATATGGGTCAAAAGAAACATTAGATGGTCACAATGGGTCTAAATCAGGTCTGAAAATTTTGAAGTAAGGAGGAAGTCAAGAACTAACCATAATAACCCATTTGGATCAACCCAGGTTTCCAAAGCAGGGCCATATAGGCCCATAGTCCACAACAAATGGAAAGCAACCAGCCAAGCTTAGGCCTACTACACTAGGCCCAACAGAGGCCCCCAACCCATCAAAACAAGAACAACCTGATCGCCCATGCCTGAGTGCCAGCCTGTAGCTGGTGGCTGGCTCCACCGAGACTAGAAGAGGAGTGCACACCTCTGAAAAAGAAATACAAAAACAGGATTCCAGGAATCCAAGTCTTGCACAGGGATTATTGAACGAAAGATTGATTAAGATAAGCCAACATGTCCAAGGGATTCTCCAAGATTTTGTGCACAAGGGTCTCAAGTGACTATCTTTTCTGTCCTTCTTGATTATGGAAGATTGTCTTTGGGAGAGAATTTTGGATGTGCTTAGTAGGATTAGGAGAAAAGTTTCAATCTATTAACAGGTGGGACCCAATAAAGCAAAAGAAGCCGCCAATACACTCATGACTGAGTGGTGTTGGCACCTCAGTATCACACACATGCCGAGGGATCGATCCCTGGGTCTTCAAGTGGATATCAATACTGTCCAGTAGGCAAAAGAAGCGGGCAACTCAAATCTGTGAACATTTTATTCGATTTCTTTTGTTTTCTATTTTATCTCCATGTAATCTGGAATTTTAAAGCAGGAACTTATGTTTAATATGAATGGTGGTGATGTAATCTTAGATTTAGGGGTTTTCAATTCTTTCTATACACATGTAAGAGAATGTTCCATGCTAGTATTGTTGTTCTTCATTATTTTTTAATAAAAGTTGCAATTTCATTCACGTTTCTTCTTTTTCTCTCCCACTCGAATGAAGATCTTTTTCATCGGGTTTAACAATTGAGGTAAGCTAATCTGCAACCTTTGTCCATGTTTAATTGAGGATTTTCTGTTAATTGAGGATTTCTGGGTTTAGGTTTACAAATGATAGGAATTTGCTTCTTTTTACCGCAACACACAAGTGGCAAGACTATTAGATGGCAGAAGCTTAAAGCCTTCATAACCCTATATGTGGTTTGCTTTCCCATTTTTATGTTTGGAGAGGGATTGGGACTTGGGAGGTTTCTACCTTTTAGGGAAGATTTTGGATATCAAAACCCATATATTCTTGCACAAATTTAAGGCCTTTGAATATTGAAATTATCATTTATCCAAAAATATCATTCAGGGTTCTCAGTTTTTAAGGTATATTTCTCTCATTTACCAAAAAAAATAACGGGACTTTTATTGTCATCACCTCTTGGCCTCCAAAGTTTTTCCAAGAAGAAAAGATTTTCAATGCTTTTTCATTTTTTTTATCATTCTAGCCAGCTTTAATCAACGCAAGAGTTGGCTGAGAGTTGTATTTGCAAATCAGTTCATGGAAATCAGTTAATTTTGTGCTCTTTAAGTGATTAAAAATAAGCTAAATGAAATTATGAGCATCAAGTCAATGACTTAGCGCTCAACGATGCTAAAAATCACTACATTGGAGATAAGATACTACATAAATACCTTAATTTTCATATTTTCACTAGTTTTCTATTATTTTTTATTTTTAAGACTTTTTTAGAAATTTTTTACACTTTTTAGGACCCTCGCAACCGTGCCGGTCAAGGCTCACAAAATCGGCACTGGAATTTCAAACCTTGATAACTAGACTTGATGATGGCATATAAGATGGAGGTAGAATAAAGTATAGACGATATTTCCCTTACTAATTTTCCCATTTACTATAGAAAGGTACATCTTCAAAAAACGCTACATCCATCGTAACTGTCTCCCATTTTACTGGTTAATCAACAATCATCCCCTTTTTGAGTGCTAGTATTGTAATAAACCATCTACCAACCCAAAAGCTTAAGCTTATCGGTGGAAGGCCCATACAGGTACATTAAAACATGTCAAGCCTATTACTTAGGCAATGTGGGATGTGGGAATGCCCAACATTCCCCCTCACGTGCAGGCCCAACAGATTTCATGGACGGGCCTGCACGTGGGCTACACAAGAATGACGGCCACATGGGCTACACAAGAATGACGGGATCGGAACCTGCTCTGATACCATGTAATAAACCATATACCAACCCAAAAGCTTAAATTTATAGGTGGAAGGCCCATACAAGTATATTAAGACATGTCAAGCCTATTACTTAGGCGATGTGGGATGTGGGACGTCCCAACAAGGATAACCCACAAACATGCACCTAACAGATTTTACTAATAAAGATTATTGTTAAGTGCATGATCTGATTGGAATTAAACAAAACCAAAATTAAAAAATAGCATCTTAATCAATTGTCAAACCCAAAGTGACGGGGGGTTTGGGTTTAGGCAAATTGGATTTAACAAGTTGATCTTTGTTGGCTAAGTGGTGGTCGAGGTTTGGGGCACAGAGGGAGGCTTTGTGGAGAATCGTGGCTAAATATGGTGAGGAGGGGGGTTGTGTCCTATTAGAGTCCCCTAGGTATAGGGTGTCGGGTCTATGTGTATCGGTTAACCTTTAAAGGTTTGGGGATGTTTCTTCTGTGGGTGGGGAGGTCCTTCATCAAGGGTTGAGTTTTTGTGTTGGGGAGGGTAGTAGAGTCCGTGATTGGCTTGGAGCGGGTGAAAGATTTTTTTTTTTTTTTTTTTGTTGTTGGGGGGGGGGGGGGGGGGGGGGGGGTTGGGGTGAAAGATTTTTTTTTTTTTTTTTGTTGGGGTGTGTGTGTGTGGGTGGGGCTGGTTTCAAGGAAGGCATCTACGGCAGATATCTTAGGAGGCAAGGCTTGCTTTCATAGGAGATTTCAGATTGGTGCTTGCTTTGTAGTAGGGAGAGGGAGACAGTTGATCACCTATTCTTACCTTGTGTGTTCTCCTCTTCACTGTGGAGCTTCTTCCTTAGGAGGTGTGGTGCTCTTTGGTGCTCTTCAGCTTTGTTGCTAGGGATGATTAAGTCTTAGGGGATGTCTCCTTTCTTTGGATGTGGAGTGTTTCTTTGGAAGCTCATTCCATATGCTTCTCTTAGATCTATTTGGAAGGAGAGGAATGACAGAGTCTTCAGAAGTTTTTCGATGCCAATGGAAGATCATGTGCACTTGGTGTTGCTGCGGATGGCAAATTGGGCGTCTAGTAGGGAGGAGTTCAATAGCCCCAGGGTGGTTGGCATTTTGCATAATTGGGAGGCCTCTCTTCAATGTGTCTTGAAAGGAAAGAACATCAATGTCTTGGTCCCCTCCTTTTGAGGAGTTGAAGTTCAATGTCGATGGGCAGCTAGGGGGAAACTAGGGCCGGCGGGGATTGGAGGGGTGCTTCGCAACAGTGATGGTGTTGTGTTTGACTTGTTTTCTAAACATGGAGGTAGTATGCAGTATACCGAAGCAGAGGTGGTGGCTATATTAGAAGCTCTTCATATCTTCACCTCATACTCTTTTTAAGAGTCACTTATTGTAGAAAGTGATTATTTGAACTCTATTTCTTCTGTGTTGATGCCTGAAGGCCAAATTCCCGTGGAGGTTTCAATTCTGTTATAACGAGATTTTAATCATCTCGTCTTCCCTAGGAGTGAGATTTCAGCATGTGCGGCGGTCAGCGAATGGCTTTGCGGACTCTCTGGCAAAACAAAGGGTGGAGAGATCTTCAGACTTGGTGGCTATCTTTTAGTGTTGTGTTCTTGTTTTCTTTTCGGTCTGGTGACGGTATAATTCTTTTATACCAGTTTTTTTGCTTTTCCTAAGCTGGGTAGGATGTCCAGCTGTTTCTTTGTACTCTTCTTTTTCCTGTCTGTAATATTTTTTTCAAGTTACTGATAAAAAAAATCAATTGGATTTTAACAGTCTCTAGATGTTCCCACTCGCAGGACATAGTGCATGTAATAACTGCACACTTCCACACGTGTACCTGGATACCTACTTCATGGACTGGCTATAAAGGATCCCCTGGCTTACTTCAGGAAGGAACAAACCACCTAACAGGAAGGAACTTGAATAGATCCGTTGTAAGCCCTGACCAAGATCCAGGTTTTGATACCACGTTGCAACTCATAATTTAAAAGAAAATTCATAGGATAAGAAGAAAGATGAGAGACTGAATGAAAGGAAAAGAAGTGAATATAGGAAGAAGTGAGAACGACTTGGAGCAAACACTTTGTTGGTCATCCCATTAGGGCTGGGCAAAACCATTCTTAAATTTATATTAACAATGTTTTCCAAAAAATTATAGAAAAGAAATCTCAAGTTTCTAGTATTTCGCAGAACAACCACTACTATTTTTGAAATTAGAAACAGTCCCTGTCAGTCATGCAACTAATTAAAGGTTAATGATTATAATGAGGTTGACTGGATTGGATCTCCTGATAATCGTTGTACTACATCAAATAATGTACTTTTGTTGGATAATTTAATCTGTCAGAGTAAGAACTAGGAGCAAGTAGTAGTTGCAGAATCTATTGCAGTCTCGGAAGCATAATATAGGGTCTCAACACAAAATAACCCGAGCTGTTATGGGTTGAACAGCTGCTCTCTAAACCTGGTTTTACTAGGACTTTTCAAATGGAGATGGGATGTGACAATCAAGCCTCCAAATCCAATCCTACTTTCCACGTGCTTGAGCACCCTATATTCTGTCCAAGGAGCAACTTAAAGACTTCTTTATGAAGCCTTTATTCAAGACCCAAATGAGTTTAGTTACAAGCAAATTGGGTATGACTGTAATCTAAGCTCCACCTTAAGGGTGCTGGTAGGTTATCATCAAATTAACTTCCTGTACAAATTAGAAGTACAGACACATGGGCCTTCCAACTCTCCCAATTCCATATAAACAACATAGATGTGAGAATAACTATGAAAATCTAAGAATGAATCAAGGAGACAAATGTAATATTGATTATTTAATGTAATCTACAATGATTAGTAATAATACATTATAGAAACAAGTAGGGACTCATTAAAACCAAGGTTTAAAAAATCAGACTTAGGACCCGACTCGGCCGAGTCGGGCCGACTCCCAATTTCAAAGAAATGGTTGGAGGGCCAAGTCACACGATTCAAGTCCAAGTCCCATTGGACTCGAATCGGTATGTGCCAAGTCCAAGTCGACTCAAACTCGTCCGATTTTTCAAACCATGGTTAAAACACATCCACTTCACTCCATCTCGTCTTTGTCTCATCTCCTCCCTTCTTATTATCCTTATTTTCAATAGTTAAGCATAGATTCAGCACGAAAGGTAAATCACATGTTGCGGATGGGTTAATGGGAGTTACTTGATGGCTTCAAAACGTACTAGAGATTAGTGGGTGAACTGTAAAGTTACATCACACAATCACAAGGCAAACATTTCTGCAATGCGCAGTACATGGATGTGACAATCTCACAATCGAAAAGAGTTTTGAATACTCTTGAGAATATATTATTCTGTGTGTCTCTCTTGGAGAACCAGCACATGTATATATAGGATTACAAGCCTTTAATCAAGGCAATTTACAAAGTAAATTTAGCTAATCACTAAGCTAAGTTAGGAAAGCAATCAATCTAATATTTACAGCATAATCAATCAATGACTCAATCAAATCCAAAACAAATCATCGTGATATATGCAAGCTTGATGGACTGATGGGCCTTGGGCCCCTTCATGGGTCGAGGGCCATCTTAACACCCCCCCTCAAATTGATGCGGGAGAATCAACGAGCAGCAATTTGCCAACCAAGAATTGATGGCGAGGTCGAGGAAGACCTTTAGTAAGAATATCAGCAATTTGAAACTCAGTGGAGACATGAGGAAGGCTGATGACATCACGTTTAAACTCATCCCGTATGAAGTGACAATCAACCTCAATGTGTTTAGTACGTTCATGAAAAATAGGATTCTCAGTAATCCGAATGGCACTTGTATTATCTGCATAGAGGGGAGTAGCTCCTTCTGCAGGAAATCCAATGTCAGAGAGCAGACCACGGAGCCAAAGTATTTCTGAGCAGGCAGCGGACATAGCTCGGTACTCAGCCTCAGTAGAGGATTTAGAAACTTTTTCATGTTTCTTGCATTTCCAGGAAATGAGACTATCACCCAAGAACATGCACCATCCTGTGGTTGATCTGCGAGTATCCGGACAACCAGCCCAATCAGCATCGGAATAAGCTTTGAGAGAAAGAGGATTCTCTGATGGAAAAAACAACCCGCGAGTTGGTGTGCGAATAAGATACCGAATGATGCGACGAACAGCAGCCAGATGAAGATGACGAGGAGTAGTCATGAACTGACTCATGAGATTGACCGCAAATGAGATATCCGGACGCATGATCGTGAGGTAGATCAAACTACCCACTAACTGGCGATATGCGGTAGGATCCGGAAGAAGGTCACCCTCATCTTTACTGAGTTTAACATTTAGTTCGATCGGCGTATCGACTGGAGCTGAAGAAGTAAGCCCAGCCAATTCAATAAGATCAACCGTATATTTGTGCTGACTGAGAACTATACCTTTAGGCGATTGATGAACTTCAAGGCCAAGGAAATAGTGTAAGGGGCCTAGATCCTTCATTTGAAATGTCTGATGAAGAGAAGCTTGGAGTGCCTGAATCATTTGTGCATTAGGACCAGTAATGACAATGTCATCAACATAGAGCAGAAGGACAGTAATGCCGGACGGATCATGATGTAAGAACATGGAAGGATCATACTGGCTGGGATGAAAATCCAAGTGCAGAAGGGCATCCTGAAATTTCTCAAACCATGCACGAGGAGCTTGCTTCAGACCATAAAGGGAGCGACGGAGCTTAGCAACCATACCTTTCCCAGAAGAGGACCCCGGAGGCAGACGCATATAAACGTCTTCTTTGAGATCACCATGAAGAAACGCCTTTTTGACATCCATTTGATAGAGAGGCCAAGACTGAGATGCAGCAACAGCAAGAATTATGCGAACGGTGGTCATCTTGGCAACCGGAGCAAAAGTCTCATCATAATCAATGCCATATTCCTGCCGATTCCCGAGAGCGACAAGACGCGCCTTATATCGATCTAAAGATCCATCAGATTTTAACTTGAGAGAAAATACCCACTTACAGCCAATAGGTTTGACACCCACAGGAGATGGGACAATATCCCACGTATGATTTTGCGCTAACGCCTCCAATTCTTCCTGCATAGCCTTGTTCCAACATGGGTCCTGCACAGCCTGAGAATAGGATTGGGGAATGGAAGAGGAAGATAAAGTGGCCATTAAGGAAGTATGAGAAAACCCATAACGGGATGGTGGTACCGAAATCCGAGTGGAGCGACGCAATGAAGGATGGCCAGATGGAGCAACTGCTGGTGTTGGATCATATGCCGGAGGAAGAGCAGGAGGGGGATCCCTGGTAGGCGCTTTGCTGTTCCGTCTGTGATACACAAAGTTGGGATTAAAACGAACAACTGACGGGTCGTCAGAAAATCCAGGTAAGGACACAAAAGGAGAGTCAGGAGGATCAATGTGTTTTTGAAAAAAATACTGATGTTAAAAAAAAACGACATTTCTAGAGGTACGGACACGACGAATGTGAGGATCATAACAAAGGAACCCTTTCTGGAAGGGTGCATAACCTAAAAACACACACTGATTTGATTGTGCCATGAGTTTTGTCCTCTCAGAAGGAGGCAAGTGCACAAAACAAGTGGAGCCAAAAACATGAAGATCCGCATAGGATGGAGCGGTTTTGTACAAACGGTAATATGGGCTTTGATTCTCAATGGAGGGTGACGGCATGCGATTGATAAGATGAGCGGCTGTAGCCAGTGCCTCAACCCAAAAACGAGTAGGAACGGATGACTCCAGAAGAAGGGAACGTGTGACATCAAGGAGATGTCGATTTTTCCTTTCAGCGATTCCATTCTGCTGGGGAGTATAAGGACAAGATTTTTGAGAAATAATGCCTTTTTGTTGCAAAAACCGTTGAAAATCAGAGGACATGTATTCCCCGCCAGAATCAGATCGCAAGATTTTAATGCAGGTGGAAAATTGATTTTCAACATAAGCCAAAAATATTTTAAAAACAATGAAAACATCAGATTTTGAATGTAGAAAGTAGACCCATGTAAACCGACTGAAGTCATCAATAAAAGTCACAAAATATTTGTAGTGGGCGTGGGAAAGAGCTGGAGCAATTCCCCATACATCACTATGAACTAAATCAAAACACTTAGAGGTGTGTGAAGTGGAATGAGGAAACGGAAGAGTTTTGCTCTTCCCCATTTTACAAGTAGCACAGTCAAAAGGCACACAAGAAGAGAAACCAAGAGATTTATTTAATAAACCAGAATTTAACATAAGGGACAGAGCTTTTGAATTTGGATGTCCGAGACGATTATGCCACAAGCGGCAATTATCTCTAAGAGAAAAACAAAACACATTTTTGTCAAATTGATTCCTAGAATTTTGAGAAAGATCCAGCGGAAACAAGCGTCCACACTTAGGCCCCCTCGCGATCTCCTTCCCGGACATCTGGTCCTGCACAACACAACCAGAGAAGAGAAAGAGATATTACAATTATTTTCAACAAGTTGTCCTACGGACAATAAGTTGGAAGTTAAATTAGGGCAAAAGTAAACGTTTCTCAATGGGATGGGACCAGGGATATCACCAACAGCAGTAATGGGAATATGTTCACCGGCAGCCGTTTGAATTTGAAGATGGCCATTGTAACTTGTCATAGTGGAGAAGGGGGTGGGAGAATTTGTCATATGATTAGATGCCCCAGAATCAATGAACCAAGTAGAAGATGAAGGTGACTTACCTGAGAGACCAAAGGCAGAGAGAGCATTGATAATCATTTGTTGAACTAATTCAGGAGTGAGAGATGATGAGGGCCCAGGCTGTGAGACAGATGAAGGAGCAGGCATAACTGAGGAAGCCACATATGCGTGTGGAGTCGGAGACTGCGAAGTCTGATACTGCTGAGCCGGATATTGTGGAGTCTGATACTGTGTTGACGGACGTGGTGGACGGCGGCGACATTCAGAGATGATATGTCCCGTCTTTTTACAGTAATTGCAGACTTTCTGTTTACACTGAGAGGCAAGGTGCCCAAATTTCTGACAACTGTAGCATTGGGTTTTGCTCAAGTCTCGAGGCGGAGGCTGAGAAGTTTTATTGGCCGAGAACGCGACTGAATAGGTATCAGTCTTCTGTTGAGCAATATGAGCCGAGGTCATAAGACGCTGTTCTTCGCGTAAGAGCTCATTCAAGCAGACATCTAATGAAGGTAGTGGCGTCCGATTCATCAGAGCAGACCGGACACTTTCAAATTCATTCCGTAGTTTCATCAAAAACTGATCTCGCTGACTAGAGGCCTGAAGGTCTTGAATAACAGTCAATACATTGTCATCCACATCCGCATACTTAATACTATCATATTCCGACCAGAGTGTACGGAAACCGGAATAGTAGTCTTGTATGGACAAATTTCCTTGTGTATATTCAGCAATTGCATATTCAAGATGGAATTGTCTGGCAGAGTTATCTTGATGGTATATTTTCTTCAAATACCCCCACATAGCTTTCGAAGTGGGGTAAGGCTTGAGATTCATTATCAGATGAGGCTCAACGGATCCCAGAATCCAGGATTTGATTTTGGCATCTTTAGTATACCAAGAGGAGATTTTCTTCTCATCCTCAGTGGGTTTAGGGTCCGTGCCAAAAACAAAACCCCATAATTCCTTTGCTTCGAGATATGTTTGAAATTGGAAAGACCAGGCAGGATAATTCTTTCCAGTAAATTAGATCAAAGTGATCTCAAATTTGTCCATCCCAACTGTATATTGTGAAACAGTGAAACAACAAGTGATAAACTCAGCAAAGTAGCTGAACTTTAGTTTTGTGAGTGCTGGAGAAGGTACTGGACAGAGCCAAACACCAAAAAAACACTCAGGCCAAACAGAGAACAAAACAGAATAAAAAAAAGCCCCTGACGTCCTTGATTTTGACTAAAAAAACTTTACGTGGGACCCACAGATGATCCTAGACACTGATCAGGAACTTGATCTGTGTAGACACACAATTTTCGCTCAGATTGGAAGAGGTTTGAACTCAATCTGCTGAAGATCAAAAAATCTGTACGGTCTTGATCAAAACTTGTGCCGGTTTTGAGAAATCACAAGAATGATAAAAAAAAATACCTTACAGTGTCGAAAAAATTCTGAAAAAATCACCAAAATACTGAGAAGACTTGGGCGATCTTGACTGGAAGGATCCTTGATGATGCTGTGATGATCGCAGGTGGGCCACAGTTGATCTGAGCCTATCGCAGGAACAGGATGGATGCCGATCTCTTGAAAACAGATCCTCTATCTGTTTTTTCTTCAAGAGAGAAAGATTTCTCTCTGATTGATTCCTTGAATGAATTTTAATGCTGAAGATTAGAACCAAGCTCTGATACCATGACAATCTCACAATCGAAAAGAGTTTTGAATACTCTTGAGAATATATTATTCTGTGTGTCTCTCTTGGAGAACCAGCACATGTATATATAGGATTACAAGCCTTTAATCAAGGCAATTTACAAAGTAAATTTAGCTAATCACTAAGCTAAGTTAGGAAAGCAATCAATCTAATATTTACAGCATAATCAATCAATGACTCAATCAAATCCAAAACAAATCATCGTGATATATGCAAGCTTGATGGACTGATGGGCCTTGGGCCCCTTCATGGGTCGAGGGCCATCTTAACAGGATGCTCCTTGGACGTCACAACTCGAGGTGATTTGGCATTTCCTGTGATATATTAAGGGGCCACAAACAACTCACCAAGGTAAAGGAATTCTCCATAGTTGTCGTGGGCATGTAAACATAGTTTGTCATTCAGATGGAGATTAAGTTGGCTCTCTGGATGATTGGCACTCTAATATATAGTTTTTTTTATGAAGTTTTCACAAAAAGGCCCCTTTATTTCGGGACAACCTCAAAAAGGCCCATTTCTTTTGCATTTTTACAAAAAGGCCCCTGATTTACAATGCAGCATATGACTATTAGTTATTATGGATAACTGACAGAAAATACCCATAAGCCTAGCAAATTTTACTAACTCAAGTCCCTTTTAGTGAAGCCCACTTGGATGCATGATAACCTGAGGTAAGGAGACACGGCGATGAACTGGCTTGGATGTGGATTAGGAAAATATGTGATATCATACCATTAAAATTATCCTAGCTTTTAATTTTAGGTCCTCAAAGTTTAAGGGCCAAAATTGTCTTTTTATCTTTTGACTCAAGGGATAAGTCATTTGAGTCTTTCTTAAGGGTAAATTGGTTAAAAACAAGAACTTGGAGAATGTAGTTACTTTTTGTACAGTTTGACTGTTGGTCAAGGGGATTTTAGTAAAAATATAAAATATAGGGGCTTTTGGGGTTGTGCGAAAATATAGGTGCCTTTTTGCAAAAAAACTCTTCATTTATTGTCAAAGAAAACTTGGTTATTCAAACAACCAAGAAGCAGTAGTTGAAAGGTCAAGCACCAAACCTAAGTACCAAGCATAACCCAATCTACATCTGAGCTCATGCGATTGAGGCAATTGATGAAAACGTACTCTTCTCAAATGAGACAGTTGTCTACTCCATGCACTATGATAATCAAGTTGCCATCTACATTGTTTACTCCCATGCACTGTGATAATCAAGCTGCCATCTACATTGCCCTAATCATCTTATCCCAACATCCTAGGGTTGGCTAAGAGAGTTCTACTCCAACTTAACACTAAAAAAAAAAAAACATCCAAGCTAAAGACCACAAAACCCACTAAATACTGCAATCCAGAAAGCAAGGTCTCTGTGCATGAGTCATTCAATAATCATCCCCAATGTAACTAATTTGATAATCACATTAGTATTATAAATAGTGGTCTATCCTCACATTGCGGCAGACAATTCTCATATAAATTTATTATTGTTCATGTATTTGTTTCGTGGCTCATTTCAGAAAGTCTTCAAACATGAATGACTAAATTAATACATTCTAGTTGCATCAATCATTTAGACACCACATGTTTATTTAAGAGCCAAGCAACCTGGAGTTTTCCCATAATCTTACCAGTGTTGTTGCATCACTTGAGCATTTAAGAAGTGAGTGTGGAGCTACAAGCCTTAGTTCATCTCTGAATCTAGCTGCATCCTGGAGAAGATAAGGTAAAAAAAAAAACAAACAAAATAACCATTCAGCACTTTATCTGGAAAATAATGATGGTTGCGATGTGACAAATATGCAGGTGTTAAAAGTGTAGAAATGTCTGAATGAGGTAGAATATTAATTTTGTTCCTGCAATAAGTGACGCCTGTCTCTTGGTTATGCAGATCATTCAAAGGGACAATACCCGAAGTCTTCCCACAGGAAAATTCTTAGGAAATAGATTCTTGGAAAGATTTGATACCGGCTGCAGATGGCAGCTTGACTGTCCATTTTCAGACCACAGAGAGAACAGATGACCTGATTTTCCCATTTTTGTGGAGGCTGCAGATCGTTGGAGGAAATCATTTGCCTTCATGAACCACTAAATGGGTTTCACTTTCACCAACTGAACAGTAAAGTCACTAAAATGTGGACCATCAGAACCATTGACTTGATAAGTCAAAGGGGAAAGAGTGTTTCTTTCAAAGAATTTCCAGACAGTCGTTAATAGAAGAATGGCATTGAATGAAGTTATGACAATGAGACTAACTAATGGCAAACATACTTTTCCTTATTTTTCCAGTCAACAAACTAAGGGGTCGGATGTAAAAGGAAGGAAGAAACACAATCTTCTAAGCATCTGAGATGCACAAAAAGATCTGTTAAGGTATATTTATGCATCAAGATGAATCAACCTTTGCATGTCATTTATGCAGCTACATTTCTTTGTGAACTTGTGAATATGAGCCATGTAATACCAGCCATTGACCTGGTAGTGCTTTAAGAGCAGTAACATCCATTCAAAATTTTAACCACTAACTGGCAATAGGTTCAAAAACACAGTTCTGGACCCTGCAATTGGCCATGGGCAGAGCCAGAACCATTACAGAATAGCCAATATGATGGCCAGACCATTATAATGATATTTTGTCTCTTTTCTATTATGAAAGCTATTTATTTAGGGCCCCTTTGTTTGCATGGAATTAAGTTCCTTGGAATTCAAGAAAAAAAATAGGTTCCAACAGAGGATTATTAAAAGGGGAGGGGCGAAGGATATAAAATGAAGATGTAGACAGGACCTTGATTTTCCTAGGATTTGATTTCCTACGTTGATGGCTGGGTATTCATTTTCCATCCCCCTTAATTCATCCTTTTTTTTTAAATGTTACTCAATTAATTCACCCTCACGTTTGTTTCTTCAATTTTAACCACTGTTAGGAATACACTTCTTAGAATTCATAAGAATTCAATTCCATGCAAACAAACGGGCCCTAGAAAAAAAAAAGTTCTAGAAAAAATTTAAAAATCTACATTCTTAAGGGTTGTTTAGGGTGCTTTAGTTATATACACATATGCATACATGCATACATATGTATATACAGAAATTCTATGAAACCCCTATTGAAAGTGATATTTTTAGAAGTCCTTCCCCTTTAAGAAGCAATAAATACACGCCGAGTGTCCTTGTGTGACATATGAAAGAGATAAAATACAAGAGGACAAAAAATATGAGAGTCAAAACAACAACTCATTTTTTTCTTTCATACATTACCTCCTTTTTATGTGACATACGAAAGTCATTATAACTTCCAAAAGGGGCACAGGTGCACCTGTTGAAAGAATGCCCAGCCACCATGTAGTATATGTGTGAGTGAATAATATATTCCTTATGTATTATATGTTTCGGACCATTATATTCATATAATGGTGATAGTGACTACTGAAGCCGGTGTGTAATAGGAAATAACTGCCATTCTCTCAAACTCAGGTCAGAAATTTAATTGATGATACTCAAGAGTTGTTTGTTTCGTTGAGATGTGTCTTGACACTAAGGAAGGCGAAAGAGAGATATTCAAGCTTGCTAAAACCAGAGATCGGCGGACCAAGGACTTAAACCAAGTTAAATGCATTAAGGATGAGTATGAAAAGGTATTAGTAAAGGAAGAGGAGATAAAGGAGCGTTGGAAGAGCTACTTCTTCAAGTTATTTAACGAAAGCAGTAGTAGTTACATACAATTGGGGCAGCTTATCATTTCTAGAGAAGAAACGAATCATATGTTCTATAGGAGAATCAGTAGGGAAGAAGTTAAAGAAGTATTGAAAAGAATAAAGAATGGAAAAACGGTTGGGCCAGATGGTATCCCTATTGAGGTCTGGAGGTGCTTGGGGGAGGATGGCATTAGTTGGTTGACAAAGCTTTTTAATGTAGTGCTAAAGAGCAAGAAGATGCCTAATGCATGAAGGAAAAGTATTCTTATACCCATATACAAGAACAAAGGAGATATTCAGAACTGTGCGAACTACCGCGGTATTAAATTGATGAGTCATACGATGAAATTATGGGAGAGAGTTATTGAGAAAAGACTAAGAAGAACAACAAACGTTTCAGAGAATCAATTTGGTTTTATGCCTGGAAGATCAACCATGGAGGCTATCTTTCTCCTGAGGAGGTTCATAGAACAGTATAGAGAAGGTCAGAGAAATTTACATATGGTGTTCATTGACTTGGAGAAGGCCTATGACCGGGTTCCTAGGGAGATTCTTTGGAGAGTTCTGGAAAAGAAAAGAGTGTGTGTCGCATATATTGAGGCGATAAAGGATATGTATGATAAAGTCGTGACATCTATAAGGACGACTGGCGGCGAAACTAAGGAGTTTCCTATCACGATTGGTCTACACCAAGGCTCAGCATTAAGCCCGTACTTGTTTGCCCTAATTATGGATGAGATTATAAGATATATCTGTAAAGAAATAAGTCATCAGGTCAAACCGACCTAATGGGTCAGCTCGACCCATGTTCTAGATAGATACTAATGAGCTGTCATTAGATAGATACAAATCTTATGTTACTGCTGTAATCATGTGATTAGATTTAGTTCCTTTATTATTCCCTGTAATTATGTAATCAGTCTCCCTAATCTAGGCAACAGTGTATTATAAATAGCTATCATCGTCAATACAAACATACAGAAAAAATTCTCTTGCAACTTGTCTCTCTCTCTTGTATGCTTCTGTAATCTTTCTTGTGTGATTCTGGCTTGGTTCAAGCATCTCTAACATGGTATCAGAGCCCTTATAGTCTGTCCATTCAAGCATAAGAGGAGTTTCGAAGCAGTCTTGTTCGTCTGTGACTGTTCTGGCAATCTGATCAACAGTGGGCCCCATCTCAGATCATTCGATCACACCAGCAAACAGCACCATCAGGGTCGCCCATTTATTCTTGGTTTTCTAAGCATTTTTTCAAGATTTATCAGCTTCATCAGGTCAGTGTTTTACCTATTTTTCTGGATCGACAGTTTTTCAAGACAGTCCTTCCGTTTTCTCATCAGAATATCATCCAACCATTGGATCAGATTGGTTCTTCTTCCAATAGGGTCGAAATTTACTCTGGATGATAAAATAGAAGACTGATTAGTGCATAGATCATTCTGTGAGAAGAGCTGGTCATTCTAGCACAATTTTTTTTGGACGCCCAGGCACTATTTTCCTGTTTTCCTTATCTTTTTCTGGGATTTCAGATCTGGGTACTGTTTGTGGTTGGATTTTTGAGGCTGAGATCACAGTGTGATCTGATCTTTCAATTGATCATTTAGTGGGTCCCACGGATCTCATCTGTTGTTCAATTTATGGTCGCCTGGAGCACATTTTGGGTCCTTTTTTGGGTTTTTGCAACTGGAATGCTCCCTGTAGCTGTGATCTATCATCAGATCACTCAGTGAATCCTATCCCAGTCTGCTGGACTTTCTGTATTGAGATTTTTCAGATCTGGATAAGTTGTTGTGGCTGGATTTCCAATCTGACTTAGCATCTGGGCTGGAATTCTTCAAATTAAATCTGTTAGTCACTTATTTTTGTTCCTATGTCTTCTGATCGACCAGTAACGGGTATTACTGTCATTCTTGATGGCTCCAATTATCCATATTGGTCTCATCTCATGCAAAATTTTCTCAAAGGTCAAAAATTATGGAAATATATTGATCAGCAGATACCTCCACCAGATAGTAAGGATGCGAAATTTGAGGAATGGGAATCTTCCATCGGGAAAATAAATTCTTGGATTGCTAATTCTGTCAATCCATCTATTGGAAATCAATTGGCTAAATTCCATTATCCTAAAGATGCTTGGGATCATTTAGCACGATTATATACTCAGTCTAATGCTGCTCGAAGATATCAGTTAGAATGGGACATTAAAAATGCAGACCAAGGAAATGATTCCATTCATGATTTCTTCATCAAAATGACTGCCTTATGGGATCAGCTGGCTCTAATGGAACCCAATTTTAAATCAACTGATGATGCTCATACTTTTGAAGTCTATCGACAGCAGACTCGCCTGGTTCAATTTCTTATGGCCCTCCGCCCTGATTTTGAACATGTTCGTGGTCAATTATTACATAGGTCACCACTGCCTTTTGTGGATACGGCTCTCTCGGAACTTCTGGCAGAAGAACAAACTCAGCTTTCTCTTACAAGGAAGAAACATGTGGAACCCACACATGTACTGTCAGCAAATGTTAGTACCCCACATAATGATCGCTCATTTTCCCCTGGTACAAATGATTTTTGCAATTATTGTAAGAAGAAAGGACACTGGAAACGGGACTGCCCCACCAGACTTCAAAGGCCAAACAATAAGAACAAACACTCTGGTCAGCAGCCCAATCGTGGTCCCTTGCAATCTTACCAACAACGACCCTATGCAGCCAATGTTGCTGAAGATGATAGCTTTGTGCCTTCGCAAATGGACCTTAACTCTCAGATTCAGGCTATGATTGATGAGCGCATGCAACAGTTGTTTCTGGCTTCCTCCACTGGTTCTGCCTCTCAGATGGTCACTACACCCTCAGCCTCTGGTTCTGCTATGACCATTTCTGGTCCGTCGGGTACTCTTGATACTACATGGATTTTTTATTCTGGTGCATCCTATCATATGACAAATGATGTTTCCAAACTTCATCATTGTTATAATCCTGCTAGCTCTCTCACCATTCACACTGCTGATGCCACTCCTCTACCTGTCTCCCTTATTGGCTCCGTTTCGACTAAGTTGCTCTCTCTCACTAATGTTTTGTGTGTTCCTCATCTGTCTATCAACTTAATTTCTGTTAGCCAATTGACTTCTTCTGGATTTCGTGTCTCATTTTCTTCGACTGGCTGTTCTGTGCAGGATCCGCGCACCGGGAGACAGATTGGGACCGGCCTTAGGTCAGGAGGACTCTACTATCTCCAATCGCTGCATCTTCCATCTTCCAGCATCTCCCCTGCTGCACTTGTTGCTTCTACATCTTCCTTTGCCCTTTGGCACTCTCGTTTAGGACATTTATCTTTAAATAAAATGAAGTTTTTATTTACTAGTGGTGTATTTGGAAATATTTCTGTTTCAGACATTTCTACTTGTTTTGGTTGCCAATTTGGTAAAACAACATGCCTTCCCTTATAATAAAAGCTCTTCTTCTTCTAATGCTCCTTTTGATTTGGTGCATTCTGATGTTTGGGGACCTGCCTCTCAGCCAACAAAAGGTGGCTCCGTTTATTATGTGTTGTTTATTGATGATTTCACTAGGTATACATGGTTGTATTTAATGAAAAACCGTTCTGAGTTCTACACTATTTATTTAGCTTTCTCCACCATGATTTCCACTCAATTTGACAAAAGAATTAAAGTATTCAGGTCTGACTCCGGGGGAGAATACATGTCCCACAAATTTCGTTCTTATCTGACCAGTCAAGGGACTCTACCTCAATTATCATGTCCTGCCACACCACAGCAGAATGGTGTCGCAGAACGAAAACACAGACATATCCTAGAGACTGCTAGATCCTTGATTTATTCCTCATATGTTCCTCTGTAATTCTGGGGAGAAGCAGTCCTGACTGTAATCTATCTGATTAACAGAACACCATCCTCTGTTTTATCTGGCACATCTCCTTATGAAAAGTTATTTTCCTGTAAACCTGACTTGTCCTATCTCAAAGTTTTTGGCTGCACCTGTTTTGTTCTGTTGCATGATAATGAGAGAACCAAACTTCACCAAAATCCACTGTCTGTGTATTTTTAGGGTATGGTATTGAACAAAAAGGCTATCGATGCTATGATCCTAAAACCAATCGGTTACGGGTCTCTCGTAATGTCACCTTCCTGGAACAAATTCCTTTTTACACTTTACCTACTCAATCCCCTTCTCCTGAGCAATCAATGGTTCATCCTCTTGATCCCTTTCCAGACTTGTTTCCCTCTGATACCCCTGCAGATATATCACTCACCCCTGCACCCCTGCAGGTATATCATCGGCGGCCCAAACCGCCGTCTGCTCCTGATGTTGCTCCTCCTCCTACTTCTGACCATGGGCCTATCTCCTCTGCTCCAGATGTGCCGGATCCTCCGCAAGATCGAAGGTACCCATTGTGCACCAGAATCCCTCCCTCTAGATTTGGCTTTGTTTGTACTGATCATTTTTCTCCATCATATAAGTCCTTCCTTGCAGCAATTCATACCTTGGCAGAACCACAATCCTATAAGGAGGCCATTGCTCATCCGCACTGGAGGTCTGCTATCACAGAAGAACTTGCAGCTCTGCAGAAAACTCAAACATGGGATCTTGTTCCACTTCCCTCTGGGAAACGGGCTATCGGTTGCAAATGGATATTTAAGATCAAGACCAAATCTGATGGATCTGTTGATCGTTACAAGGCTCGCTTGGTTGCAAAAGGATACACTCAAGAATATGGAGTCGATTATGAGGAGACCTTTGCTCCGGTTGCTAAAATGACAATTGTTCGTACTTTTATCTCTGTCGCTGCTGTTAGACACTGGCCTCTCTATCAGCTCGATGTCAAGAATGCTTTCTTGAACGGATTTCTTCAGGAAGAAATCTATATGCATCCTCCTCCAGGCGTTGTGAGAACTCCTCATTATGTGTGTCGTCTCAAACGAGCTTTATATGGACTCAAACAAGCCCCTCGTGCTTGGTTTGAACGGTTTAGCACAAGCATCATCAGCATTGGTTTTTCTCAGAGTGCTCATGACTCCGCTCTCTTCACTCGCTATTCGCGATCTGGCTGTGTTTTTCTGTTACTCTATGTCGATGATATGATTATCACCGGCAGTGATGCTTCTGGTATTCTTTCCTTAAAGCGTTTTCTTCATCAACAGTTTGAGATGAAAGATTTGGGTCATCTGCGGTACTTTCTGGGCATTGAGGTTGCCTACTCTCCCACAGGATATCTTTTGTCGCAAACAAAATACTGCAATGACATTCTCCAACGCGCCGGGCTCACAGATTTGAAGCCTGTCTCTACTCCGATTGAACATAATCTGAAGCTTCGGACCACTGATGGCGATCTACTTCCTGATCCAACTCGTTATCGTGAAGTGGTAGGCAGCTTGGTTTATCTGACCATCACCAGACCAGATATTGCCTATGCGGTACATGTGGTGAGCCAATTTGTTGCGCAACCCACTCATATTCACTGGGCTGCTGTCCTGCGCATACTGAGATACTTACAAGGAAGTTCCAATCGCGCCCTCCTTCTTTCCTCCAGTCAGAATCTTACTCTGCATGGCTATTCTGATTCCGACTGGGCAGGAGATGTCAATGATCGTCGCTCTACTACCGGTTTCTCTATTTTTCTTGGCTCTTCTCTCATCTCTTGGAAAAGCAAGAAACAGGAAGTCGTCTCGCGATCATCAACTGAAGCTGAATATCGTGCTGTATCTCACACTACTGCTGAAATTATTTGGCTTCGCTGGTTACTTCGGGATTTAGGAGTTTTTGTTCCTACATCTACCTCTCTCTTCACGGACAATGAAAGTGCACGGAAACTGGCAACAAATGATGTCTTCCATGAACGCTCAAAACATCTTGAAGTTGACTGTCATTTCATCCGTCAACATGTTCGGAGTGGTACTATTAAGCTCTTTCACATCTCATCAGCTGCTCAAATAGCAGATTTTTTCACCAAGAGCCACTCCACTTCTCGGTTTTCGGAGTTAGTTTCCAAGCTCTCAATGGTCACCTTCTCCCATCCAGAGCTTGAGAGGGGGTGTAAAGAAATAAGTCATCAGGTCAAACCGACCTAATGGGTCAGCTCGACCCATGTTCTAGATAGATACTAATGAGCTGTCATTAGATAGATACAAATCTTATGTTACTGCTGTAATCATGTGATTAGATTTAGTTCCTTTATTATTCCCTGTAATTATGTAATCAGTCTCCCTAATCTAGGCAACAGTGTATTATAAATAGCTATCATCGTCAATACAAACATACAGAAAAAATTCTCTTGCAACTTGTCTCTCTCTCTTGTATGCTTCTGTAATCTTTCTTGTGTGATTCTGGCTTGGTTCAAGCATCTCTAACAATATCCAGGATGAGGTGCCGTGGTGTATGCTATTTGCAGATGACATTGTTTTAGTGGATGAGACGAGAGAATGAGCGAATGCTGAATTGTGGCAGAAAACATTAGAGACAAAAGGGTTTAGGCTAAGTCGATGCAAAACGGAATATATGGAATGCAATTTTAGTCAAAGTAGGACACCTGGTAACATAGAAGTAAGTTTGGACACACAAAAGATTGTAGAGAAAGAAAACTTTAGGTACCTTGGATCTATAGTGCAACAGGATGGAGGGATTGATACTGATGTAAGTCACAAGATTCAGGCCGGGTGGACCAAATGGAGGAGTGATTCGGGGGCCTTGTGCGATCGGAAAGTCCCCCTCAAGGTTAAAGGAAATATTATAAGGTGGCGATACGACCAGCGTTGTTATATGGATCAGAGTGTTGGGCAGTAAAGTATAATCATGTCAAGAAGATGGAAGTTGCGGAGATGAGAATGCTAAGATGGATGTGCGGGATCACAAGGAGAGATAGGACAAGGAATGAGGAGATTAGGGGCAAAGTGGGAATAACACCGATTGAAGATAAAATGAGAGAAAATCGACTGAGATGGTTCGGCCATGTTAGAAGTCGTCCAACGGAGGCACCTGTCAAAAGGTGCGAAAGCATGGAGATTGCCAGGAGTAGGAGAGAGAGAAGGAGACCCAAGAGAAGTTGGAAAGAAATTATTAAACATGACCTTGCCTACATGGATCTAACGGAGGACATGGCCCTAAACAGATTTGATTGGCGTCGTCAAATCCATATAGTTGACCCCACCTAGTGGGAAAATGCTTGGTTTGGTTTGGTTTGGTTTGTGTATGGTAGGATGGATGAGGGGGAAGGAACATGAGAAATCCATGGATAGCTCCAATTTTGGAGAAAATCAAGCAATTCTTTATCAAACAGAATGGGCATGTGCCATAGAAGGCCAAAAACAGCATTGCATGGATAGTTTATGACGCAAGGAGCTAGAAAAATAGAGAGATAAATAGAAAACAAGACAAATAGTGAGAATGTTTAACTGCAGGGTGAAAAAACATAACCATAAGTGGGGATGACTGGAAAAGTAGAAATCGCAGAGCTAATCCAGTGTAGATTAAGGCTTTGAACTTGTTCCAGTTCATTCTCAATTGTGGTTATCCCATAAAAGAGATTTCTTGTAATAGAAGAAAAAAAGTATAATTCTGAGTAAAGGATTAGTACCTCGAACCTCTCTTCATTAATTGCCCTCTTCATCGATCTCTGCAGGCGCAGCAGTGGTTGCTCTTCCTCAAACAACCTCAATGAGTCCCTTATCCTTGCAGCTTCTTTGTAATCCTACAGTATGCAGCAAATAAGAAAAAGCTTGGAACTGAATAACTAAATGTTACACAATTGTTCAAAATCAGAGATCCTTTGAAGGATGACATTGTAATTTATCTCTCAAAAGTCAAACCATATAAAATAGACATATGTGGTAGGATTTCACAGATCCCACGGAATTTTATATTAAAAATAGCCTTGTCACATACAAGTTCGACCTACAACAGGAGCCAAAGATTCATTTGATGTTGAAATTTTCCTGCTTGAAGAAATAGATCAGACCATAAAGAACCATTATTAAAAATTTCTTAAAACTTATAGATAGCACGTGTGGTTCTGAAAACGTATAGTGATCCCCAATCACCGAATGGTCAAACAAAAATCATGTGCTTATAGAAGCTATATTGCAGTGGTCCCACATCCCAGCAGACGATGCCATGTGGAAAGAAGGGACAAATTGCAGGAGAGGTTTTCTATAATTAAACCTTGATGGAAATATGCTTCAAAGGGGATAAGGATGACAAGAATTTCATATGATACGTCGTCAAGATGTGATTTGGCAAGATGTTTAATCTTTGGGTATTGCCAAAAAGGATTCTTGGAAACTTGTCTGGCAGAAAAATGAAGAGAAGATAGAAGGAATGTTTGGTGTTGTGAATCATCTTGTTGCAAAAATTGTAGTCTTCCATGAGATGGACTGCTGCTTTCTACTTGAATTTTTCAACAGTAAAATTATTATTTTATCATCTACGAAAAACCAGTCTCGATGTCTATTAAAAAAGAAAAATACTCTTTCTTTATTATTTCTTAATCAAAGCCATGAAACCATGGCTCGATAAGGCAGAATCCGGATCGAGCTTAGATAGGGGCCATCGCATTAAATTGGTTGATCCAATTTCATTTGAAGTCCAAGTAACTAAAAGATATTTCAAAATCCAAAAGGAGAGTAATAGAATGCTCCTAGAGATCACTAAGGTCTAACATTCAACTGCATGTGATTTGAGAATGCATGTCTGATTTCACACTGTCACATACATAAAGCTTACAAATTATTTATTTGGCATGTATAAATAAAATATTTCATTATTGATTTAGTAGATTTATATGTTATTTTAATTTTAAATATTTTTTACATTTATTTTTTTTATATTTTTTATAATTTCAAAAATGGAACTCAGAAATATATCATTGAAATTTCGAAACATTTCCATTTGGAGATAAACTGAAATGGGGTCTGAAGTGAAATTGACAACTACGGTTCAGGGGGAGTTTTGGAATATAAAAAATTATTTGGGGTCGTGTGAGCTTCTTTATTTTGATTGTGTCTATTATCTAAATAATCTTGATTAGTAGCTAATTCATTAGTTTTGTGTGTTAGATTAAAGGTAGGATAGACTTGGTGGGTTTTGGACCTAGAAGGACCTATTTTCAATTTTGAGAGAAGGTTAGGGGGTTATTTGTAAATATTAGATTTTTTGTGTTTTTGGGTTCGTTGGATATATGACATTATTCTGAGCAACTTTCGTTCTTGAATTTTGTTGATCTGGTATCTCAAGTGACCTGAAACTCTACATTTACCATAACTAGGGACTAATTTGAAATTTTCAAAATTCTGTAGCAAGCTGTCAAATTCCAAGTTTTTCTCCCGTGTTCTTCATTTCTCTTCCTTCCTCTCAATGCATCTCAGTCTCTCAAGTTTTCCTTTCTCTCTACATCTCTTCCTCTTCTAATGAAGCTGAGTTCCTTTTTTCACCAATTTCATCAAGATTCCATCACTCTCTTGACTTTCATCCTCATCTTCCTCCTCTGCATTGGGAGTTCTGCTAGTTTTGAGATTTTTTCTGTGAGACTTGTAGGAAGTGTTTGGGAAGTCAAACTAAGGCAAGTAATGAGTATAACTGCATTACATGAAAGTTATTATGTTAAATTTCATTGATATTATGATTAACCATGTTGGAGATCCATTTTTAGGGTCAAAGTGAATTTTATGAATGAACTGAATTCAGTAGATTAAATTGTAGTGGTCGATGTTTAACTATTGATTTTGATGTCCAAAAACAAGACCTTACAGTATTCAGAAAGTATGCTTCAGAAGTATGTTATGAATGGATTTAAATAGCTCCTAAAACAGAACTGGAAACAGCTTCAGTTTCATGTTTTCTGAAGCTTATGGTTAGCCGTAATTCCACTACGGCTAACCATAACTCCGAAGAAAGCTAGCCGTATATATGCATCAGCTAGATTTTCCAGGAAATGTATTTTCAGGGTTTTTACACTAAGGTGACTTTACAGCTAGCCATAGGTCATCCCACAGCTAACCGTAAAGCACATGGTTTTTCAATTAATTTCTAACTTAGATTTCTAGCTTGGAATGATACCTTATGACACTAAACCAGCCTTAACTCACTGTGTGACCATAGTAGGTGATGTTTTGAGTTGACATACACCTACAGACCTTTAAAAATCATGTAAAGCAATGTTAATCAAGAATGTTTTATTTTAGGATTCTCCTCTTTAAATTAGTAACGCCAATAATGGAGATACTAAAACTATCCAATATTGATTAGTGCTGCTATTGTGCAATCTTGAACCTAGGAATGGTATTTGCAGTGTTTTCGTGATTATTCTTAATCATGCATTAATCATACATGCATAAGCATTTGCATGACTAGCACCTGCATCCCTATGTCCTGTTTATCTGTTATATGTTTCCATTTCTTTACCTGGTCTGTCAAGATTGAGAAACTACTAACCATTCAAAAAAAAAAAGATTGAGGAACTACTAAGTACATGATATGTTAAGCGAAGCTTGTTTCAGAGTAGTTACCTGTTACTGCTAGAAATAAGTATACAGTATTACCCCTGTATATGATTCCTGAGTCGGCACCACTTAGCTCTGGTCCTACTGTAGTCGGACGCGGCAAGGTATGGACTGTATTTATCTATTTGGCTAGCTATAGCATAGTCCCTGCGTGGAAGTGACTCAGTCCTTCAGGTACCACCCTATTATCTGTATTTGCCATGCTATGATATTAAATTTCCTCATGGAATCCTGGTACCAGTGCTCTATTTATTATTATATTTGCATGCTTTCATCACTTACAACCATCCTGGGAGAATATAGCTTATGTGGATTATGTTATTTTGTTAGGATTCACTGTTAGACACGTCTTATCTTATTCTTATATGTTTCAAACATTCATACATGCTTAGTTGTAGACTTTATTTGTTATCATAGGATCACCTATCATCATTTACATTTGATACATCATGTTTATGTTTATTATACTTGCATACTTGCTCAGTTATCTGAGGATGTAACCTTTGGCATTATAGGGGACAACACCTTACCCCTACCCAGGAGACTGAAGTGATCGATGAGAATTGTCAAGGGTTAACTTAGTGGACTCCTGATGATGTTGTATTGACATCTAGCTACGTAAGCTTCGTCACAAGGGATGGTTTTGGTTGAATGGTTGTATTGACCTTTATTGGTCAGTACTTATGTGAGTTTCTTGTGGATCGTGGTGATAGACTTTTGCCTTTAGGGATTGTATATAAAACACTTTTCTTTATGTTGTAAACATAAACACTCCTGATTTGTACATATTTTTGGACTGTATATGCTCTCTCTCTCTCTCTCTCTCTCTCTCTCTCTCTCTCTCTCTCTCTCTCTCTCTCTCTCTCTCTCTCTCTCTCTCTCTCTCTATATATATATATATATATATATATGCTGATGGACATGGTTATATATTTATTATTGTTCATACAAGCTTCTACAAGAAAAACATAGAAATGTGACGGAAAACGTATGCATCCTCACATGTGATATCCTTGGGTATAAGTGTGGGAGTAAAATATCATAGTCGAAATGACTCAAATCCCCATGTAACATCCCGGAATTCCAAGGTTGTAATTAGCTAAGGTAATTGTGCTTTTAGTTAATTAAGCTCATTTATAAGCCAAATAGGTCCAATTAATCATTAGGGTCGCGTGTGCGAAGTTGGGTTGAGATCTAAGCCCGTTTGGGTACAGTAGGGGTGTATGTCGCTATTTCCAGAAAGTTCCAAGGGCTTTTTAGTATTTTCAGCTTTTCGAGATTTTTGCACCATCGGGTAGATTACCTAATTTCCCGGACATTGTACTTCTATTGCATCCCGATCCGGACCCTTGAACCTGACCCAAAACATGACCTGACCCAACCCAAGGCCCTAATGCCCATTTGGTAATTTCCTCCCCTACCCACCTTAACCCATGTGAGACCCACCTCCCCATTCCCTGCTAGGTCAAAACCCCTTCCCCTCTCTTCTCATTCACTCCACAAATCAGCCCCTTCTCCCCCCTTTCTTCTTCTCTCATTCTCTCTCGTTCTCCCTCCCTCACGACGTGATGCCACCGATGCCGCCCCACCATCACCACCGCCGGCCATCTCTCTTCTCCTCTCCCTTTTCACTCTCTCATCTCATCTCATCTCCCATTTCACTCACTCATCTCCCTCTTCCCAGCTCAATGCCGCCCCACCTCTCTCTCTTTCCCCTTTCCTCTTATCCCTCATCTCACCTCAGTCACTACCCCTCTGTCCAGGCGCCATCACCGTCGCCGCCAGACCCACCTACGCCGCCACCGAGCTTCCCCATCTCCGGCGAACCATCCCACTCCACCTCTCTTTGTTTTCCCATTTCCCCTCCCCAGTTTCTCTCTTCCTTTCTCTGGTTTCTTTCTTGTTTCTCCTTCTTTATTTCATTCTCTCTCTCTTACTTTCCTCTCTTTCTCTCTCACTCCTCCCTGCCAACATGGACTAACCCCCACCCATTTCATTTTCTCTCTTTCTCTCCACTCACTGTCAACATGAGTTGACTTCTTCTTCCAAACCCCCCCCCCACCCATCTCACCATTTCACACTCTCTCTCTCTCTCTAATTCTCTCTCTGTTCTGTCTCTTTCTTGTTCCATTCTTTCTTTCTTTCTTTCATTCTGTTTCTTCCTTCTTGTTAATGGACCACCGAGACCCCTCCATCACCACTAATTTAGTGGGCCACCAATCAAGTGGGCCCCACAACCTCCCCATCTCAATTTCAATTCTTTCTCTCTTTTTTAATCTTTCTCACCCACCTTGCTGGAAATTGATCATAGAGGCTGCCCATCACCTCCGATCATCACCATCATCTCCGTGTGGACCCCGTGAGCATCTCATCTTCAATTTGCAAGCCACCACTCCATTCCCTTCACTGTTTGGTAAGCTCTCCTTCCCCTTAGGTTTGGGTTAATGTACTTTGGGTGTAGCAGTGTGTTAGATAGCTTAGAGCTTCCCTTTCTTTTAGTTTATGTTTTAATTTAGTTTTTATTTTGCTAATACTTCCTTAGGTTTGGTTTGTTGGGCTTTGAGCTAGTGCTTATGGATTTGGGCATTTTCAACAAAAGGCAAGTAGATATTTATATATATATATATGCTTGGATATGTTTGTCTCTCCTTTGACTTGATGATTGATGATGATTTAGATGACCACATGCTCATTGATGTATTAGATGCTTGAAAACATGATAATTGGGTTGTAATGTTTAATGAAATGGATTTTGATGTTAATGCTTAGATTGATGAAATTGTAGGATGGGTTTGGACTGGTTTTACCCTTGGAATGACTGCATATCAGGTTCATGGAACTTGAAATGGATTGGACCCATTTCACTGCAGTTACGTAACTGCAGTGTATGCGGTCGACCGACTAAGGGCCCCGGTCGACCGGCGACACTGAGTCAGGTTCTCTGGAACCTGACGAATTTACTGTTCCCATTTTCTGGTTGCAACTACAGGTCAACCCGGCAGCCTTGACCAGGTCGACCGGGAACAATGGGATGTTGACCGGGCCAAGGGCCAGGTCGACCGGACCTTTTTTGTGGGAGGTCGACCGGCCAAGGGCGGGGTCGACCGAGGAAACTGCCAGGTACCTTTTGAAGGGCCTTTTTACCCTTTTTCGGTTGGACTTAGGTAGAACTTCGGCTACCTTTTTGGACTCATTTGACTATATGTGAAGATGTTTTGAGCCAACGTTCTTCACGGTTAATCCGGTTGTATCGGTTACAACCTATTTCAATCTTGAACGGTACGGGACAACAGGATACCCCCCTTTATATCTATGCACGAAGATTGTTTGTTTGGGTATCGCGAACCCTATTTCCCTTCATTGACCGAGTATGGTTGTACGATGCCTCGGGTCTAACATTGTACCTAGGATTGGATTGTTTATCGTTTCTAACTCCGAATTGTACCTGTTAGAATTTTAGTTGGCTAATTCTTTTAATTTGAACAAAACTCAAAGTCCTAATTGAGTTGTATTTTCTATTTCTTTTAGAGTAGGACTGTGAAGCAAGCCTTTGATTAGTGAAGACCTCTTCTGAAGATCTTGATATACTTAGAAGTCTTCCAAAGTATCCTAAAGACCTCTAAGAGACTTTCCCGGTCCTCTAAGAGACTGTCCCAGGCAAGTTCGTCACGCTACAGAGTTCTTGACAGAACCCAGTCTCGCTATAGCGAGACTGAACCTCGCTATAGCGAGGAACAGTTCTGTCAACGACAGAATGCAGTCTGGCTATAGCGAGCTGGGATTTTTCAGACCAAATGGGACTCTAGATTGCTGACTTTCCAAACCTCTTCTAAGAGTCCTGATTTATTCCTAAGAGGATCTTGCACGAACCTTGGGCTATTTATTGACCCCTTGCAGCCACAAACAAGATACAGAAGATATATTATTCTCTTGAGATTTAAGATTCATTCCTTGAGAGTTTTGTGGGCTTAATCGTGCAAGGGAGATTGTGCTGAAGACTTATTCTTTTTCCCTATTACCAAGCACCTTGAAGGGGCATTCAAGGTGGGCTTCAAGCTAGCACGTGGAAGGTGAACGGCGGGTCGTCAGCAAGTTCTTCACAATCCTTTTAGGTTGAGTTACAACTGCGTCAAAGGTCTAGTGAGTTCACTTGTAATCTTTATCTTATAGTGCTTTGCTTTCGGTGGTCTCTACCACCCGTGGTTTTTTCCCGAGTTGGGTTTTCCACGTAAAAACCTGTGTCTCTTCCTATTTTGTGGTGATATATTCTTATTTGGACTTAGGTTAATTAATTAGCTTAATTACCTGTGCTTGGAATTCATATACTAATCTGAGAAAGGACCTTAGCCTGTGTTAAGGCTTAAATAGAAGGTTGATCTAGGTTCTGTCAAACCTTCACGTGATATCAGAGCAAGTTGCACAACTCTACAGTGCGATCCTCTCAGATTTGATCTATGGAATTCACTAGGGAAGGCACGTCTACCACCAAGCCTCCATTGCTTGAAGGTAGTAGCAATTATGCTTACTAGAAGGTAAGGATGACTGCGTTTTTACGTTCTCTTGATCATGATGTTTGGCAAACAGTGGTGAATGGTTACAAATCACCAACAATGGTAGTTGAAGGGAAAACTGTTCCCAAACCAGTAGCTGACTGGACCCAAGGAGAAAAGAATCAGACCCATTGGAATGATAGGGCTATGAATGCTATGTACAATGGCGTTTCTCATTCAGAATTTCGCAGAATCTCAACATGCACCACTGCTAAAGAGGCTTGGGATCTTTTAAGAACAGTGCATGAAGGCACTGATATAGTCAGGCAAACCAAAATTCAAAATTTGACATCTGCCTTTGAGACTATACGTATGAAAGATGATGAAACTTTTGATGAATTTAATGCCAAACTTGGTCATATTGTTAATTCAAGTTTCAATCTGGGAGAACCCTTTCCAGATTCGAAAGTGGTAAAGAAAATTCTTCGATCTCTGCCTGAAAGATTTCAGTCCAAAGTGATTGCCATTGAGGAACACACTAATCTCAATGAACTTCCTGTTGAGGAACTTGTTGGAAATCTACAGACTTTTGAAGCAAATCACTGCCCTAGTAAAAAATCCAAGGGTATTGCTCTCATGTCTTCTAAAGCTAACAATGATGATGAATCTGATAATGATTTTGATGATGTTGAACTCGAGGCTTTGTTTCTTAAACGTTTCAAGAGATATCTGAATAAAAACAAACCAACTCTCAAAAAGGAATTCCCAAAGAACAAAGGCTTCAATAAAACAAAGGGTGTGCCCAAGTATGATAAAAATTCATCTCAAACTGCTACCAAACCTATTCAATGCTTTGAATGTCAAGGTTTTGGCCCCCCAGCTTCTAAATGTGCCAACAGGCTGGAGAAAAACAAAGGAAAAGCTTTGAATGTTTCTTGGGAAGAAGACTCTGAGAATGAAATCAATGAATCTGAGTCACAATCTGAGTCTGCTAAATTTGTTGCCTTTCTATCTTGTACTAACTCATCTCTTGAGCATGGGTCATCTGACAAAGATTCCAAGTCAGATGACAAGTCAAATATTGATGATCTTTCTAATGAAGAACCGGATATTAAAGTAGCTTATAAGAAACTTCTCAAGGATTCATTACGTTTATCTCGTATAAACGATAAGCTCTCTCAAAAGCTGAAAGATTCAGAATCTCATAATGCAATCATTTCTTCGGAACTTAGTGATGCCCGTATCAAGGTAAGCCAGTTAGAAACTCAACATGTGATTTTATCTGACACTGTTATTGCTGTAGGAAAAGAAAAGGATTTCACTACTACACAATATGAGACTGTTAAAAAAGAACTCGATTCCTTGCAAATTGAGTACAACCTAATGGAGGCTGAGAAAAATGATGTATGTGGAAAACTTCGGATGGCTATAACAGAATTAATTTCAGCCAAGTCCTCACTTGATCGAATGAATAAAGGATCAATGACTCTTGATGAGATTTTGATGCAACAAAGAAGTGATAAACATAAGACAAGACTTGGATTCATCTCTGAGTCTTCTTCAACTAAGCAATCAGGTAAATTTGTCTTTGTTAAAGAACCAGCTTTGCAATCCAGCATGAGTGCTAACCCAAATACTAACTATGCGAACTCAAGAGCATATAAGAATGTGTCTACACCCAGATTTGTTCCAATCTGTCATTTTTGTGGAATAAAAGGGCACATACGACCACATTGTTATCAACTTAAACATCAAATACATAATCAGCGTGGGGTGAGGAATTTTACTCCTCAAAAGATCAAGACTAAGTCTATCTGGGTTATTAAGTCTGATCTTCGCTGCAATGTGGTCCTTACTGCTCTCACAGCTACAGATTCGCAAGTTTGGTACTTGGATAGTGGATGTTCTAGACACATGACTGGAAACAAATCCTTGTTTACCTCGTTGGAAAGCTGTAATGGAGGTAGTGTAAAATTTGGGGATGGAAGCAAATCAAATATAATCGGAAAAGATACAGTTTCAATTCCAGGTATGTCCTCTTTATCAAATGTTTTCTTTGTCAATGGTCTGAAAGCTAATCTGTTAAGCATCAGCCAATTGTGTGACTCACAACATGAAGTTCATTTCTCTCTTAATGACTGTCTAATTGTTGATAAAAAGGGAAATAATGTTCTCCATGGCGTGCATACTTCTGACAATTGTTATGTCGTTGCCACAGATAGTACAATATCATGTCACGCAGCAATAATTAATGACATAGATTTGTGGCATCAACGTTTAGGCCATGTTAATCATACGGACCTAGATAACTTGGCAAAAAATGAAACAGTTATAGGGCTGCCCAAACGTTTAAAAGCCCCCACAATTGTGTGTGGTCCTTGTCAGATTGGAAAACAAACCAGGTCCTCACATAAAAAGGTTGATGCCTTAACCACCACGAGGCCACTTGAATTACTTCATATGGATCTCATGGGTCCTACAAAATCTGAAAGCATTGGCGGTAAGAAATATATATTTCTAACTATTGATGATTTTTCGCGGCTTACATGGGTTCGTTTCCTAAAAGAAAAGTCCGAAACCTTTGAAGTTTTTCTTGACTTATGGACTTTGCTCATTAATGATAAAGGAAAAACTTTTGGTGGTGTAGTTCGTATTCGTTCAGACCATGGAACTGAATTTCAAAACTCTTATTTTGAGTCTTTTTGTTCCAAGCATGGTATAAAACATGAATTTTCTGCACCAAAGACACCACAACAAAATGGAGTCGTTGAGAGAAAAAATCGTATTGTCCAAGAGATGGCACGCGTTATGTTACACAGTAAGAAAATTCCTCAACGTTTCTGGGCTGAAGCGGTAAACACAGCAGTTCACATTATCAATAGAGTTTACCTACGGCCTGAAACAAGATCGACCCCATATGAGATTTGGTGTAACCGCAAACCTACTGTCAAGTATTTTCGAACTTTTGGGAGTAAGTGCTACATCCTAAAAGATAAGGAACACTTAAGCAAATTTGACTCCAAGAGTGACGAAGGAATTTTTCTTGGTTACTCAATGACGAGTAAGGCTCATCGGGTTTATAATCTCAGAAACTCTTTAGTTATGGAGTCGATAAATGTGGTTGTCGATGATGCAGGAACTTCAGATTACTTTTCTGATGATGAAGAAGTACTAACTCTTTCCCCTACTTTAACACAGGATCATAACACAAGTTCAAGCAAGCTTAAAGATCTAGGTGCAACATCAAAAGATAATGATTCCAAAGATAAGCAAACTGATCACTCAAAATCATCTTCTGATCTTATGGACATCATTCAGCATTTTGAAGAAAAAAGTGCCTCTAAGAGTTCGCGACCTGTACCTAAGGTGATGAAGAGCCACCCTATTTCTCAAGCAAGTCCTTGGAGATGCAACAGAGTCTCTCAAGACTAGAAAACAGGTATGCGATGAGGTAAGTAACTTTTGCTACATTTCTTCCATTGAACCGAAAAATATTAAAGAAGTAATTCTTGATGATTGTTGGATTAATGCGATGCATGAGGAACTTGAACAATTTGAGAGAAACTGTGTGTGGGAATTAGTTCCTAGACCAAGCAACACCAATGTAATCGGCACCAAGTGGATCTACAAGAATAAGACCGATGAATTGGGGCAGGTCATAAGAAACAAGGCTAGGCTGGTTGCCCAGGGGTATACACAAATTAATGGCATTGATTTTGATGAAATGTTTGCCCCTGTTGCTCGATTGGAATCTATCCGTCTGTTACTAGCTATCGCTTGTTTTCTTCATATCAAGCTTTATCCGATGGGCGTTAAGAGTGCTTTTTTGAATGGGTACTTGAATGAGGAAGCTTATGTTGAACAGCCCAAAGGATTTCAAGATCCTCATTATCCGGATCATGTGTTTAAACTCAAGAAAGCTCTCTATGAATTAAAACAGGCTCCAAGAGCATGGTATGAAAGGCTAACTGTCTTTTTATTGGAAAAAGATTTCAAAAGAGGGAGTGTAGACAAGACTTTATTCATCAAAGAAGAACCTCCTCACATGTTAATTGCTCAAATTTATGTGGATGATATTGTCTTTGGATCTACATCATCAGTGCTAGTTGAACACTTTTCTGAAAGTATGTCGAGTGAATTTGAAATGAGCATGGCTGGAGAACTCTCCTTCTTTCTAGGCTTACAGATCAGGCAGTGCGACAATGGAATTTTTGTATCTCAATCAAAATATGCTCGTAACATTTTGACAAAATTTGGGATGACATCTGCTAAACATTCAAGAACTCCAATGAGCTCAAATGTGAAATTGAGCATTGATGTGTCTGGCAAAGATGTGAATGAAACACTTTACAGAAGCATGATCGGGAGTCTTCTCTATCTCACTGCCAGCCGATCCGACATCGCTTACAGTGTTGGAGTCTCTGCTCGTTATCAGTCAAAACCAAAGGAATCACACATTCACTCCGTTAAAAGAATCATGAAGTATGTAAGTGGAACTGTCGACTTTGGTATTTGGCTAAGCAAAGATACGAATACAAATATTGCTGGATATTCTGATGCTGATTGGGCAGGAAGTGTCGATGATCGAAAAAGCACGACTGGTGGGTGCTTCTTTATTGGAAATAAGTTGGTCGCTTGGCACAGTAAAAAGCAGACTTCGACTTCTTTATCGACTGCTGAAGCCGAGTACATTGCTGCTGGTAGTTGTTGTACTCAACTTCTTTGGATGAAACAAATGTCGGCTGACTATGGAATTACTCAAGATACTATGTCTGTTTATTGTGATAATCAAAGTGCTATTGACATATCGAAAAATCCTGTACAGCATTCCCGAACCAAACACATTGATATTAGGCATCACTTTATCCGTGAGTTAGTCGAAGAGAAGATCATTGTCCTTGACACAGTTCCTACCGAACATCAACTGGCTGATATTTTTACCAAACCTCTGGACCCAAATCGATTTGAATCCCTTCGCAAGTCTCTGGGGATTTCCTCATTTCCTTAAAACTATGTTCTACTCTGGTTTTATGCACATGCACAATGCTCACTCCCATCTATGACTATTATTGCATGTGATTTTGTTTGATGATAATGCACAGTTTACTGATATCATTTTTTTTCTGGCACTATGTGTGTTCCCCTCTGATCTTATTTTAAAAAAAAAATCATGAGGGTCACTATTTCTTCTTGAACCAAAGGATCAGGGCTACCTACAGACATGTGCGATAGCTTCCAATTTGATTGGTAAGTTTCGTTGGAGAAGGCTACCATGACTGATAGTGTGAAAGTCACCCATGACGGTTCCTGAAAAATTTTCAAAATAAAAAGGGAGAACACCAATATGTATCTGACCAGAGGATCAGGGCTACCTACGGTCATGAGTGATAGCTTCCACTCGATTGGTAAGTTTCGGTGGAGAAGGCTACCATGTCCGATAGTGTGAAAGCCACCTATGACGGATCAATTTATAAAAAAAAAAATGATTGAGGGGGAGCATATCATTTTACACACACTATCAATAAATATCATTCGAATTGTGCATTTCTCGAGCTTATCAGTAGATATTTTTGTAGATGGAAAACACTTTTCAATTATTTTTTTTTGTTTTGTTAAAACAAAAAAAAAAAGGGGGAAAAACTTCACTGACTGTGCGCTGCCTTTACTCGTTCCAGAGAGTGGTCTCGCTATAGCGAGACTACAGAATTCGGTATTAAAACCGATTCTGCCTTTCTTTTTTTTCCTCCCCGGTTTTTCTTTCTCCAGCTGCTAAGTTTTTTCGTTCCATAATTTTCTTTGGCTCTCTCCACTACATTTCTCAAATTGTCCTTTTCATCAAGAAATCCAAATCTATCATCCCTCTTCTTCACCAAGGTATGGTCTTTCTCTCTTCTTCTTCTCAACAAATTTTTTTTTAGATCCTATGCCTATATTGGTTTGTTTGGTCAAGGAATGGTTATTTTGGCACTATATTATCAAATGTGGGCATTGAAGAAACTTTTCTTTGAATGATCTTTCCCATCTTCGAATTTAATGTCAGCTTGGTGGACTTTCTATAAGGATTGGATCAATTTCTGTGGAGTGGCTTGCATTTTTTTTTTCTCTGAAGCTTACTTTGTTTCATTGATGGAATTCATTTGGTTCTTCTCCTTGTGATACTTTACCCATTGGGATCTTTTGGAAGCTTGTTCAATTTGTTGAAAATTACTTTATGAAATTGTGCACACAAGATGTTTGTTCTATTACCTCAATGAATATCTACATTGTTTTTATGGGCTTTATTGAATCTCCTTGGCTCAGCATGGCTCCAAGAACTTCAAAAGGGAAGCGTCCTGCAAGTTCCTCCTCTCAGTATGATAATGATCGGTTCAGGGATGCTGAGAGTTCAGCTCGTTTTGAATCTAGCTTCAAAGATAGAAAAGTGATTTTTGAGAGAATTGTTGTTCAAAATTCTCTCACTGCTTCAGACTTCACTCACTGGCTTTATCGAAATCGTCTCATTATCCTAATGAATTTGATCAATGAATGTTTTGAAGAATGGGTAAGGGAGTTTTATTGCAATATGTTTGAAGTTACAGCAGACGGATTCCGGACTTTTGTTAGGGGGAAGACTATCTCGGTTGATGCCAAAACAATCTCCACTTTGCTACAACTTCGAAGACCTGATCAACCACTCTACCCTATTCCTGATCTGGACAATCAAGCACATCTCTTAGATGAAGTGGCTACCGTTCTCTGTGGGGAACCAACTGAATGGTCTCCTCCGGTGCTGAAGATTTCTGGTTTGCAAAGTGATTATCGACTGCTTAACACTTTTGTCGTTCATAACATTGAGCCTCAAGGACATTCCTCTGACCTTCTACCATCGCAGGCTATTCTTCTCTACTACTTAGGTACAGGCACATCAGTAGATATTCCGCGTACTATCCTTGACTGCATGTTAAAGATCTTCGATGAACCTCGGAAGCTCCAACTTCCGTTTGGGGCAATGATTAGCAAATTGTTGATTGATGCCGGTTGCCATGTTTACCCTCATGAAATGCCTGTTACAAAAGGGCAAAAGATAGATGGCAGGACAAGAGCCATGTCCGACACTCATGTTCGCAATCGTATTCAGGGGGAGCAAGCCCCAGTTCCAGTTGAGAATGTCGCTGAACACTCCGTTGAGAATCGTCTCCTGGCTTTAGAACATGCAGTGTATGATCAATTTATTCAGATTGAACAAATGGATGAAAGAATAGCGTCTGGCTTCACTGATCTCCGTAATCACATGACAGAAATGTTCAATCAGCTTCGCCATCAGTGATGTTTCTGAACAGCTGTTTCTTATATTTGTTTTGCACTTCTGTTTCTTTATCTTAGCAACCTTTTTCTACCCTTATTTTATGTTATGCTGCTTTGTCATTCCTATAAACAAAAAGGGGGAGTATCTTTGTCTTAGACTTAGACAGACTTTCAAATCTATCAATATGTTTAATTCTATTTCTGTGATATTATGCTTGTTCTTTCCCACGGTTTGTTTCAGGTTTGCTTATCGGGCAGGTTAATCTTCCAGACAAGTGGTCTCATCTGTTTAACAGTCTTATTGGGATTATTTACAGTCTTTTTGGGATTATTTTGTACTGGGATAGGAGATCTATTTAGTATTAGGAGTTTTGTTCATGAATTGCCAAAGGGGGAGATTGTTAGAATTTTAGTTGGCTAATTCTTTTAATTTGAACAAAACTCAAAGTCCTAATTGAGTTGTATTTTCTATTTCTTTTAGAATAGGACTGTGAAGCAAGCCTTTGATTAGTGAAGACCTCTTCTGAAGATCTTGATATACTTGGAAGTCTTCCAAAGTATCCCAAAGACCTCTAAGAGACTTTCCCAGTCCTCTAAGAGACTGTCCCAGGCAAGTTCGTCACACTACAGAGTTCTTAACAGAACCCAGTCTCACTATAGCGAGACTGAACCTCGCTATTGCGAGGAACAGTTCTGTCAACGACAGAATGCAGTCTCACTATAGCGAGACTGAAGCTCACTATAACGAGCTGGGATTTTTCAGTCCAAACGGGACTCTAGATTGCTGACTTTCCAAACCTCTTCTACGAGTCCTGATTTATTACTAAGAGGATCTTGCAGGAACCTTGGGCTATTTATTAACCCCTTGCAGCCACAAACAAGATACAGAAGATATATTATTCTCTTGCGATTTAAGATTCATTCCTTGAGAGTTTTGTGGGCTTAATCGTGCAAGGGAGATTGTGCTGAAGACTTATTCTTTTTCTCTGTTACCAAGCACCTTGAAGGGGCATTCAAGGTGGGCTTCAAGCTAGCACGTGGAAGGTGAACGGTGGGTCGTCGACAAGTTCTTCACAGTCCTTTTAGGTTGAGTTACAACTGCGTCAAAGGTCTAGTGAGTTCACTTGTAATCTTAATCTTATAGTGCTTTGCTTTTGGTGGTCTCTACCACCCGTGGTTTTTTCCCGAGTAGGGTTTTCCACGTAAAAACCTCTCTTCCTATTTTGTGGTGATTTATTCTTATTTGAACTTAGGTTAATTAATTAGCTTAATTACCTGTGTTTGGAATTCATATACTAATCTGAGAAAGAACCTTAGCCTGTGTTAACGCTTAAATAGAAGGTTGATCTAGGTTACGTCAAACCTTCAGTACCGTTTGGTACTTTCTACATAAAATGTTCATGTTCCTTAGCTTGCTTTACTTTGCTTTGGTTTGAGATCACTTGATGAACGTAGATGATGAATTTAGGATCCCTCTTGATGTTTCACTTGTTTATTGATTGATGGAAGTGTTGAGGCTAGGTGGCTTTAATTGTAAAAGCTTGATGAGGACTACTTAATGATTGAAGAAGCTTGCTTGATTGTTCTTGATTTGATAATGGAAAAGTAGTCTCTCTCTTGGTTGATGAATCTTGTTCACGCAAGAAAGCCTAGCCCCCTCACTATTGTTTGTCTAGGAATCTTGTGTCAGACACCACTCAGTTGTTAACGCCCAGCACAGATTGGGGCACCATCTGTGTGAGGACCTTGGATTGAACGTCTGCGTAGTACGACTTTTTACACTTTTTGATGGATGTACACCATCGGATACATCTTGCATACTTGATTTTGATGACTATTGGCCTCTTGGTATCCATCTTGCTTGCTTACTTGCTTGCCGGGTTTCATCCCGTGCCATTCTACCACAGCTCTTATGTTGAGCCGGAGGGTCATGTGAAACTATCCCGTGGTGTATTAGCTTATGTGGGTTGCCAAATTGTTAGATGTTTTGCTAGATTGTTTATGACTCGAATGCTATGCACTTCTTATGTTCAGAATGCACGCATTCCTATTGATCTTGTCTATCGTATCGTCTACTCTAATTCGTTTTGCATATCTTGATGTTTTATATATATATGTGCCTGCCGACCGTTGTGTCTGATGCTACTCTTGGTGCATAGGTACCGAGTACATTTACCTTTGGGAAAGTGGAGGCGTTGCTTCAGGCGGTTTAGCCAGATGGTGAGTACGAGTTGTGTCGACGGTATTGTCGTCCTGACCAGCACACAAGTGCCTTCATACTTTGGTTAGTTCATATTTATTCTCTTTTGGCTTAGGTTTTGATAGAATCCATTAATTAATATACTTTTATTATTCTTTTGCTAAACTTCAACTATAGAAAATAAAGATGTGCATACTCTGAAATGTTATATTGTACCATTTGTTTATTATGATGTTCCGATGTGTTTTACCAAGGAAATATTTATACCTCACCGCGTGTAGAAGATAATGTGGCTTAGGCCCACTAGGCCCAGCCCAGCCCATCAAGGGTGTTGTATATAATATCCTGCTGATTTTTCTCTTATTTACTTCCTTGTATAGATTATAAGATTTATTCTCTTTACTTGTATAGATTAGGAGATTGTTATTGATTATTCTGATTGCCCTTAATTAGGGTATAATGTATCTATAAATACACAATCGATCCTCTCTTTGTGGGATCAAGTTTTCTCCCAATATTGTATTCATCTTCTTCATATAATCTTATCATAGATTATTTCATGGTATCAGAGCTATATCAATCTCTGATCATCTCCTTGGTAGTCATCGGTGATCATTTTCTTCAGCCAGATCCTCTCTGATCATCTCTGATCCAACGTGGCCCACCTGTGATCATCATCATCATCATAGCAAAAGTAGTCCACAGTGTTCGTCAATTTCTTCTCTTATTTATGAATATTTTTTCAAGATTTATGGGTCATCAGAGGTAGGAGATCCACTCAGTTTTGTGCTATTTCAGTTTTGTGCAGCAGTTTTCATCTCAGCCGTCCAAATTTGTGGATTTTGATCCGTTTTGAGTGAAACTTTGGCCTGGAGTTGCGAAAATAGCTTGTCCTTCCATCCCCCACCTCTGATCTGGTCACTGATCCTCTAATAGGATCCCTGTGCAATATCGACCCCCCGACGACCTGGACGTGTCGTGCGCTGCTCTCGACAGTGAGTCACTGCTTCACTACGGCCCACATATGATGATCCAAACAGCACCAACTGTCTACCTTGTGTTGGTCGACTGTTTATTCTAGGAATTGTAATGATTTTTCTGGATTTTTTTCATCATCTTTGAGGAAGTTTCCAACCCCTTCTTCATCTGACAATTTTCTCAGAAGGTTTTCATCTCCACCGTCCAGTTTTGTGGATCTTTTTCCAAATCTCATCAGATTTGGACTGCAGGAAACCAATTTGATCTACTTTACAGAGATTATACTCTGATCAGTGATTGGATCAATTTGTGGGGCCCACACACAGCGACTGCCCAGAAAATCTTGTTCGTCTGGCTCTATTTCTGGCTCTATTGTCTTCTGTTGTTTACTGTTTTCTGCCGAATGCATATATCAGCCATTCCAACAGCATCTTTCATGCTTGGTTAGTGAAATCATAGCAGATTACATCTTTCTTTACATTGAGAGTTGTTTTTCTTCTCTGCTGCTACTGGATTTTTCACTCTACTGCTGTTCTTCTCTCTTTCATCCTGTTGAAATTGCCAACAATGGAGAAATATGATGTTATTCCTGTTAAGTTTAATGGGCAAAATTATATGTCTTGGTCCTTCCATCTGAAGAATTTCGTAGAAGGACAGGGGCTATTTGGTTATCTGGATGGAACAGTTACAAAACCTGCTAATACAAGTACCACAGACTCCAAAGTCATAGCCACCTGGTCCAAGGAAAATGCCAAAGTAATTACTTGGATTCTGAACTCCATTGACTCTTCCCTTGCTGTGGCTCTTCAAGCTTATACTACAGCTGCGGCTATGTGGGCTCATCTCAAGAAAATCTACCATCAAACCAACAAAGCCCGTAAATTTCACTTGGATAGTGAAATTGCTAAATTTACTCAAGGGGATAGATCTGTGCAGGAATACTATAATGGCTTCCTCACTTTATGGACTGAACGGGATTCTATGTTGATTCAGAAAGTCTCTCCTGGCTTTCTCTCCGAGGCTCTTACTCTCCAAGAAGAAACTCACATTAGCCAGTTCCTTATGAATCTACGGCCAGAATTTGAATCGGTTCGGTCTGCCCTCATGAACCGAGAACAGTCAGCTAATCTTGATACCTGCGTTCAAGAAGTACTTCGCGAAGAACTTCGTCTCACCTCCCAGCGGGCTATTCTTGACGACCCCAAGGCATTCCTTGCACCCCTTCCGGCTGACTCTGCTCTTCTAGCAACCCCAAATCCGAAGCCCACTCAATGTTATGAATGCAAAGGCTTTGGTCATATTGCCAAGAATTGCCGCAAGAAGTTGGTTTGTCGCTACTGCAAGAGGTCTGGTCATCTTATAGATGACTGCCGCAGCCTCCAGCGTAAGAATGAGGTGCTGCCCAAGAAGCCTCCCTCCAATCTGCCACGACAGACTCATCCTTCCGCCTTCCAGGCTCAAGCACCATCATCTGATGCAGGAAGCACTTCCTCGGGGGCTGTATCCATGACTCCTGCTCAGATTCAAGAACTGATCCAGAGCACGGTTACTTCTGCATATGCGTCTATGGGCATATCTGGTGGTTGGTATCAAACTCATTCTCATATTGCATATCCTGCTTTTCATTCCTCTGCCTCTCTTTCTTCTCCTATTACCTCTTCCACTTGGTTTTTAGATTCAGGAGCATCCAATCACATGACATCTGTAGAACATGGATTTACAGATTCCCACCCTTACCTTGGAAAAGAGAAAATAACCACTGCTAATGGTGATCAACTTCTCATTTCGGGAGTTGGTACCATTACTTTATCTAATATTTCTGGCCAGCCCATCACTCTTCCCAATGTTTACTTTGTTCCCAAATTATCAGCCAATCTTCTTTCTGTAGGACAACTTATTGATGATGGCTATCTTGTTCACTTTTCTTCCTCTGGTTGTGTTATACAGGGGCGACAAACTGGGAAGGTGATCGCGACGGGGAGTAAACATGGGCGCCTATTCTTGCTGGACATTGGACATCATTCCTTTTTTGCTTCTTCTTCTAACTTCAATAAATTGTGGACTGTTTGGCATAAACGTCTTGGTCATGTGAACAATGCAAATTTAATTTCCTTGTTTAAATTTGGTTATTTGGATTCTACCATTGATAATAAAATGATGTCTTCTTTATCTCAATCAAAGTGTGAAACTTGTTGCCTTAGTAAAAGTCATATTTTGCCTTTTCCTGTTCATAATGCTCGTGCTTTGGCATCATTTGACATCATTCATTCAGACGTTTAGGGAATTGCTCCTACCTTGAGTAGGACGGGATTTAAATTACTATGTGACCTTTATTGATGACCATTCTCGTTATACTTGGATTTACTTTATGCGTATGAAATCTGAAGTATTCTCCATTTTTCAAAAATTTTATAACATGGTTCAAACTCAATTTCAAAAAGCTATCAAAATTCTTCGATCAGATTCTGGTGGAGAATACATGTCTCATGATTTCTCTGCCTTCCTTTCTGATAAAGGAATTCTTCACCAAAAATCTTGTCCACATACTCCTCAGCAAAATGGGATTGCGGAAAGAAAGAACAGACATATTCTTGAAACTGTTCGTACTCTGTTGATTGCATCCTTAGTCCCTCCCAAATTTTGGTGTGATGCTGCACATACCGCTGTGTATCTTATCAACCGTCTTCCTAGTACTGTTCTAGGAAAGACTACTCCTTACGGAGTTCTCTTTGGTCAAACCCCCTCATACTCTCACTTACGTGTTTTTGGTTGCCTGTGTTTTGTTCATCTTCCTCCTACTGAGCGCACAAAGTTATCTCCACAAGCTGCTAAATGCATTTTTTTGGGTTACAGTAATGAACACAAAGGTTTTTTGTGTTATGATCACTTGGACAAACGCATGCGTATCTCTCGTAATGTTATTTTCTTGGAACATATTCCCTTCTTTTCTTTACATTTGGATAGTCATCCTATTGCTGTCTCCTATCTGCCACAATTCTCAGAGTCTACTTCTCCATCACCTCCTCTTAAAGTCTATGTCCGGCGGAACAAGGTCTCTCCTCTGGCGACTTCCTCTCCTGATCCTCTCCCAGCGCCGCCTACTGAGTCTTCAGGTACTGATACTTCTTCTAACACCATTTCTCTGCGACGCTCTAGTCGCCGTTCTGTTGTCCCTAACCGCTATGGATTTCCTGCTCTTCTTACTTCCTTGGATAGTACTCCTATACCCACCTCATATTCACAGGCCTCAAAGATTGCTTACTGGCAGGATGCTATGACTGAGGAATTGGTCGCTCTTGAAGCAAACCAAACATGGGAATTGGTACCGTCCCCGGATAGAGCCTCTGTGATTGGCAGCAAATGGATATACTCCATCAAATTACATGCTGATGGGACTCTTGATCGCTACAAAGCCAGATTGGTTGCACAGGGTTATAAGCAGGAATACGGAATTGACTATGAGGAAACTTTTGCACCAGTGGCAAAAATGACCACCGCTCGTACTCTTCTTTGTGTCGCGGCTGCCCGAAATTGGCCTCTTTGGCAAATGGACGTCAAGAATGCTTTTTTACATGGGGACTTGAGAGAGACTGTTTATTTAAAACCCCCTCCTGGCTATGCTTGTCCTCCGAAGCATGTGTGCAAATTAAGGAAAGCTCTTTATGGACTTAAACAAGCTCCTAGGGCTTGGTTCGATAAGTTCCAGACAGCAATTCTTCAAGCTGGATTTCGTCAAAGTCACTCTGATAGTTCCCTCTTTTTGCGATGGACATCGAAGGGCTGCACATTCCTCTTAGTCTATGTTGATGATATGATTATCAGTGGTAATGATAATGCAAGCATTACGGATCTCAAACACCACCTTACTCGCCACTTCAGAATGAAGGATCTTGGTCCTCTCACCTACTTTCTGGGACTTGAGTTTGTGCGTAACAAATCAGGAATTAGGGTCATTCAGCGCAAATATGCGACAGATTTGATCACATCGGCCAGGCTTGATGATGCTGTCCCTTTTGATACGCCTCTGGAATTGAACAGCAAAATCAGTTCCGATGATGGCACTCCCCTGGATGATCCATCTGTTTTTCGGAGGATAGTTGGTAGCTTGCTATACCTAACTATGACTAGGCCGGATATCTCTCATGCAGTTCATACGGTTAGCCAGTTTGTTAGCAATCCCCACAAACCGCACCTTGCTGCTGCATTACGCATCCTCCGCTATGTTAAAGGAACTCTTCATCATGGACTCTTCTTCCCTTCTGATACTTCTCTGCAATTAACAGCTTATGCGGATGCTGACTGGGCTGGTTGTCCGGACTCTCGGAGGTCTACCACTGGATGGTGTATGTTTCTTGGAAAATCTCTGATTTCATGGAAGTGCAAGAAACAAACCACCGTATCAAAGTCTTCGGCTGAGGCAGAATATCGAGCGATGTCATCCGCCAGTGCTGAAATTATCTGGCTCCGCCGCCTTCTGTGTGAATTTGGTGTTCTTGTTAATCGTTCCACCCCTCTCTATGGGGACAATACCAGTGCTACCAGAATTGCCAACAATCCGGTTTTCCATGAAAGAACAAAGCACATTGAGATTGACTGTCACTTCATCCGTCAACATGTTGTTACTGAGAAGATAACTTTGCCTCATGTCTCTTCTTATAACCAGTTGGCGGATATCTTCACCAAAGCTCTTCCCAAACCGCGTCATCATGATCTAACTAGCAAATTGATGTTTTCAGCCTTACCACATCAATTTGAGGGGGAGTGTAGAAGATAATGTGGCTTAGGCCCACTAGGCCCAGCCCAGCCCAGCCCATCAAGGGTGTTGTATATAATATCCTGCTGATTTTTCTCTTATTTACTTCCTTGTATAGATTATAAGATTTATTCTCTTTACTTGTATAGATTAGGAGATTGTTATTGATTATTCTGATTGCCCTTAATTAGGGTATAATGTATCTATAAATACACAATCGATCCTCTCTTTGTGGGATCAAGTTTTCTCCCAATATTGTATTCATCTTCTTCATATAATCTTATCATAGATTATTTCACCGCGGACTTCGATCCATTTGGGACATGATTGGGGCCAAGTGTTGTATTAATGTTGAAAAATAATTGGCCCTAATCTCACGCATAACCCCGGTTCACTTTTGGGGGCGTGACACCCCACACTAGTGACATCTTGGAATTGGCGCCATTAAGATAATCCAATTTGGGGGCATGACAGGTTTTTAGAAGTTATATGAATTTATTTGTCTTTTTACTATTCTTAACGATAGGTTTCTCAATTCGATTTAATGTCTTCAAAATTAAATTAAGACAGTGTCATTGAGCAAGAACTGACTTTCTCGTACAAGTTTCTAACCAATACTTTTCTCCTTTCTTCTCTCACTTTCTTCTTCTGACCCTTTTTCCGTTGACTCAACCCAAAACTATCCAAGCTTCTATTTCTCGACTCTAAACCACTGCTCAAACCAATCACATTCTCCTTCTTACTCTCTCACCTCCACTTAAAGTCGAAGGCTCACTCAATATTTTCCTTAACAAATCCTTCAAGCTTTTTCACCTAATACCTATCACCACTCTTTTAGCCTCAACTCAAGGCTTCCATCTTCATAAGCCAAATATCTCCAAGCCCATAAGACAAACAAAAAAAAAAAAATCACCTAGATTAAATTATGTTCATTGCCTTCCTATCAAAAGTGATCTTCCAATGGATCTTGGCATTTTATGTTAGATCAATGGTGGAAAATAACAACATTGGGCCATCTATACTTCACCATCATCATCTATCTTCATTGTGCTAGTTGGATCATGGTTATTTCAGCCTTCGAGATCTCCCTAGTTTCATCATAATGTAAAGAATCAAGTGATGGCTAATAGCAAGGGCAATGGTAGGAAAAGATTATGAGGATCCATTGTTACAGTCTATAGATCTCCAAAAAGAGTATTTGATATGGAAAGCATGCCCCATTAGGTGATAATTATTGTTGGGTGCACCATGCACATGACTGCTAAAACTTAATGCAGATGGATCATCTATGGGGAACCCTAAAGCCCCAAGAATCAGGGGTACAATTTGAAATGTTGAAGACAAGCTATTCATGGCATCCTAGAAGCGAACAGAGTGGAAGATACAAAGAGTGCACAAGTGTTAGACTATTTAAGAAGGGTTGAAGCTTTTCTCAATAGTCTGAGGATTGCAAAGTCGGGTTAGTTTTCTAAGACGAGTGTCTCCGGAGAGTGTTATCATCCGGATGAAGATCGACCAGCAAGCTCCTAGATGTCAAAAGATGTCTGATCAACAGGAAATTCCTTATGGTCATAATTGTTTAACCATTTCGGTCTTTGGACACTCCAATCACCTTATAGGCTTCTTCCACTATATAACACATACCATAATACTAAATCTTTCATCAATGAAACTCTTGTAAATTTGTCCACAAATAGCAAGAGGGAAAAAGAAAGAAAAGACTGAAATAACAGACCCACCTATATTGAGATCCAAGTATAGAACCATCCTAAATTGGTTGATTCAACAAAAACAGCTGATTCACCAATTCATCATCAGAATTGGTTCACCCCAATTCATAAAGCACTCATTTAAAACCTGAAATTCAGTTTCACTTCTGGCAATTCCAAATATAAGAAAAATGACTAACAACCATAATTAAGGGAGATATAAGGCTCAAAAAGAAAAGGATGCACCCAATATTATGAAATTAGAAAATACCAAATACAAATTCTACCAAAACAAAATCACCAGCCAAGACTTTGAAATTCATAAGAACAGAAAACAACAAAACCCACCAAGAAAAATAATAAATCAAAACTTACATTGATTCAAACCAATTCCATCAATGAGACACAAACAACCACATTCTTCACAAAAATACAACATACATATAAATAACAAGAATAACCCAAATCCCAAATAAACAAAACCAATGCTCAGGAACATAACCCATCATAATCACAATAATAATACACTCATAAAAACTCAAACCAATTTCAAAGTATTGACAGATGCTCCACAAAAAAAAGGATCAAACCCATCTAGATAACGTCCCCAGAAGCAGCAGAAAACCCCAAACATCCACACAATAAAACCACATGAAAAAAATAAAGAAACCCACCTCGGATTTCGCTGCAACAGCCATCTGCTGCTTGAGAAGAGCGTAGGTTTGGCTCCTGGAGAGAAAGGAACTCTGGGTCTGCTTCTCTTTTCCATCCTCATTTCTCTCCCAGGAACATGCCATGATTTGGAATGGTTTTCCATCTTCTCTGTTGTTTTTCCTGCCACTCTGCCAACATCTTTTTGACCTTACATTGAAATCAGTCAAAATCTTCAGGTTTAGAGAGTGCATTATGAATTGGGTGTTTTTATTTTCTCTAGGATTTCTGATCCGCTGCTGCTATTTGTAATTGTACGGGTGGTATTTGCGAATTCTACGGTTGTGGATTTTTCTGTTTTAAGAATCTCCTACGAACTCGAGAAAGAACGTGAGATAGAGACGATCTTTGAAATTAGCATTCCTGCACTCTGCATTTACTGGTCAGAAATACTTCAAGATTAGATAGCAGAAAATATTGGATTGCTGCCATCATCCGTACGAAAAATCTCTCCGGTATTTGCGAAGATTTGATGGCTGTCCGCTCGGCCTCAAATTATTCAAAAATTTTATACAAATGAAAAGGTAGATACGAAGTCAATTGCAAAGTAGATACGAAATGGGCGAATGGGAAGGAATGCAACACGTGTATTTTCTTTAGTGCATATTTGGATTTTCTATTTTTTGAAAATGACATGGGTTTAAAAAGAGTGGGGGAGCCGTTTAGGTACTGTCATCTCCTATTCCTCCTCTTTTTCTTCTTCATTCTCCCTTTCATCCATTATTTTGTAACCGTTCCCTCGCACTCATTCATGCCCGTTGATGTTCATCTCTTTCCTCATCATCTTCTTCAACCTTTTAAAAGTATCCTTAAGTCTCATCAGAATCTTCAACCCTTGAAAGTACTCATCTCCCCAGGGCACATTGTCTACTGAAAGCAGGCATTTTCAACATGGACAAGCAACTGTCAATCTACCAAGAGGAGGTATATTCTCCAACTCCGTTTCCAGCTCGTCACTCATTTTTTCCGCGATATGCTCGGTATTCCAGAACCGTGCAAACTCACACTGCACGGCACATTTTAACTGTGCAACATTTTTTTGCACGGTCACAATAAAACCGTGCAAAATAAACTTGCACGGTTATATTAAACCGTGCAAAAAAATAATGTACATCTATAATTTGCCGTGCGGTGTGATTTTGCACGGTCCTATAGAACCGTGCACTAATAAACTAATAATTTTGGGATCATATTTTCAGGAGATTGATTCAACTGGTGTAAGTCAGTGCTCTCTTGATTTTACTAATGTCTTCACCACTGAAACGATATTCAGAAGCCGAGATAATCTAATCCAATGGACACGGGATGTCGGAAAGAAACATGGCTTGGTGATTGTAATCAAAACTTCGGATGCTTGTGGAGATGGCAGGAAACCGAGAATAGTTTTATCCTGTGAGAGAAGTGGTACTTACAGGGCTTCATCGAAGATATACGAAAAGAAGAATCCTAACAAGGCAACGGGAACGAAGAAGTGTAATTGCCCATTTGCTTTGAAGGGTCGAAAGTTGCCTAGTGACGATGATCGGATGTTAGCAGTGGTTTGTGGGATACACAATCATCCAAATGCACAACATCTCGAAGGGCACTCGTTCGCTGAGAGGCTTTCTACGGAAGAGATTAATGTTTTGATTGATATGTCTAAGAGTTTGGTGAAGCCAAGGAACATCCTTCGAACACTGCAGGAGAGGAATGTGCACAACACCACTACGATGAAGAGTATCTACAATGCTCGTTAGAAGTTTAGGGTGACAGAGATGGCCGGTCGATCACAGATGCAGCAACTTATGATGCATTTGGAGAAGAACAAGTACATTGAGTATCACACTAGCAATGATGATACAGATGCAATCTTAGACTTATTCTGGGTACATCCGTCATCTATTCAGCTATTACGTGCATTTCCAGAAGTTTTGATAATGGATTCCACGTACAAGACCAATAGATATCGACTTCCATTGCTTGAAATTGTTGGTGTTACATCTACCCAACTGACGTTCTCCGTTGCTTTTGTTTACCTTGATTCAGAGAGGGAGGCCAATTATAGATGGGCCATGGAGAGGCTTAAGGATGTAATGGATGGATGCATTATGCCACGTGTGATTGTCACAGATAGAGAGTTAGCGCTCATGGATGCAATCAAAGTTGTATATCCGAATGCAGCAAACTTATTATGCAGGTAGCATATATCTAGGAACATATTGGCAAACTGTAAGAAGTTCTTTGAGACCAACGACAGAAGGGATGCTTTTATCTCTTGTTGGAACATGTTGGTACTCTCTCCAACTGAAAGTGACTATATTCAACTTCTAAGTGCTTTGGAATGGAATTTTTGCGGGCATCCACATGCTGTTGATTATGTGAAGAACTCGTGGTTGAATAAGCATAAGGAACAATTCGTGTCTGTTTGGACGGATCAGAATATGCATTTTGGCAACGACACCACTAACAGGGCTGAGAGTGCACACGCAAAATTAAAGAGACATCTTGGTACATCGAGCTGTAGTTTTGATTTGTCCTGGCAGGTTATCCATTCCCTGCTTCAGTTGTTATTTACTGAAATAAATGCTTCTTTTGAAAAGAGTTTGAACACCGTGCAACATAAATTCAAACCGGCACTGTGCCGTGAATTGAGAGGATTTGTATCAAGGAGTGCTTTGGATATAGCATTAAATGAGTCGCTAAGAGCTGTTGATATTGGTTCGGATTCGGATGCATATGGGTGCATTGTACGACGGACCCATGGTTTACCATGTGCACATGAAATTGCAGAATAAGAGAAGGGTCTCATATACCATTAAGATATGTACATCAATTTTGGCGGAAGCTCAATTTAGATCCCACTAAGAGGAACAAAGCCCCTTAGTTGACCACAACTTCTGAGTTCGACTTGATCGATAAGAAATTTCGGGGAAGTGATGAGGCTGGAAAAATTCAACTACTGAAAAAATTGAGAGAAATAGCTAGTCCAGAATGTACACCTCTGATTGAACCGGACATTAAACTGAATACTCGCGGTTGGTCATCATTGAAGAAAAAGAAGTTGGATCGGTCTACGACTCGTGAGCCGTCTGCATTCGAATACGAAGTAGGGGTGAAAGAGAGTGGACGACTTATATTAAGTAGTACATTTATAAAGAAGAAGAGTGAGAAGATTAGTGTCCGTCGAACTCGATCATGTACATTTTCGCAATCGCTCCCGCAGCCTTTGGGACCCTACATCCATAATGTTAAGGATGTCGCAGCGGATGGTAACTGTGGATTCAGATCTACAGTAGGCCTTCTTGGCATGGGCGAGGATAGTCGGAGACAGGTTAGATTGGACTTGAGCACTGAATTGCAGAGGCATCAACATTATTATGCATTGGTCTATGGAGGAGATGACCGGGTTGGAAAGCTGTACTACGCGTTGTCTTACTTCGAAAACAACCCAGGATTCGATCGGTGGATGACAATGCCGGACATGGGTCACTTGATATCTTCATATTATAAAGTCGTATTGGTCCTGCTTTCATTGCAGCAATGCTTGACTTTCTTGCCTTTGATATCACCCCCGATTCCAACAAGTGATCGCAAAATCATTGCGATTGGTTTCGTCAATGGAAACCATTACGTTCAGGTATTCATGAAGCCAGAAGCACCCATGCCACCTATTGCAACAAATTGGCATAGACACCATCATCCTGATGCAGACGGATGGCAGCTCCCATATGCAAATCGCATCGAGCAATTCAGAGACATTTTGGAAAATAGTGTAGCAACACAAGAGTCGGTTAATCTTGACAGCGATTGATTATATAAACTGATTCTCATTTGATGTAACCATATAAATTATATAATGGAACTCATTTTGATGTAACCGTTTGCTTGTCATTTGATGTAACAATTTGATTGTCATTTGATGTAATTCACACCGATCTTTTCTGTTGTGTAAAACATGGTCTGCACCGCCAATATGTAATGGCAAATCAGAATCTGCACGGCTAACAGATATTGTGCAATCTTTGTTATGCATGGCACATAATGGCCGTGCAGACCATGTTATGTACGGCACATAATGGCCGTGCAGACCATATTATACACGGCACATAACGGCCGTGCATAATTTGTTATGCACATTACTTATATTTTGTGTAGACTTATGTCCCTTTCATTCCATTTTGCCTAATCTTTCTTTTACACAAATATAGACTATAAGTTCTCTTAAAATATAAAAATTCATCCATTATAGTAGACATCTCAAAAAGTATCATTGAATTCATCATTATATGTAAAAGTGATCATTTACATAATTGCCTTCAAAAAAAGTGGCTTAAAATTCGCCAAGTTCCAAAATAAATTACAAATTCCCATGACATAATCATAAAATTCAAAAACAGCAACTCTCCTCACGGACGCGTACGTCGTTGGTACGTCACCGGCAAGCCATCCAAGATCTCGAGAGTGGTCTGTATTGCCCGGTAATAAAAATCAGCAGATTGACCAGGCTGTGCAATCGTAGCACGAAGATTATCACTCGCTCGGCGGATCTGTAAGAAATCATTATACATGTTAATAATTAAGAGAATTATAACTTTTAAAATGGATGCATAATGTTACAATTGAAATTTCAAACGCTCACCACTCTTGGAGTCGGGTCATCTTGATCCTCATGAGGATGATAATGGGAGTGTCGTTCGGGGTTCTGTACCCGAGGACGTGAAATCCTAACAAACCACTCCATGTAGTCGGGTGAGCACTCCCATGCATGTTGTACTCGATGGCCACGATGTGCTAGTGATAATACATGATCCTCCCAAGACTCCCAATACTGATCAAGGAATCTGTAGGAGACCTTGTATTGTCCAGCAGTAGATCCTCGAGACGCACGAAGGGGCACGAGCATTGCTGGTGGGATGGTTTGAACATACCCAAACTGACGAAGAACCCTCTGTGGGTGGTAGGGTTCAATGACATCCATTGCTCTCAAGCAACCACAGAAGAAAGAACTTTGTTGGAATGGATGTTGAGCCCTGGCACCGGTATACGGAACCCAAGCCACCAATGTCAAGAAGTAATTGAAACAACTCATTAATATTCTAACAAATAAATATAGATCATCGAAAAAACTTAAAACAAATAGCAACAAATCTATTGGATGCTCACCTCACTAGGATGCAAGTTGTCCAGTCTCTCCCGCAACAACTTTACGTTCTCCCTTCCAATCCCGGAATCCTAGCCAGGATTCCAGCGAGCCGCATGAGGCATTGTAGCCGTAAACCCCCATGCAGCAGGAGGACGGACAAATGGGAAGTGCTCGTACACCCAAGACTGCAAGAGTTAGAGTTTTTAATTATATGAATAAAAATAATATATAATTAATAGTACAGAGATAGGCAAATGAAAACTAAAGTCAAAGAGGTATGCACATTTACCGTGAGGAGTGTCAGGTATTGATAAGTCCTTAAAAATGCACATTTTCATGGTTATTTTTGGTAAGTTTAAGGACTTATCAAGCCAAGAGAGCCTCATTTTGTGTCATATCATGATTTTATACATTTTTTATCCATTGTAGTACATTCATGCATAATTTGCTCAAAAACCATCATTTTTGCACCAAATCATGAAACCAGCCATTTTTAATTTTATTTTTGGAAAGATTTTTTTCAAACGTGTTTTTCTCATGAAATTAATTAATCATCAAGTGCATTCATTCATCATTTCATGAGAGATGGGCCCGTAGTCATGTAATTGTGAATTAACAGTAAATTTGTCTTTTCACATGAAATTTATTTTTCTATTTTTTTTGGCTTGCAGGAAATGAGAAAAAAAAGGGTCCCACACATGCTCATGTGTAGGTCACACATGTGGGGCGTCCAAGAGGGGGGTCCACTTTCTTTGCACAAAATCCCAAGTTAATTTTGAAGATAATTCAAGATAATCAAAGAAAATCCATGAAGGGCCAAATCAAGAAAGAAGATTTCCAAAGAGATAAAAGTGGAAAGAATCTACACATATTGGGCATTCAAGTTTCTCTTGATTCCAACTTAGAGCTTGCCACCTCATGTATCTCTCATAAATGTCAAGTCTAAGGAAGATTTGCTAAAGAAGGAAATATGACATTTGCATGAAGATAGAATGGAGAAAAGAAAGGAGAAGACTTACTAAGTGAAGAAGATTTTGCAATAAAGACTAGGGAGAAAGAATAGGGCAGCCCATACCCTATTTAAAGAGGCCCTTGGACGTCCACTCCTTTTATGAAGGAAAAAGCCCCCTCACTAGTTTACTTCCTCCACCATTCTACCCATCTCCTTTCTCTCCCATAGCCCATCTCTTTTCAAGAAGGCTTGTCCCAACTTGATGCTTCAACTAGAGAGGTTCCTTTCATCCTAGTATGTAATTGTTTTTGGAATTTTAATTCTCCATCTTTTATGTAAAAATATTGCATATTAGTAAAAGTGTGATTCTTTTTAATTATTCTTTTCCTTATGTGGTCAATGCTTGAATTGTGTTTCCTTTATTGTTGTTCTTGGATTGACAACCCAAGATCCTAAGGGCATGAAATAAGTAATTATGAACTCGATTTGAGAATAAAAAAAAAGAGCACACTTATCACACATTTATTTTTATTGCAATTCCCACACATTTACATTTATGCAAAATTCACACATTTAATTTATTGTTAATTCCACACATTTAATTTTATGCAATCCACACATTTTTTTTTTTTTGCACTACACATTTAAATTCAAGTCCTTTTTGTTTTTCTTTTCTTCTTATGCTTCTTATTTGTTTATGTGAATTTTTATGCATAGTTTATGGTTGGAATTAGTTAGCATTGCATGCATTTTCATATTGATGGAGTTTAGATATATTTAAGTTGCTGGAATTGGAGTTTCAAATTGAATAAGCAAGAAAAATCAGAGATTTGTTTCAATAATTTCGGCCAAATATTTTTTTGAAAATTCGGATCCCAACATAAAGTGCACAATTCAACACATTGTTGCAGGAATTCCAGGACAGATTTTGTGTGAAAAAGTTTGCAATTAAAAACCCGATCAAAACACATTATTTTTTGATGAAACTTGGAAAAATTAAAGTTTGATCAGTGTACTTTCAAACCCCAGAATTTCATGTAAAAATAAATTTGAAAAGTTAGTGAACCATTGGCTCAAACATGGCTGGTCGGACCCACCTGTGTGCAGAATTCCTGCACAGATTTTTTTTTTAGGTCATGTTCATGCACTCATATCTCATTCGTTTTAAATCGTTTTCCACTTCCGTTTTTTTTTATTTGATTCATGCATCATTGTCTCAAAGTCCAGCCATTAAACTCAGTTTTAGGTTGCATTAGATTAGGAAAAAATCATGCATAAAAACAGCCCTGCATACTAGTTTTCTAGCCTTAGAATTTTCTAACATCTCATGGCATACATTGCATTACTAACTTTCTAACTTTAGGATTAGTTTCTAATTTTGTGTTTTTTTTTTATTATTTAGATAATTTCCAGAAATAAAAGATCTTTCTGATTTTTTTAATTGAACATTTTAACTTAGGAAGCTTCTTAATATTTGGAAATTCTAATGTAAGGTATGATTGACTTAATGCTTTCTAAAATTGTTATGATTTGAAAATCTTTATTTATTTGGAAAGTCTTTAACTTTAGGGAGTTGATTAATTCAGTTCACTAACTTAGGAAATATACTAACCCTAATTGCCCAACCTAGTTTCTAATTTAGAAAACTAATTTAGTAATGTTTTCATCCTAATTTTTGAAAGTTGATTGTTTTCTTTTCTTGATTGATTTGATTTGTTACCAATCTTTGTTGAGCATGTTTTGATTAATTTGGTTTCTAACTTAGGTTTATTTTGTTTCTAATTTGATGTTCTAATTTGTGTATTCTTTTGTAGCAACTTGTGATTCATTTAGATTTAGGAATTTTTTTTTGAAATGTATTTAATTTTAATTTGAAGTAGGAATGATGAATATACTTTTCTCAAATTTAGGCTAAAATTAGATTTTATTTAGGGCAGGTGAAAAAGTCGGAAAGCCTTATTTTTAAAAGCTCCCTATGGATCAACCTGGTCTCACCAGTTTTATTACTGCAATCGCACCCTACACTTGGGTCCGATCAAGTTTTTGGCGCCGTTGCCGGGGAGCGCCATATAAGGTAACTCTTCTAACTTTCCTTATTTACATTGCTTTATGGGTGTGCTATTTTTGGCATCTTTTTAGATATAGGAGGTGCATGCATGGAATGTTAAAACCGCCCTAAATTGGATTAGGAAAGTGCATGGATTGCTAATTAGAAAATACACATCATTGAATTTTTAGAAACTTTCTAAGAATTGGCAAAGTTACTTTATTTTCCAACTTGTTTTAACTCCTTCTGGAAGAAAGTGAGCCGAAAGTGACCTAATCATTGTCTTTGATCATCTCAGTGCCGAGGAAAAGCCTTGTCCAGAGTGTGGAGGCAATTTAACTGTTTGAGACAATGGTCCTTCAAACGGGTCCGTTAGTGATCCTACCCTTACCTGGGGGCTGAACTGGCCGGGTTGGTTTCATAGGGCCAGATTGGTGAACCTAGGGAAACTTTTCAACCAGAGGATATTAACTCAGTTGTTTCTTGTGTAGGCTAGGTTTTTCTCATTTATTTTTCAAAAAAAAAAAAAAAAACCCAAAAAGAAAGTACTAGCCCTCTCCAACTTGCTCACACCATTTGTGCATGAGCAAGAAGTCTAGTTAGCAAAGAGACTCAGCGCATCGGTTACAAAGAAGAGAGTCCCCAATCAAAGAACTTATAAGAATCTACGACTCTCCTCAATCTCTTAGTCCATCAAGGTTTTCTAACATGTCGAGTGGGTCCGGTAGCAACCCCAACAATGGTGGGCCTGCCACAAATCCAAATGGGGACCACAACGGGGTGGAGGTGAACCAGCCACCAAGGAAATTATGTGATCTTTTGAATCCAGCACGACACACCACACCATCGTGCATTGTGTTACCCGCCATTGCGGGTCAATATGAAATCAAGCCTGGTATGATCCAACTTCTGCCCAAGTTTCACGGGCTAGAATCTGAAAGTGCATACTTACATTTGAGGGAATTCGATGAAGTATGTGCTACGCTTCAACTGCAAAACGTGGTGCCAGATGTGCTCAAACTCAAATTATTTCCTTTTTCTTTAAAGGAAAAGGCTAAGGCTTGGCTCCACACACTTAGGCCTAATTCAATTAATACCTGGAATGCCTGTGTCACCGAATTCCTGAAAAAGTTCTTCCCACAGCACAAAACCAACACCTTAAAGAGGGAAATCATAATGTTCAGGCAAAATCAGAAAGAGCCCTACTTTAAGTGTTGGGAACGGTTCAACGAGTTGATCCTTGCATGTCCACATCATGGGTATGAAACACACCGTCTCATTGAGATCTTCATTGAAAACCTCACTCTTGAGACACGTCAATTCATTGAGATGATGTGCAATGGTCAATTCGACCAAAAAACACCAGATGAAGCGTGGGCGTTTTTGGAATTAATGGCAGAAAATGCACAAAAATGGGCCTCCTTTGAGGGGGTAGATCATTCCAGGGGATTGAATCAGTCTAAGAGTGGAGGTCTATATCATGTGAATAATCAGATAGACATTCAAGCCAAACTTACAGCACTCACGAGAGAAGTCGAAACCCTGAAACTTGGAAAGAACAAGGATGCAGTCATGGTTTGTGGTACTTGTGCTTCCGAAAATCATATGTCGGTAGATTGTCCAACTGGACCTGCCTTACAAGAAGCAATTCAGGAACAGGCTAACGCTTTGAATTCTTTTCAAAAGCCGTTCAATACAAATACCATGGGGAACACGTACAATCCTTCGGGGCGGAACCACCCAAATTTTAGCTGGAGGAATGGACCAAATGCTACTCCTGAGTATAATCCCCAAAGACCATCAAATTCGGGTGCATATGTGAATCCACAGCATATTACATCTTATGCACCACAGGCCCAGAATAGGTCATTGGAGGAATCACTCAATACACTGATACAATCTCAGCAGCAGTTTATGCAGAGCCTGCATAATAATCAACAGATTATTCAGAATAACCAGCAGTCTATTCAGAACAATCAACAGGCTATTCAAAGGTTGGAAACATCTGTCGAGCAAATCAAACGTAGCCTTCAAGGTCAGGGGAAAGGAACCTTTCCGGCCGAACCCTTACCAAACCCTAAAGGCCAGTTTGAAGTGTCCGACGTAACTAACCCTAATTATCAGGAGCATGTTCAGGCAGTCACTTTACGAAGTGGCAAAGAACTTCAAGATATTCCGAAAAAAACATAAACAACACGTCTCCTTGGATTCGAATGAGAAAATTGAAAAAGAAAAGGATAGCACTAATGCAAAGACTGTTGTTGACATTGAAAAAGGTCCTGACCCCATGACTATCAAACCCGTTGCCCCTTTCCCTCTAAGGTTAACCATCCCAGACAAAAAATCCCAAACCAAGAGATTTTGGATGTTTTCAAAGAAGTCAGGATCAATATTCCTCTGTTGGGTGCCATTAACCAGGTCCCTCACCTACGCTAAATTCTTGAAAGATCTTTGCACTGCTAAGCGTAGGGTTCATGTTCCAAAGAAAGCATTTCTCACTGAGCAGGTAAGTGCATACCTGACTCAGACCATTCCTCCCAAATATAAAGATCCGGGATGCCCCACCATCTCATGTGATATTGGAAACCACCGGATAGGTCAAGCTTTGCTAGACCTTGGAGCGAGTGTAAATCTATTACCTTACTCAGTTTATGAGCAACTGGGGCTTGGCGAGTTAAAACCAACCAGAACTACTCTTTAACTCGCCGATCGATCTGTTAAGAAACCGAGAGGGGTAATAGAAGATATTTTGGTACAGATTGAGCACTTTTACTTCCCAGTGGATTTTTACGTGCTGGATACTGAGTCGGTACGGAATGAAAGTGGTGAAATTTCAGTCATTCTGGGAAGACCATTCTTGGCCACTTCTAACGCACTAATCAATTGCCGGAGTGGAAGGCTCAAATTGTCATTCGGGAACATGACCTTGGACCTTGATATCTTTCAAATGTGCAAACAACCGAGGGATTGCGAAACTGACTACCATGATGTAGATTTTATTGATACATTGGTTGTGGATGATCTTGAGGAGTGCATTAACTCCCATGTTGCGCTACTTTTGACTGGAGAGGACATGGGCTATCTTGAGGACTTTCAAGATGACACTGTTGAGGATGCCCATGCAGTATGGAAACCCCATTTTGAGGAGCTTGTACCATCTGGTATGCCAACTCTTCCATCTCAAGGGAATCCGCCCAAGCTTGAGTTGAAGCCCCTCCCATCGACCTGTGATATGCTTACCTTGGGGATGAAAAAACATATCCTGTGGTTATTTCTTCACTTCTTACAGAGGACAAGGAGGGGCAACTGTTGAACATACTCAAACAACATAGAAGTGCAATTGCCTGGAATGTGGCAGATATTAAGGGAATTGATCCTTTAGTGTGTACGCATTGCATCTACCTTGAAGAAGATGTTAAACCATGTAGACAGATGCAACGCCGGCTCAATCCTGCCATGCAGGAAGTAGTAAGGGCTGAGGTGCTTAAACTCCTGGATGTGGGTATCATCTATCCAATCTCGGATAGTCAATGGGTTAGCCCTACCCAGGTCGTCCCGAAAAAAGCCGGCGTTACTGTAGTCAAGAACGCTCAAGATGAACTTGTCCCCACCCGAGTACCCACAGGGTGGAGGGTTGCATAGACTACAGAAATTAAATGTAGTCACACGTAAGGATCACTTCCCTCTACCCTTCATGGATCAGATTTTGGAAAAGGTAGCTGGCCACCATTATTATTGTTTTTTAGATGGATATTCCGGGTATAACCAGATTGAAATCGCCCCGGAAGACCATGAGAAAACCACATTTACATGTCCTTTCGGTACTTTCGCCTACCGGCGAATGCCTTTTGGGTTATGTAATGCTCCTGCAACATTTCAGAGATGTATGCTGAGTATTTTCAGCGATATGGTGGAGCGAATTTTGGAGGTCTTCATGGACGATTTCTCTGTGTTTGGTGATTCATTTGAGGACTGTTTGAGCAACCTAGAAAAGGTCCTCACTAGATGCGAAGAAAAGAACCTTGTGCTAAATTGGGAAAAGTGTCATTTCATGGTTCGCCAGGGAATTGTCCTTGGTCACATTGTGTCGGAAAGAGGATTGGAAGTCGACAAGTCCAAAATAGATTTGATCGCCGATTTGCCCACGCCCAAAACCGTACGAGATATCAGATCCTTTTTAGGGCATGCAGGCTTTTACAGGAGGTTTATCAAAGACTTTAGTTCCATATCCAGACCTCTCTGTAACCTGCTTTCCAAAGAGGCGGAATTTAACTGAACTGAGGCATGCAAAGAAGCATTTGATAAATTGAAAAGCATGTTGAACGTCCGCACCGATTATGCAGCCTCCAAATTGGACTTTGCCCTTTGAGATTATGTGTGATGCCAGCGATTATGCGGTTGGGGCTGTCTTGGGGCAACGTAAGGATAAGAAACCTTTTGTGATTTCTTATGCAAGTAGGAGCTTGAATAGTGCACTGATCAACTATTCAACCACTGAGAAAGAATTGCTGGCAGTGGTCTTTGCACTTGACAAGTTTCGGTCCTACTTGATTGGATCCAAGATTATTGTCTTCACTGATCACTCTGCGCTAAAGTACCTTCTCTCAAAGAAGGATGCTAAGCCCAGACTCATTAGATGGATCCTCCTACTCTAAGAATTTAACTCAGAAATTAAGGATAAGAAGGGAGTAGAGAATGTCGTGGCTGATCATCTATCTAGGCTGGTTCTTTCCGACACCATTGAACCGACACCGATCCGGGATAGTTTCCCGGATGAACATCTTTTTGTGGTACATCAATCCCCTGGTATGCTGATATTGCAAACTATCTTGCTACGGGCAACACTCCTGACCATTGGACCAAGCAAGATAGGAATTCTTTCTTTTCTCAGGTTCGATATTTTTTCTGGGATGATCCATATCTGTTTAAATACTGCCCAGACCAAATAATTAGGAGATGCGTGCCGGATAATAAGATAAACAGTGTCATCTCCTTTTCTCATACACAGGCATGTGGGGGCCACTTTTCAAGTAAAAAGACAATTCATAAGATTCTTCAAAGTGGTTTCTATTGGCCCACATTGTATAAGGATGTTTACAATTTTTGCAAAGCCTGTGATCGCTGCCAGAAGTTAGGAAAAATTTCCAAAAGAAACATGATGCCACTAAATCTCATTCTGGTAGTTGAGCTTTTTGATGTATGGGGCATAGATTTTATGGGTCCATTTCCTTCGAGTTTTGGTTATATCTATATCTTAGTGGCTGTGGATTATGTGTCCAAGTGGATAGAGGCTATTCCCTGCCGGAGAATGATTCTAAAATAGTCCAGAAATTTCTGAAAGAAAATATATTTTCTCTTTTTGGTACTCCACGAGCCATCATTAGTGATGGGGGTTTGCACTTTTGCAATCGGGCATTTGAAGCCCTGATGAAACAATATGGGATCACCCATAAAGTGTCTACCCCTTATCACCCACAGACGAGTGGGCAAGTGGAAGTGTCGAATCAAGAAATTAAAAGAATATTGGAGACTACAGTAAGCCCTAATCGGAAAGATTGGTCAATGAGATTAAATGATGCTTTATGGGCTTACCGGACTACTTTTAAGACTCCAATTGGAATGTCTCCCTACCGGCTCATCTATGGGAAAGCATGCCACCTCCCGGTGGAACTGGAACACAAAGCTTACTGGGCCATTAAGCAGTTTAACTTTGATATGGATAAAGCTGGGAACAAGAGGAAACTGCAATTAAATGAATTGGATGAGTTGCGCAGGGAAGCCTATGCAAACTCAAGAATTTATAAAGAGAGGACCAAGATCTTTCATGATAAAAACATTCTGCGAAAATCCTTTCACCTTGAGCAGAAGGTCCTCCTTTATAATTCTAGGCTTCAATTATTTCCTGGCAAACTTACCTCTCGTTGGACTGGACCATTCATTGTAAAAGAAGTATTTCCGTACGGTGCTGTTGAGATTTATGACCTTAAGGATGGCCTGACGTTCAAAGTCAATGGCCAAAGATTAAAGCCATTCATGGAAATTGCACCATGCTGATGAGGAAGAAATTCCTCTTGTTGATCCTGCCTACCAGGATTAGCTGGCCCTGGATCTGACAGTGGCCCATTACTGTGTACAATTTTGTATACTTAGTAGTTTAAGTTTTCTTTTGTTCTTTTGTTATATTGTCTAACCTTGGACAGGGAGCATCGCGAACACATCCCAAGTGCTTTCTACACTTGACCATCTCTTACTTTATGCTCCTCATGTCTCATATCCCTCAATGCATCTCATTCATTCACACATCGAGGACGATGTTCATGCTAGGTTGGGGGGTGGGCACAAGCACACTTGTTCATCTTTAGACAAAAGTTTTACATTCTTTTTGGTTGATTCTACAAAGGAAAAGAAAAAAAAATGAAAAAGAAAAGAAAAGAAAAAAAAAATGCTTTTTTATTTTTACGGTTTTGAAATAAAATAAAAGGGAAAGTTTCGAGAGAAATTTTATGAAACAAAGATACCTTGAACTTTGGAATTTTTGATGCTTTGGGCAAAACAAAAGAGATCAATGGTTTACTATTTTGTTTATGGAAAGGGTTTTTGGAAAGTGCTGAATTTTGATCCCTCACTTTCACACAGTCTGTATATGTTTTCAAAGTTTTTGAATGCCAAGCCATGATTTTCGTTTTTCTTTGACGATTGGATTGAAAATATGATGGACAACTGACCCTTAGTTACACAGTTTCCTGGTTCATCTGGTTTTGTTGGCCACAGAGCTAGTGAATTAATTCGGGCATGAAAAGGGCTGCCTATTTTTGGGGACAGTAAAAAAAAAAAAGAGTGTTTAGTCTTGAAAAGAATAAAAAGTTGTGTGACTAGTTTGGGTTTAGAGCCTTTTTAACCCGAGCCAGTAAGCCCGTAGGGTATTTACATACCTAGTGCCCTAAAGACATTTGTTTTGGGAGTCATTGACCTAAAGCTCGTTACATGGGTTAATTAGAAAGATTAAGGGACCTAGGCATTGCACAGTCACATGTGTGTGTAAAAAAAAAAGTAGTGCGAAAGCCGTCATGGTTGCCTTGAGAGGAATATTGTTTTTCTTTGCTAAGGTTAGGTGGCCCAGAATTTTGGATTGAAAATTGTTTTTTACGGGAATCTTGGCGGATCATTTGAAGCTTATTTGTTTTTACGTATACGCACTATTTCACCGTGCACGATCAATTTAGCATGAATTCGAGAATTTCGGACCAAAAGATGGGATTTGTGAACCAAGTTTCAAATTTGCCTTTGCTTTGAAAATTTTGAGAATCGAGAATATCCGGTGTTTGTAAATCTTCTTTTGAAAAAGTTCCTTTGTTTTTGTTAGGTTTCTACTAGGATTTCTTTGTTGATAGTAAAAAAAAAAAGAAAAAAAAAAGAATTTTGTGGGTAAATTCACTGCAAACCCTCACGAGGCACAACTAGTCCACTAGGGGGAACCTAAGGGTTTAAGGGCTTACTGCATACGCTAAATGCAGTCGAGAGTACCAGCGAAAGTGGCGTTGCATTCATTTCAATTTTCATTACATTTCATTAGTTTTAGGATAGATTACATCATTGTGGATTCCTCATTTTATTCACATCTTTTGCTAGAGACTAGCAAAACGTTGGTTGGGGCGGTGTGATAAGTCCTTAAAAATGCACATTTTCATGGTTATTTTTGGTAAGTTTAAGGACTTATCAAGCCAAGAGAGCCTCATTTTGTGTCATATCATGATTTTATGCATTTTTTATCCATTGTAGTACATTCAAGCATAATTTGCTCAAAAACCATCATTTTTGCATCAAATCATGAAACCTGCCATTTTTTATTTTATTTTTGGAAAGATTTTTTTCAAACGCGTTTTTCTCATGAAATTAATTAATCATTAAGTGCATTCATTCATCATTTCATGAGAGATGGGCCCGCAGTCATGCAATTGTGAATTAACAGTAAATTTGTCTTTTCACGTGAAATTTATTTTTCTATTTTTTTTTGCTTGCAGGAAATGAGAAAAAAAAGGGTCCCACACATGCTCATGTGTAGGTCACACATGTGGGGCGTCCAAGAGGGGGGTCCACTTTCTTTGCACAAAATCCCAAGTTAATTTTGAAGATAATTCAAGATAATCAAAGAAAATCCATGAAGGGCCAAATCAAGAAAGAAGATTTCCAAAGAGATAAAAGTGGAAAGAATCTACACATATTGGGCATTCAATTTTCTCTTGATTCCAACTTAGAGCTTGCCACCTCATGTATCTCTCATAAATGTCAAGTCTAAGGAAAATTTGCTAAAGAAGGAAATATGACATTTGCATGAAGATAGAATGGAGAAAAGAAAGGAGAAGACTTACTAAGTGAAGAAGATTCTTGCAATAAAGAAGGGACTAGGGAGAAAGAATAGGGCAGCCCATACCCTATTTAAAGAGGCCCTTGGACGTCCACTCCTTTCATGAAGGAAAAAGCCCCCTCACTAGTTTACTTCCTCCACCATTCTACCCATCTCCTTTCTCTACCATAGCCCATCTCTTTTCAAGAAGGCTTGTCCCAACTTGATGCTTCAACTAGAGAGGTTCCTTTCATCCTAGTATGTAATTGTTTTTGGAATTTTAATTCTCCATCTTTTATGTAAAAACATTGGATATTAGTAAAAGTGTGATTCTTTTTAATTATTCTTTTTCTTATGTGGTTAATGCTTGAATTGTGTTTCCTTTATTGTTGTTCTTGGATTGACAACCCAAGATCCTAAGGGCATGAAATAAGTAATTATGAACTCGATTTGAGAATAAAAAAAAGAGCACACTTATCACACATTTATTTTTATTGCAATTCCCACACATTACATTTATGCAAATTCACACATTTAATTTATTGTTAATTCCACACATTTAATTTTATGCAATCCACACATTTATTTATTTTATTTTATTTTTGCACTACACATTTAAATTCAAGTCCTTTTTGTTTTTCTTTTCTTCTTATGCTTCTTATTTGTTTATGTGAATTTTTATGCATAGTTTATGGTTGGAATTAGTTAGCATTGCATGCATTTTCATATTGGTGGAGTTTAGATATATTTAAGTTGCTGGAATTGGAGTTTCAAATTGAATAAGCAAGAAAAATCAGAGATTTGTTTCAATAATTTCGGCCAAATATTTTTTTGGAAATTCGGATCCCAACATAAAGTGCACAATTCAACACATTGTTGCAGGAATTTCAGGACAGATTTTGTGTGAAAAAGTTTGCAATTAAAAACCTGAACAAAACACATTATTTTTCGATGAAACTTGGGGAAATTAAAGTTTGATCAGTGTACTTTCAAACCCCAGAATTTCATGCAAAAATAAATTTGAAAATTTGGTGAACCATTGGCTCAAACATGGCTGGTCGGACCCACCTGTGTGCAGAATTCCTGTACAGATTTTTTTTTTTAGGTCATGTTCATGCACTCATATCTCATTCGTTTTAAATCGTTTCCCACTTCCGTTTTTTTTTATTTGATTCATGCATCCTTGTAGTTCAAAATCCAGCCATTAAACTCAGTTTTAGGTTGCATTAGATTAGGAAAAAGTCATGCATAAAAACAACCCTGCATACTAGTTTTCTAGCCTTAGAATTTTCTAACATCTCATGGCATACATTGCATTACTAACTTTCTAACTTTAGGATTAGTTTCTAATTTTGTATTTTTTTTATTATTTAGATAATTTCCAGAAATAAAAGATCTTTCTGATTTTTTTTAATTGAACATTTTAACTTAGGAAGCTTCTTAATATTTGGAAATTCTAATGTAAGGTATGATTGACTTAATGCTTTCTAAAATTGTTATGATTTGAAAATATTTATTAATTTGGAAAGTCTTTAACTTTAGGGAGTTGATTAATTCAGTTCATTAACTTAGAAAATATACTAACCCTAATTGCCCAACCTAGTTTCTAATTTAGAAAACTAATTTAGTAATGTTTTCATGCTAATTTTTGAAAGTAGATTGTTTTCTTTTCTTGATTGATTTGATTTGTTACCAATCTTTGTTGAGCATGTTTTGATTAATTTGGTTTCTAACTTAGGTTTATTTTGTTTCTAATTTTGCTTCTTAGTATTATTTTTGGTAAGTTTTATTTTTGGCTTGTTTCTAATTTGATGTTCTAATTTGTGTATTCTTTTGTAGCAACTTGTGATTCATTTTAGATTTAGGAATTTTTTTTTGAAATGTATTTAATTTTAATTTGAAGTAGGAATGATGAATGTACTTTTCTCAAATTTAGGCAAAAATTAGATTTTATTTAGGGCAGGTGAAAAAGTTGGAAAGCCTTATTTTTAAAAGCTCCCTGTGGATCGACCTGGTCTCACCAGTTTTATTACTACAATCGCACCCTACACTTAGGTCCGATCAGGTATCCAGCAATCTGTCTCACATCTGCCCTCGTAGCGGTCCCCAATTGGTGATAAAGATACGCAAGTGCGGCAGCACCCCATGCATAATGACGGACTTATCCCAAGTCCATCAGTAAAGATAGGTACGCAATGGGGACTCGGGTGGACGACTTATCGGTGAAAATTGTGCACCCTAATAGAAGCAGAAGATAGCCTCTAACTGCACAATCTACCTGCTCAATAGACGACCTAGGACCCACACTACCGCACACTCGCTTGATCCAGGACATCCTCACTACCCCACCACACGCCACTTGAAGTTCAGTAGACGCAGTCGCTCTATCCACGCCTAGTCCAGCCTCAAGTAAATCTACCTGCTCGGTAAATCCCATACTGGTCGATGCGTGGACAGGCAGTCCCGTTACTGGGATGCTGAGGAGAGTACCCACATCGTCTAAGGTGATCATCATCACACCGAATGGCATGTAGAAGGTGTTTGTCTCAGGCTGCCACCTCTCAACGAAACTGGATATCAGAGGGGCGGAAGTATATCGGTACGACAATGACTTAAGGCCAGCCAATCAAGACTCTTCTATAATCGCACGAAACTGAGGAACTTCGATATCAGCCCCATCCCTGGGCCGAGGTATGTACCAATCCTTCAACCATCGCCAATGATTGATACACTTAAGCGGCACACGTTCCTGCACATTAAAAGTTTTAAACTTAATTAATATATGTTATTATAGACTTCAACACATATTATTTGAAAAACAATTAATTCACAAATTTAAAAAATGCAAGATTACCTCCCCGTCCCATATGGGTATGGCCACGTGCGTCCTGACACTAGGGAGGACCGATAAATCAGCCGGACCACCGGGGATAGGACCCTCCCCTGCCGCCGCTGGGGGAGGACTGGATGGCTGTTCATCCTGGTCTGATGGATGATCCTCCCTTACTGCCGCTGCAGCAGAAGTGGACGGCTGTGCCTCCTCCTCCTCTGAGGAATCATGCTCTGATGAATCCTCCTCAGATGAATTATCCTCTGACTCCTCTAACGAATCTGGGAGTGGATCCTGTCGCATTTTACGTCTTCGTTCAGATGCTGTTGGTCGTTGACGACCGGCAGTCGAAGTACTAGTATGCACACCTCGGCGACGCACCGGTCTTGCGACACCAATCTTCGTCCTAACTCTAGATGGCTCGCTAGAAGAACTAGCCCGTCCACCTATTGAAAGTGAGCTGCCACCGCGACGAGTAGGTCTTCTAGGCATTTTCTAATCTATTCAAAATAAAAAAACAAAAATTGTTATTTTAACATTGTAAATTGTTCTGTACGGACAGTGCAATTTCACATATGCACGGCCAATGTTAGCCGTGCATATGTAATTTGCACGGCATATAGACACCATGCAAATAAGATATGCACGGCTAACATTGGCCGTGCATATGTGAAATGCACGGCTAACATTGGCCATGCATATAGTAATGCACGGTGTCGATATGCCATGCAAATTTAACCTGCACGCTTCTGGTTTGCCGAGCACTACGCAAACCAGAAGAAGAAAACCATTTGGGAAGGGAGGATTTGGCGTTCGTCACACCCATCCATATCATGCGTTAGGGAATCCACATACAATCGAAATAGGTGAAAATACAATCTAAATACGCATACATTACAACCTAAAAAGAATGTGGGATGAATGGAAAGCTTTAACGAAGGAGAAGAAGATTACCTTACCTTGTTTGAACAAGAAGAAGAAGATGAAGAATAAGAAGAACGTGATGAGAACAGTGGAGTAGAAGATGTAGCAGAGATGACGATCTGTTAGCCGCCGTGCCGAATTTGAAAAACTAGGAAGAGGGAATGGAGAAGGAGAAGACGATGGGCTGGTGGGCAGTTTCGGTATTTTTGTGGGTGGGCTCAGCAAATAGGTTTTAAACCTAAAATGGTTGTGGTGAGCTCAGAATGTGGGTGTATTCATCAAAACTAGTGGTGCATATAGAATTTTCCGTTTAAAAAACATAGAGTGTTTGACACCATCTTTCGACTTTTACATATTTTACAGAAGTGGAGGCAATGGCTCTACTTTCTATAGCCCCTTTGATGAGGTACTTGAGAAATAGAGGGAAAAAAAGAAAGACGGAGATACAATATTTATGCATAATCACGTCCAATCTCTTTTCACTTTTTCTCTAAATATGAGAGGCCCAATCAAGATCCAAACCGTTGAAAACGTTCACAAGGTCAAACACGGTCATGTGACAAAATTTCAGCCATTGAATCATCACCAATCTCGAGATATGTACCACAAACCGTGAGCCATTGGATATAATTTGTTATGATTTGTGGGCCCCAAACACAAGATCAAAACCGTTGGATATGTTTGGGAGGCTAGAAATAGCTATGTGGTCAATTTTGATCACATAGTACCTTGTGAATCTCAAGATATGTGCAAAATAAAAATAACCATTGATGTATTATGCTCAATATTGTATTTGTCCATGAGCAGTAAACTGTTTTAATTTCTTTATTATTTAGAGGCTTGTAAAATAAGATCTAAACTGTTAGTAATGTTCACAATATCAAATATGACCATGAGACCAAATTTCACCCATTGGATCATTTCTAATCTCTAGATATGTGCAAAAAAATGTGAGCCATTTGGTATAATTTTGTGGATTATGTAGGCCCCAAACACAAGATCTAAACCGTGAGATCTCTTTAGAAGGCTGAGCACGTCCATATGATCAATTTTCATGGTCTAATACCTTGTGAATCTCAAGAAATATGTGAAAAAATACTCAACCAATGATATAAAAATATTTATTTAGCATAAACCCTTGCATTACCAAATCCTCCTTTTATTTTAGCCTCTTTTTTCTATGGCTCTTTTTTGTATGGGTTATATTGAATGGTCTTTAAGAAATAGACTAGTGGTCTCAAACATGGCCTTAGGTACCATCGAAAAAATCCTCTAGCCTGTTTGTTTGCTTATATGAAAAAATTAAATGAATAAAATAAAATTAAGGATCAAATTAAGAAAAAAGAGAAAGAGGAGTGATAAAATATAAATAGCACTAGATTATTAAAAAAAATTTTACAGTACAACTTCCCTTATATCTAACAATTGCCTCAAAACAGTCAAGAAGATATAAAATTCCTACAGAGTTGTTCGTACAAGAAAGGAAGCCTTAAAAGTGACAATTTTCTTAGGGACATTCTATTGGCACACCAAAAACTAGATTTTTCCCTATAACTTACTAGGGGTGTACATCGGGTCGGGTCCCGGGTTATCGGGCCGGGTTTGACCCGACCCGGTAATTTTATGCACATCGGAAACCCGCCCGAATGCCCGGTTAGCTATAGCCGGGTTTGTCGGGTTCGGGTTACCGGGTTACCGGGTCAATCGGGTCGGGTTACCGGGTCACCCGGTTAATTATAAAGTTTAAAATATTTTTGTTTAGAATAACTAAAAGTTTCAATGATTGAGATAAAAAAATACTATAAATATATATATACAGTAAACATACAGTAAATATAAATATATATACTTTTTTAATGTTTATTTGTATATCTTTGCATACATATACAAATAAATATATATAAAAAAAAAAGTATAACCGGGTTATCGGGTCACCCGATTAACCACACTTTCTTAACCCGGAACCCGGTCCGGATAAGGACTTATCGGGCCGGGTGAGACCCGACCCGGTAAAAGACCCTATGTCACCCGCCCGATTAGGTCCGGGTCGGACCGGGTCACCGGGTCGGGCCGGGTTTTGAAACCCGGTGTACACCCCTATAACTTACCTTTAGAGATGACTTTTCCCTCAACCTTACCAATGCCTGAATATTTCCCCCTAGCTATAATTAAACCATTTTAGGACTAAAACACCCATAGTGTAGGCTATAACATAATAAAAATGTATTCTTGTAAATAGGTTGGGATTTGGTCAATAAAAGCATTCAAACTTATATTATTGCATTTGTTGGTTGAAAATGCAATGGTGTAAATGGGTTTGGATGAAAATATATAGCATTATTCTATAATTGAGAAATGGTGATCTAATATGCATTTTCTTATATTCTTTTAGATCTTAGGGAATGTTTGGATGGATATGTACAGAATAAAACATTTCTAGATTTAAATACTAAAAATATAATTTCAATATTATTGTTGTTTGGGAATTTCCAAGACATTCAATAGACTTTGAACTAAGCAGTTTAACAATTATCCCATATTATATATATTAAAGCAAAGGGAGAGGTGGGCTGTGAGGGGTGCCACGTCATCCCTAAAAAGTCTCTCATTTCAGAAAAATACTTATAAAATCATACAGAGTTTTGGGTTTAATGTGGGCCACTACACTCCTCCCAAACAAGTCTCCTCCCTTAAAATCTCAATCCAAAAAAATCTCCTCAAATCCTCTCCCTTAATCCTAGGAATAGTTACATCCAAATAGACCAAATACACGACCTCTCTAAATTGTACATGTCCACTAGCTTTTGGTCAGATCCGGATTTACTGGACCGTTGGATCGACTGTATACCGAATCGAATGAATTGTTGACCAATAAACTTTTGGGGCTAGATGGAGATGGTAAAAACTACGATTGGGACTAATTTTTTGCAAAGAGAAGGGTCCTAGGGAGTCCTTGAAATCCCCCCATCACCACCCCATGTGAGTCGCAAGTGGGACCCACCACAAACTTGATCTTACCTTAACCTAAGCTTTAGCTTAGGAGAGCTACCCCTATATAGACACACATTCATACTTGTGTAATTGCCTTTAAATTCAAGAGGTCGGTATGTTATGTAAGTTTATTTCTCATTTTATATTTAAAGATTTTAATGTTCAAATATAATAAACCTCTTTCTTTTAGACTTATTTTATCAGAATAATATTTTAAAATAATTCTTAAAATTTTAATATATTTTTATTTTTGGCCCGAGCTTAGCACGGACGTTTGTTGCTAGTTATAATATATGCTAAAATCAAGATTGACCTTAATTTCCAAATAAAGAAAATGGTCAATAACTTTATAATCTTTTTTCAATATTTTATGAAATGACAAGATGACGACACCATTTTCTAGGAATTCAATTAAATGAAAATAAAAAATCTCCAATTATATTTTTAAGATAAAAAATCCATGATAAAATGGGTTTCTTTGATTTTCTCGGAATTATATTCATGCAATGAATTTGTAGGAGTTTAGTTTCATGTTAACAAATAGATCATATATTTCATAGCAGAATGAGTTCTTTTGAATTCTTATAAATTCAAATCCATACTACTAGATCATATTTTAACATTAATGAATTAATTTCTTTAAAATACTTAATAATTCAATTCGATGCAAATAAGTAAGCCATGTTATATGTTCGGGCTAAGATATTGATGGACCGCGCTCCTGCTCGGTTCTACCGAGGTCGGCGGACGTGGGAGTCTGTCGGGTCCGACCCTTTCGTAACCGGGGGGCAAGGGCATGCATCAACATTTCTTTTTTTGTGTGGGTGTGCCAGATTTTCTATTTTACTTGGAATTGCAAGTAGTGATCCGGAGATCAACCTTCGCAAGTAAAAAGGAAATCAACTTCTTTCAAGTTTTCCATTGCACATATATTTAAGAAAAGAGACATTTTCTTGGTTTGCCGTGAAAGGCGATTTTTTTTGGCATTTATAGCCGATTTTGGCGTTTATAGCCGATTTTTGGCGTTTATAGCCGATTTTGGCGTTTATAGCCGATTTACAATCCTTATCAATAATGAAAGACAAGAGTTGTAATTTTTGTCTCTTTTGAGAAAATACAAATTACAATGAAAAGCAAGAAAAGGAGGATCTAACTTCCCAAGAGATTGTGGGGGACCCGTTTAGATTGACGGTCGCAAGCCATATGTGGGCTTCGCCATCATCCATGCAGATGAGAACAGAGGATGCTATTGATTCGCTTGGCTTGGCTATAACCTCAGATTTTTAGAGAACAAAGACCAAAAGAAGGTCCTATGTCCAATAAAAAGCCGAGTAGACGGGTTTGAAAAGCCATGTCTAAGCCATTGGCGGCAGAAGGAGAAGACAAGGACCTTGGGAGGTACCCCCAAGGGACTTTTGTCACCTTGTAGCGGTGGTCGGTGTAGGATTTCCGCAGAGTTTTCTCTCTTTTCCTTCTCTGAATTTCTGTGCTTTGTCTGTGTCTCTGTCTGTGATTTTTCTTCGATCTCTTTCTTCTTGGTGAGCTCTCCTATTTATAGGCTTTTAGGTAGCCATTTAGGAGGGTTTATGAGCCTTGATTGTCATAAAGCTACATAAAGGGAGGAGTAACAGAATTGAATTCTTTATTTTGTAACTCCTTTTTCTTGGCTTCTGATTGGCCGGAGGAGATTGAGGGCATTTAATCGCCTTTAATCGCCATGATGGGAGGAGTTTCATGGGTTAAATGCCATGAATCTCTTGACTTGTAACTCCCGGATGCTTGCTTCTGATTGGTCCGTCCAAAGAAATGGATTAATGACTGTAATAAAGCTAGTCAATTAATCGCATTAAGTGGTCGCCGAGCATCTGAAGAGTCGCGGGCCGTGCCGCGTCTTTTGGGATTCTTCTGGTGATGATCATCGATGGATCTTCATGTAGATCGACATCAGATGACCATGTAATTTCAGGTGTTTGTTGCCAACAGCGGGTCGGTGCCATCTGTCCTGTCGATTTCTCGATCGGTCGGGTAGAAAGCACACTTTTTTTTGGTTGACCGGGTGGCGATCAATATTGTTTTCGATACTCTTGATGATTGACCCGTGTTTTGGACGGATGTCAGAGGATTTGGTGTCTCAAAAGCATGAATTTTGGAAAGTACCAGAGGTTGGGCGCTTCGAATCGCGAAAAAAACGACGAAAACCGGGGTTTCCGGGGCCTTCCCGGCGACCCGGGCTCCAGGGTCGCAGGGGCCTGCGACCCTGGGGGGGTTTTCCCCCCTTTTGTCCCGTTTTGTGTCCGTTTTTTGTTGTTTTTCGATTCTTTTTTTTTTTTCTGTATTTTTCCTTGACATTTTTGACCATTTATTGGCCTGATTTTCCTGTAGGAAACCTGATGAGAATCCTTGCATTTTATTTTGCAAAGTTTCCAATTTCCTGAGAAAGCCGAAGACTTTGTAGCGCAGAGATGCCGATTTTCCGTAAGAAGTTGAAACTGGGTCAAACGATGTCGGAATGACCTGAAATTTGGTGTGAAGCCTCCTGTACAATAAATAAGACCAACCATATTCTTTTGTTTGAGTTTTGAAGCCGTTTGGGGTCCTATCACCAGTAGACTCGCTTTTATCGCGATGAAGATGTCGCGGTTTGATGTGCGGTCAACCGATGTCCGATTGACTTGAAATTTGACAGGGAACCTATTGAAGTCATTTTAAGATGATCCATAGGCTCTGTCTTGGAAACCATGGTCCCGGAGAGCTTTGCCGCCGAGAGGCCTGATTTGGCTTCCGAGCGTCAAACTATGGTCAAATGTTGTCAAAATGACCTGAAATTTGACGTGTAGCCCTTTATAAGCATTTTGAAGCCGTCCATGTGCTCTATCTGATGAGTAATGGCCTCGGTAGTCCTCGCCGCCGAGAGGCTTGATTTAGCTGTTCGAGGGTTGATGTAGGGTCAAACGTTGTCGGTTTGACTCGGAACTTGACGTGGAGCCTTTTGGAAGTATTTTGAGACCATCCATCTGCTCTGATCGAAGATTTGGTGTCTCCGATGCTTTTGCCGCCGAGTGCTCCTTTTCGGCTGTCGGAGAAGCGAAGTTAGGCCAAATGATTTTGAAATGGCCCGGAACTTCTTGTGTACTCCTCTTTTGGCTGTCTTGAAGGATCTTGCAGTTTTTGTTTGATTCTGACAAGATTTGATTTTCTGAAGTAGCATTGCCTATTTATGGCAGGTTGCGACTTCATGTAGCTCTTTGGATCTTGAAGAGGCAAAGTGACATTTTTGGTTTCAACAAATGCCCCCTCGTGGTACAGCGACGAGTTGTTTAACTTTTGTAGTCGATGTGCCTCGAAGAGATTTTTGTAGGAGGGCCTGTGACTTGACCAAGAGTCTTTGAGCAGTCTTTTTTTTTGGTATTTGTAGCCTTTTGAGCTTCCAGGGGAATTTTATGGTAGTGAAAGGGATCACGTACCATCTCGAGGTAAAGTTTTGAAGATGATATCAGGGATATGGATTTGGGTTTTGACCTTGTGACCTAACAGGCTATATGTGGCAGGTTAGGGGGTCGGGTTTGGTTTTGATCGTGTGACACAATAAGCTGTATGTGGAATGTTGGGGGATCAATTTTGGTTTTGATCTTGTGACCTAACAGGCTATATGTGGCAAGTTAGGGGATCAGGTTTTGGTTTTTGGTTTTGGTCTTGTGACCCAACAAGCTGTATGTGGCAAGTTAGGGGACCAGGATTTGGTTTGATTTTTGTGGAATATCAATTTCAAGATTTTGGCTCAATTTGGTATATGAGGCTGGATGGTTTGATTTCTGGAAGCTCATGGGGCTTGGAATTCTCTTTATATGGTTGAATCAACTCAAAAGAGGCATGGAACCATTTTTGTATGCTCTTGGTAAGAGGGATTTTTCTTTGACTAAAAGCCCGAATTTTTTTTATGTGCCTAGGTGGTCAAACCTGGCTCATATGGGCTAACCCATGGGACCTTAAGCTTTTGAAATGGCTTAGATCTCATATGGTGTCATTTTTGTAAAGAAAATCCAAAAATATCTCATTTGGATAGAGAATATCTAAGAATAACTTTACTTGGAGAGAATCTCTCATATTCCCTTTATTTTGGGATAGGATATCTCAAGATATCTTTCTTTTGGGAAAGAATCCTTCATTGATCCTATCTTTTAGGAGAAAATCTCTCATTGATTTCTTTTTGGGAGAGAATCCCTCAAGATATCTTTCTTTTGGGAAAGAATCTTTCTAATCTCTTTCTTTTGGTAAGGTTACTAATTAGTAACACTTACCTCTTTCTTCTTTCCTTCTTTGGTTTGCTCTCTTCTATAAAAGCAAGGAGGAGGTTGGATCTCTTGCTCTTATTACTTTCTTTTGCAATAATCTCAAGAGGGCTTCAAGACCAAGAGTTCTTCTTCTTCAAGATCTTCAAGACTTTTCTTCTTCTTCTCCATCAATGGCTTCAAGTAAGTTCCTTTTTTCAAGAAAACTCCATTGTAGGAAAAATAAAAAGTTCTTTCTCTCTTTTTTTGTTTCTTTCTTTTTCTTTTCTTTTTTTTTCCACGTGTTTTCCTTCTTTTTTTTTTACACGTGTTTCTTTTTCTTTTCTTCTTTCTTCTTTTTTTTTCATGTTTTGTTTTTTTTTTTTTTTGTTTGTGGGCCGTACGGACAGATCCGTACGGATCTGGCCGTACGGCCACGTGGCCTGTGGGCCATCCCCCTTTTTTTCTTCTTTTTCTTCTTTTGTTTTTTTTTTTGTTTTCTTTCCCTCTTTTTTTTTTTTTAAGAAAGTTTCTTTTCTTTTCTTTTTTTCTTTTGCTCATCATGATAATGCCCCTTTTTTTTTGTAAACCTAGATGTTCATGCATGCATTCAATTGTAAATTAAATTTGTAGCATGATGTGATAGCATACCTGAAAGTTTTCGCAATTTTGGGAATTTGGAGCTCGCAGCGATGTTGAGCCCTTCCTGATTTTGCGAAGACTTTGAGGTTTCGAAAGTTTGGAGTTTCGGAGCTCGCAGGGATGTTGAGCCCATCTTCAAGCTTTCTATTTCTTTCGGGATAGTTCATTTTCTTCGGAATTGCCCCGTCATCATGTCAAAATTTCACCAGATTTTTTTTAGCGAGATTCTGTCATTTTGATGTTTGATCTTTTTCTTTTCCATCCTTTTCAGGTGGTTCCTCCAGAACGAACAAGGGTAAAGAGCCTGCTACAAGCGTACCTCGTCGATCTTCTAGATCTTCTAATCCGGCCATTCAGCAGGCCTTTGAGAAGGTCCAGTATGTTGAGAGAAATCTGGAGGAGTGCGACTCCCTCAACAGAGATGAGATGAGGCAGCGACTGATCACTCTCAAGGGAGAGGAATTCTATAAGATCATGGTAAGCAGTCGTCCATGGGTGATGGAAGATCAGAGCGTTTTGCCCAAGCCTACCTTCTTCTTTGGTGATGGAGTCCCTGAGGACATGACATACCAGAGGAGGTGTTTTCAGTTTTCCTTCACAGCAGATGGTGAGAAGAAGACTGTTACTACCCGGTCGATGTTTGATCGCACCGTCTCGATTCTGAGCCTTGCCCCCACGTGCCCTAAGAGGGAAGATCCTCCAAGTTGGGTGAGAAGGACAAATGTAATCAAGACCGGGGTTTTTGTTGGCGGTTCTCCTGGATATACGGAGAGGTCGCCTGTTGACATGGACTTGTTGATGCCCTCCAGCGGCTACCAGGGCTCTGATTATCCGTCGGTCGATTTGAGACCGGTGGGCCTTGGTATTTTCAGCGGTGACGGCAGCAACTGGATCAAGCCTTTTCGACTTCGTGGCCGTTTCAATGCTGACTCCGAGTGGAAGTCGTGAACTGATTGCGTCCTGCTGATTGGTAGTGCCGTTTTGAAGGAAGCCGGGATTTTTGATGCGGTCCGCGCCTTTAGGGAGACCGTGATTTTTTCCGACGAGGCCTTCATGGCTATGCTGGAATCATTCCTCCCACAAACCAATACCTTCGTTGTGACGAATGGTGAGATTGGTTTTTCTTTGAAGGAGCTGAGCGTCATTACTGGATTGCCCATCCTCGGCAAACTCTATGAGGAGTTTATGCCGATTGACAGCGTCTTCGAGGGGCAGTCTGAGGAGTTCAGGCTTCTGTACTTTCAGCTCGTCGCCTTCTATGATTTTTTGAAGGAGAAGGAGGGTTTGAAAGTTAGATCCAGCAGTTGGAAGAGTTCTAGCTCTTCATTCCCCAACTTTTTTGATACCAGGGAGACTTCTGATAGCGTGACCCAAGAAGCCGGAGCTCAGGATCCAAGTTCAAAGAAGATCTTGGCCATGCAAGAAGAGTTGAGAGATTTCTGTGCCAGTACAAACGCCATATGTCCTGATATTGCACTGCGGAGAGATCTCGCTGTTTACCTCACTTATTGGCTTGGTGAGGCTATTTTTGCTGGAGGAGATGGAACGCACATCAGGCCGCATTGTATTTTTTTGGCTTGTCAGATGGCGTTTGGAGAGCAGCTTGCTTTGGTGCCAGCTCTTTACTCCTACCTGTGTACCGAACTGCAGGCTGCTACTTTTTTGGTTCGGCTTGGGCTTCCCATGAATAGGGTAGTTTCAGCCCACATCTTTTATTCGTGGTATGTATACCACTGTCCTGGCTTCCACCGGCTGGGTGCTGCACAGGATGATGATCCTCTGATGATTCGACTGGCTAAGGGCAAAGCCGTGTCCGAATCACTTTTGTTTGCCCGCATGAGGATCCGACGGTTCAGGGACGTCGAGATGGGGTAGTGTTCAGTGAAACTTTCTCCGGAGTTGCGGAAGAAGGCTTTTGATTTTGGTGCCTCCCGAGACTCTACCAGGGCGGGGTCGGGAAGGCATTATTCCTTGACGAATGCAGAGAGAGAGTGGCTTTTCAGCATACGTGTCGGCACGATGGTGTACCGTAGACATCTTTTCGTCGACATCCAGCCGTATGTACCCTCTCGCTTTGCTTTTCAGCTGGGCTTTTCTCAAGGCGTTGTTGGAGCGCCTTCAAGCATGGTGAAGCGCTTTGGAGGTTTACAGGATGGGAGAAATGCATGGGCTTTCTATAGTGCTGAAGATACTACAGCCATGATTTCTTATCTTGTGTTGCTAACTTCCCGGACTGCTGGCTTGGCGAAGTGGTTCGCGGAGAGCTTTTCGGCATATCGGGGGCTTTCCAAGAAGGAGCTTGATGTGAAGCTGGCATCTGAAAAGGGCCTTGGAAAGTCGGATGGCATCAGGCGAGAGAAAGTTTGGGCCTTCCTTTCTGGAGAGAAGCACAAGATAGGCTTTCTCGGTGACCAGGGCGTCATTGTTTCTGAAGTTGTTCGAGAAATACCTGATGAGGCCTTAGAGCAGCTAGAACAGGAGGAAGCCGAACTTGGCACTTGGATGCAAGCGGCACAGAGGCAAGCTTCCGTGGAGTCTACTGCCAAGAGTAGACCATCCAGTGAGGAGTCAAGTGGGAAACCTGACTCTGACAGCGGGGCAGGTTCTTCTAAGAAGCGAGCCCGCAGGAGTAAGAGGAGGAGGAGTCATCATCGTAGCAAGGGGCAGCATGAGGACTCTCCTGACTTGGAAGTTCCTCTTACTATCAATGAGGATGTGCCAGTGGATGCTGACGAGCCTCCAGAGAAGAGAAGCCGAGAAGAAGAGACCGTCGGTGAAGGTATGATTCTTCCTTTTTCTCTTTCCATTTGTTTTCATGGGCTTTTTCCATGTTCTGATTTGCTTCTTGTTTCTGCTTTTTTTTTTTTTAGCAGAGGAAGACTTGGTGATGCCTGAGGTTCCAGTCGATGAGGTGGTGACGGATCCTGTCGAGGCACCTGAAGAAGAACCAAGGGACTCTGGAGTGAATCCAGAATCTCCAATTGGTACGACTTCCTTTTTTTTCTTCTTTTTTTTTTGTTTGTGACTTGGTTTGCTAACACATTTCTTGCCAGCTGACTTGCCACAGGATTCTGATGACTTTGAACCCTCGATGGACGCAAATGTTGATGATGCTTCCAATGAGTTCATGGAGGAGGAAAGTGTTCCGCCAGTCGTCGAAAAAGGTATTTTGTAGTTATAACCCTGATAATGATTTTCAAACAGGGTCATATTCATACCTTTTTGTGTTTCTTTGGCAGGTTTTGAAGTGACAGAGGAGGGTCCATCGCTTCCTTCAGAACCAAAGCAAGGGATGCCAGAGGTTGATCCAGAGGTAGAGATTCCTGGGACCAGTTCTGACAATGTTGAGGAGATACCTCGTGCTGAGATTCCTTCCCGAGCAGGAGCAGCTTCAACTGGAAAGAGTTCTTTTGTTACTCTTCCAACAGGTGATGACATGGGCAGCCGACCAACGGAGTTGGGCGAATCTTCAGCTGGGCCATCTCTTCTTTTTGCGAAGAAGGTGGTGGTGCGAGTTCTGAGCTCTTGGATTGAGACTCTGCTTTATGGGCACTTAGATGCCAGATTTGGGATGATCCAGCATGTGCGTGAGATTCTCGGTGATACTGAAGAGGCTGGTCTAGATGTCACAAGAGCCAGGGCGATCGTTGATAGGATCATTGAGCTGGGTGACAGGTGGTTTGAGACCATGGGTTTGGCTGATGACCAGTTCTTCAAGGAGATGTTCCTGGACCCTGCTGATAAGGCTAAGTCTAACCTGGATGAGGCTACAGAAAGCAGGAAGCAGGTAGTCCGAAAGAAGAACTTAGAAGAGCTAAACATCATTGGGCTGACACATGACCTGAACATCCTTGATAGGGAGGTCGATGAGGCCAGGAGACGTCTTGAGCATCTGCAGGCACAAGTCGCTGCCAAGTGGACTGCAATAACAGAGGCTCGTGAAAGGGAGACTGCTCTGATTCACCGGGTTGCAGATGCCAATCGAGTTCTTGAAAGGAAATCTGAAGAAAGCGAACGATGGCAAACTGCTCGGGATAAGCTTCCTGGTGCGAAAGAAGGGGTACAGCCCACTCCAGCATCTCATGGCAAATTCCTGAAGAAGCGTGCCTTGGAATCCTTGACGGCTGAGGCTAAAAGTTTGCTTGAGGAGCTGAACTCTTGGCTGGAGACCATTTTTTATTGAGCTCCTGTATATTTTTTAACAGAAACCATCCTTCTCTCTTTTTTGGTACCACTTGTATTTTTTTTGGTACTTTTTTTTTAGTGCTTGTGAACACTTTCCCTTTTTTTTGGTACCACATGTATTTTTTTGGTACTCTTTTTTTTGTAGTGCTTTTGAACACTTTCTTTTTTTTTGGTACCACATGTATTCTTTTGGTACTCTTTTTTTTGCTATCCCTACGCTCACTTGAATCTTTTTGTGATAAAAGTAATTGCTAAATAGGATGCTCTTCTTTTTCTTTTTTTTGTTATCCCTACGCTCACTTGAATCTTTTTGTGATAAAAGTAATTGCTAAATGGGATTTGATCAAAAGGTTGTCATTTTGTGAAAATCTTTTATCAAATGATTGTTTTGGCATGGAAGCCAGGTTTTTGTTTGTGGCATGGAAGCCAATTTTGGCATGAGAGCCAGCTTTTCTTGTGGCATTGATAGCCGAGTTTTTTTTTTGTGGCATCTATAGCCAGTTTTGGTGGCATTGATAGCCGGTTTGTTTTGTGGCATTTATACCCGGTTTTTGGTGGCATTGATAGCCTGTTTTGTTTTGGTGGCATTGATAGCCGATTTTTTTTTTGAAATCCAAGTTTTTTGTTTGTGGCATTGATAGCCGGTTTTGTTTTGGTGGCATTGATAGCCGGTTTGTGGCATTTATAGCCTGTTTTGATGGCATTTATAGCCGGTTTTGATGGCATTTATAGTCGGTTTGGTTTTCAAAAATGCAAGTATCGACTAAAAGTCGCCTCCCTGCTGAATGTTCTTGCAAGTATCGATGGAATGTCGCATCCTTGCTCATTCGATTGCGAGTATCGATGAAATGTCGCATCCTCGCGGATTTGGGTGCAAGTATCGATGGAATGTCGCATCCTTGCTTTTCAAAAATTTTGATTTTGCGGGTACTGACTTGATGTCGTTTCCCCACGATTTTTGAAATTTGTGGTTTTCTCGAACCTTTGAGTTATGGATATCAACTGAAATGTTGCGTCTCCATGGTTTTCTAGGTTTTTTCGAACCTTTGAAATTTGGGTTGTGGATATCAACTGAAATGTTGCATTTTCACGGTTTTGGATTTTGCAAGTATTGACGAAATGTCGCTTCCCTGCGATTTTGGAAGTGTCGAACATGGTTCATATGCTTCCGATTTGTGCGAGTATCAACTAAGCGTCGCTTCCTCGCGGTTTTTTGAAAAACCATTTTTTTTGTTTAAAGACACGAGGGTCATAAGCTTTGACCTAAAACCATTTTGGCGGTAAAAGGCAGGGTGGACTAGGGTAGAAATCCCTGAATCCGGATTTTGTTTCAAACCATGAATTTTGGGTTCAAGGGTTGAAAATTTTGGTCAAGTTAGGAAAAGGTTCCTAAACTTGGATATTTTTTTTTTTGAACAATGAAACGATGAAAGTAAGCATTGTTTTAAATTTCTAGAAATTTCAACATTTGATATGAAAATTCTAAAAAAAGGGTAGGTTTAGCGAGCGTGTACCTGGAAACCGGTTTTGGCCATACAGGCATTGCTCTTACCCAGTTGGGTAAGTCTTCAAGGGTAGTACCGCTTTAAGAACTTGTCGTTGATGGGCAGCATACATCTGTCACCTTCCATGTTTAGGAGTGCGTATGCGCCATTAGAGAAAACCTTGTCGATGACGTAGGGTCCCTCCCATTTTGGCTCAAATTTGCCTTTGGACTTGTGAGCGAAGACCATTGGTCTTTTTACCGCAAGAACCAAGTCACTCTTTTTGTAGGCGCGTTGCCTGACCTTTTTATCGAAAGATCCTGCCATGCGTGCTTGGTAAAGTTCAATGCTTTGTTGAGCTTCGAGCCGTCTCTCATCGAGATTGTCCAGCTCATGGAGTCGCAATTTGACATTGCTTTCTTGAGTCATGTCATTTTGCAAGGATACCCTCAAGGAAGGAATTTGACCTTCCAAGGGCACGACAGCTTCGCATCCATAGACCAAGGAGAATGGTGTGCTATGGGTTGGTCCTCGAACGGTGGTTCGATAGGCCCACAAAGCTTCAGACATTTTGTCGCTCCAGTCTCTTTTGTGACTAGAGACCATTTTTTTGAGGATTGTGCAGAGTGTCTTGTTGAAAGCTTCTGCTAACCCGTTTGCTGCCGGATTGTATGGAGTCGAAGGACAGCTTTGGATTTTGTATTTGTCGCAGAACCTGTAGAATCGATGATCCCGAAACTGTGGCCCATTATCATGGACGAATCTTTTGGGTATGCCGAAACGACAAATGATGTTGGTGCGCAGGAACTGAAGGACTGATGAGGTCTTCATTTCGTTGAATGCAAATGCTTCTGACCACTCGGAGAAATAATCCGTAGCGGTGAAGATGAAGCGATGACCTTTGCTCGAAGGGGGAGAAATAGGACCTATGATGTCCATACCCCAGGCTTCGAAAGGCCATGAGATCGTTGTAGGATGCAGCCATTCTGGAGGCATGTGAATGTAATCTCCATGAATTTGGCATTGTTGGCAGCGCTTAGCAAATTGCATTGCGTCAGCTACCATGGTAGGCCAGTAATATCCTAACCTTTTTATCTGATCATAGAGCTTAGGTCCAGCCTGATGAGCTCCGCAAAGACCAGCATGAACTTCTTTGAGTGTTTCTTCAGCCTCTTGTTGTGACAAGCAGCGTAGAAGTACTCCGTTGAAGGATTTCCTGTAAAGGATTTTTGAAGGAATATCCAAATGAAAGCTTGGGGTTCGCCTTTGGGTGCTTACCCGTTCTTTTGGATCTTCAGGTAGGATTCCGAACATAATGTAATCAATGAATGGATCCCTCCAGTCGCCGATTGAAGTTTGAAGGATTGAAATCCGACTTCCAACCACTTAGTGGCATTCAGCCACTGCTTGGTGTGTGTTAAGAGGAGGAAGGATTCTTCTTTCGCACACTGTGATTTGCATGTTTTCCCCTTCCTGAATTGCCATGGATGCGGCAAGTCCGGCTAGGGCATCTGCACGTTTGTTTTCACCTCTACGAATGTGGGTGATGTGACAGATGTCAAACTTTTGCAAAAGTGATTATGCCTTGTTGTAGTAAGGCAACAAATCTGGCTTCCTGACTTCAAATTTCTGATTCATCTGGTTGACGATCAGTTGAGAGTCTCCAAAGACTTCCAGCATGGTGATACCGGATTCGATGGCGAGTTCCAATCCTAAGATCAGAGCTTGATATTCAGCTGCATTGTTTGTGCATGGTTCCAGTAGCGAGAAAGCGTGTGGAATCATGTATTTGTCGGGGCTAACAAAGAGGATGCCAACTCCCGAGATCAGCTGTCTTTTTTCGTTCGTCCTGGTTGCACCGTCAAAGTACATGTCCCAGGAGGCACTTTGTGAGAAAGTCTCCACATTGTAGACTGGTTCGTCTGGGAGATCATCTCTGAGCGGAGAATCTTTAGGCAATGGATGCTCTGCGAGGAAGTCCGCTAGAGCTTGCCCTTTGATTGCTTTTTGTGGTACATACCTAATATCAAATTGCGACAGAAGGATGGACCATTTTGCCAGTCGAGCATTGAGAGAACCTGCCTTTGTGACAAGGACCTTCAAGAGGTTGACCCTCGAGACCAGGTATACTGTGTTGGAAAGCAAGTAGTGACGCAGCTTTTGTACGGCGAACATCACTGCAAGACATTCTTTTTCGACTGGAGAGTAGCGATGCTCTGCACCTACTAGCATGCGGCTGAGGTAATATAGAGTAGCTTCTTTTCTTTGATCATTTTCTTACGCAAGCAGAGCTCCCAAAGAGTGATCAAGGGCTCTTGTGTACAAGATGAATGGTTTTCCAGTGGTAGGAGCAGCTAACACTGGAGGTTTTGTCAGGTATGACTTGATGTCTTGGAAAGCAGCTTCACAGTCAGCATCCCAGACAAAGTTTACACCTTTTTTCATCAATCGGGAGAATGGACGGCATTTCCCCGAAAGATTGGAGATGAATCGTCTGATGTAGGCTAATCTCCCTTGAAGCCCTTTGAGTTCTCTCAAGGTTCTTGGAGAGGGCATTTCTAGAATGGCTTTGACTTTTATGGGGTCAAGCTCTATTCCAGCTTTCCGAACTAAGAATCCGAGGAACTTACCCGATGAGACGCCGAAGAAGCATTTCAAAGGATTCATTCGCAGTTTGTGTTTGCAAAGTCGGATGAAGACTTCTCGAGGGTTTTCGAGATGATCTTCTTTTCTTTTGCTTTTGACGGCGAGGTCATCAACGTAACATTCAACCGTCTTGTGCTGCATATCTTGGAATATTTTCATCATAGCCCTCTGATATGTGGCACCAGCATTTTTTAGACCAAATGGCATGACAGTGTAGCAATACACGCCAAATGGGGTCCGAAAAGATGTATGTTTTTCATCTTCAGGATGCATCTTTATCTGATTGTAGCCAGAGAAACCATCCATGAATGTCATTCGCTCGAATCCACAGGTATTATCGATCATTACCTCTGGTATAGGGAGCGGAAATTCATCTTTAGGGCATGCGCCATTCAGGTCTCTATAGTCAATACAGACCCTGATCTGCCCGTTCTTCTTTGTCACGGGGACAATGTTGGCCAACCATTCAGGATGTTGTTCCTCACGGATGAAGCCGACGCTTTTGAGTTTTTGAACTTCTTGTTCAATTTTATCCATCACATCTGGACGGAATCTTCTTTGGCCTTGCTTGACAGGCTTGATATCTTCTTGAAGATTGAGTTTGTGAACCGCTATTTTGGGGTCTAAGCCTGGCATTTCAGCGTAAGACCATGCAAAGCAATCAACGAACTCACGAAGAAAGGCGATATACTCGGGTAACTCATCATCCTTTATATTCTTGCTTATGAATACAGGACGTGGGTTATCTGGTGTTCCCAAGTCTATCTTTTGAATAGGATCTTCTGTTGGAAGGTTCGAAGGTGGTTCCTCCACAATATTTTCGGAGGCTTCCAGCTCAACGAAACCTTCTGGGTTTTCAAAGGCATTTCCAGACCAAGGTTTTGTTCCTTTTTACGGGTCTTCTTGATCGGTAATTTTTCCCAAGGCTTGCTATGAGATGATCCCAATCGCCTGTTGAAACCGGGTCGAAGTAGGCTACTTCTTTTGGAGATGAGGGTTCTTCTGGGTCAGAAGACCACACGTCTGTTCCATCGGACAACTCCTCTTCATTTTCGGAGAAATCGTGCCAATTGGATGAGCTTCCTGGATCTTTGTCAGGTGACTCATCAAAGAGATATCCAGGGAGATCGATGTCTTCATGGACTTGAGATGTTGAGGCTTGGTCAGTATATTGACTTTTAAGCCTTTGTGTCAACTGTCTCAAGGGAGTGTCAGGATCATATCCTAACCCGTGTGAAGACTTTTCTACATAGCCGTAGAGTCTCCAATCTTCCAGCTGGCTTTTGGTCAAGACGGGCCCCAATGGCGTGAGAATACCGCGTCCTTCTCCTAAACCGACTGGGTTTTGAGCGTCATAGCCCATTTTCTTCATAATAGTTGTGCCACAGAACTATATAAGGATAGTTGAGGTATACCTTCATTTTGGAAAGGTTCAAGCATGGAGTTTGATGAAGAAGCATCCGATCTATGGAAGAAGATCGGCTTTTCCTTTGCTGAAGTTGCTGGAACAGCGAAGGAAGCTGACGTAGGATCTTCTATGTCAGAAGTTATCTCCATTGGAGTGAGAGCAGGCTGAACTTGCTGAGTGTCAACTTGGCTTAACGATGTGTCGTTTTCCAGCTCTGAATCCGAGTCCGTGTCTTGCATGATAGACACGAAAGAGACAACAAATTTGCCCCCAGGCTTTTGCTTTGCCTTCTTCACTTTAGTTGTGATGACCAAAGGCTTTGAAGGTTTGAGGGAGATGATGAAGGGAGTTTGAATGCTCTCTTCAGATTTACCGGATGGTTTGTTTTCTTCCGGTGATTGTTGAGGAGCTTTGCCTTTATCTTTCTGGAGATTTTCGGCAAAGGATGCTGTGTGCTTCTCCTCTTCTTCTTTTTCTCCTTCATACATCTGTGAGTCTGCGAAGTGGACTTCTTTACCTTTGAAGGGTTTCTGTCCGCAAAGACTCGATGTATCATGCCGTCGTCGCCAACAAACTTGATGCATTGATGTAGAGTTGAAGGGACAACACCATTCTCGTGGATCCAAGGGCGTCCGAGAAGGATGTTGTAGCATGAAGGGGTTTTTATTGCATACACTGTGACCTCAGAGATAAGATCACCGATCTGCAACTTGAACCTGATTTTGCCGATAGGCCTTTGAGTACTCCCATCGTATCCAAAGATAGATACAGATGTGTGGCTCAGCTTGCTGGGTGGGATGCCCAACTCTTCAAGAGCCGATGTGGAGATGAGGTTAGTGCAGAACCTGGGTCGATTCGAACTCTGTGCATAGGTATTTCGTTGATATACCCTGTGAAGTACAGGTGTCGGTTATGCCTGGTTTCTCCAAGTAGGAGGTCGTCCTTTGTGAAGGCGATGGTTGCACTGGCTGCTTTTTTAAACCGAGAGGCATTCAATGCATGATCCCTCAGTTTTCTTCTTTTCTCCCTTTGAGGAGGCTTCTGAGTTTTTGACCCGGTAATCCATTTCAATTTGGAGGACTTGCGGGGCATATTTGTCGACATCCTCATTCAGCTTTTGTAATTCCGAGATGAGATTATTACGAGTGTGCGGAGACATTCGCAACAAATCTAGGATGTGCAGACGTGCAGATATGTGCTTGAAGTGTTCAATCAAGTCATACTTGAAAGCCTCCTTAGGGCCTGCATGTTCATCATTGTTGCCACTAGGGGTGCTTACAACATCTTTTCCCGAAGGATTTACATATGTAAAGGAAGATTGGTTGTAATTTTGTGGTAGTCCCGGCCAGAGCGGGTGCCTCTACCAACTTCGAGAGCTTCTTGAGAAGGGTCTTCGTTTGGAAGATTGTCTTCAGGATCAAGAGGCTGTCGTTTTTCATTTGCTGAGGATGAATCAGCAGCAGAGTTGCCATCCTCAGTGATCGTGTTGCATGGAGCATTTTCCGGGAACAAGTCCTGAACAGCATCCAGCAACCTTTCTTCTTCGTTGACTAATTCATCGTCCCAAGCATCAATGGCTGGGAATTCTTCAGTCAGGAAGGGTGTGAACTTTGAAGTCACAGTCTCAGGAGAAGAAACCTGAGAGGGTGTCATCTCAGTGAAAGTCACGTGAGACGAGGTGGCTTCAGAAGATACATTGCTAGGAGTCGCCGGAGTGTAAGTGCTTTCATCAGACGATGCTTCGGAAGAGCTATAATCCCGAATTATCACATTACAGGAAGCTCTGACGGGAGACGTTGCCTGATCGGAGTCAGACTCATCCTCGGATGTAAGAGGATCGTCTATCCAACAATTTTCTCCATTTTCAGGAGTTAAGGGAGGATGTACCTGGTGGTCTTCAGGGACTTCAGGCTCTGGATTGCGAGGAGGCTCGTTGACGCGTTCTTGCTCTTGTTCTAGAGCGAGTCGCTGCAAGATCCTTGCATATTCTTCAAGATCAGGCATTGGAGCCGGATCTTCTTCTTCATCAACTCTTTGTGGCTCAACATGGTTGATTTCCACTAGAGTAATGAGAGGTGCTGGGTCAGCAGCATTCTCTTGTACAGCTTCTTGGTCTTCTTCATCATCAGACCAGGATCCTTGTGGCTGTAGGGGGTTATACCAGATTACTGGCATAAGATGAGACTCAGGAACCCATTCTTCATCGGAGAGATATTCACCTGTTTCAAGGGACTCCTCCCACTCATCTGTGTAGTTGGATTCGAGTCCATCATCGGTGTCGCTGGACTCGTATCCATCAATGGAGAATCCAACTACCGAATTGCAAGAGTATGATGCCTCCTGCATGGCTTCTTTGAATTGAGGTGGCATGAAATCACTGAAAGTGAATTTCCTTACCCCCTTTGAAGTCTCTGGAAGGGATGTTTTTGTTGCCTTCAGTGAAGCGGTAGAGGAAGCCTCTGCCTTTTCTTTGACCTCTAGTTTTGGCTGGGTCTTCTCTTGCCATTTGAGCTTGAGGAGATGTTTCCTAGCCTGCCTTCGCTGTTGAGCTGTAGGCTTTGTTTTCATGACCTCCCAATTTTCATCTTCCAGGAGATCGGGATGTACCCATATCGGTTGTCTGTCTGGTGTCGGGTAAGGAACCAGTTCTTCGGACGCTTGGATTGAGTTTATCACCTTGAAGGAAGTAGTGATCTTCTTCTTCGGTGATCTTGATGTTTGTCCACATGTCACCATGTTGACGGAGGCAGACCCATAGTTTTTTTTCAAAGGTGATGACTCCGTTTTTCCACATCTCATTTATTTTCTCTCTCACAACGAAGCATTGATTGAGAGGATGCGAGATCATCTGGTGGTATGGACAGTACCGAGGATCGTTGGTTTTGCCAACATCACCCGGTCTTTTTGGTTCAGGCAAGGTGAGCTTGCCGTTTGCCATAAGAGCCCCGAAGATTTCATCAACGTCTTCATCAAACGGGGTATTTCTTCTCTACTCGTTCTTTGAAGGCATCTGAGAGTTCAGGTCTCTTACCAGCAACTTTATTTTCAGCTTTCTTTGGTGGCTGAGGAGCTGACTTGGTCTGCACATTGAGGACCTCTTTTTTCTTTGGTTTAGAGGTTTGCAATGGCGGTTGGCTCTTTTCTTGATGATTTCTGACTGTTGAGGTCTTTAATCACCGTTTCAGCTTCCATGGAAGCTTCTAGGAGTTCTCCCAGGTTTTTTGATTTGTTGCCGATGATCATGGAGCGGATTCTGGCTCTCATGTTGTTTCGGCAAATGTCGACTAGCGACGCTTGTGGCAATACATCAGAGCATTTGTATGCCATTGCTTTCCACTTGTGAATGAAGTCATATGTTGATTCATTCTCCCCCTATTTTAGGCTGCACAGCTGAGCCATAGTAGCGGGATGATCTTCACCTTTGAAGTGAGTCAGGAAGCGTGTCTCTAGCATGGCCCAGTTTTGGATTGAGTCCTCCGGCAGAGTGGAGTACCAATCGAAGGCCGTACCTTTTAGGGTACTTGCAAAGAGGTGGATCTTGAGTGCATCTTGATCCGCGAAAGCTCCCACCAGGATCTTGAAGTGGATGACGTGCTGTCTGGCTGATCCTTTCCCCGTATATGTTTGGAGAGTAGGATGCTTGAATTTGGTGGGGAACGGGACCGAGTCCATCCATAAGGGATATGGTGGCTTGATCCCATGCTCCTTGAGTATATCCTCTTCTTTTGCTTTGGCGAGGATACTGTCTACGTCCTTTTTGGTAAGGGCGCGTGACTCATTTTCTTCTCCATTTACCTCGTCGTTTTGATGATTCGGAGGAGGTTCATTGTTCGCCTGATTTTGGAAGGCGAGGACAAGGTTTTCCATCAGAGTTTCAATCCTCTGCTGGCCCTGTTCCAACTATTGGATGCGGGTGATCGCATCTTTTGGAGGTGGATTGTGGGGTGGTGGCTCAGAATTTGTAGCCAAGACATTCATCCTTCGTGATTAGAACGAAGAAACTGTCCTAGTGACTGAGCTGGGGCTCATTCTTTTTGAAGAAGAGCTTGAGGAAGGATCACTCTACTGTCCTTTGCTTGAAGGAGCAGGGGATTCTTCTGAATGTCTTCTTGTCCTTGAGACGCTGCGGGTCATCGGACGTCGGACATGGATTTCTGTTGCTGATTTTTGGCGCCTTCTGGTTTTTCCAACCATATGGACGGCAGCAACTTGGTTGGGTCTTTCTTTTCGACCCATTTGGGAGAGACTTGGAGTGTAGGAGGCTGGGTCCTTTGCTTCTCTAATCTCTTTTGCCGGTATGACGCACGACGGCGTATACGACGAGCAATTTGAGCTTCGGTCAGCTCTGGCTGGGCTTTGACGATGAAGGATGTGCTCCCTCTGGCGCAGCAGCTGAGCCTGTCTTCTTTGCAGCTGGGCAAGGACAGGATGCGAACCCTATCCTTCGCCTGTTGCAGCGAAGCTTTGAATTTTTGGAGTTCGGCCCCTGTAGAGATGAAGGGTCGAACTGCAGGTTTGTAGGCCTTAGCAGGTGCTTGTAGAGGCCTTGTGATGCATGACTTGATTTTGGGCTTGTAGGAACAAGCCGGCTCATGCTGGGATGACTTGGAAGTCAGGTTGGAGATGGGTTTCTCCTCTTCATATAGGCAAGAGGGTAGAACTGGTTCTCCTTGAGTGGGGCCAGGAATGCTGGCTTAGTGAATGTTTGGGACCTTCTCTGTTTTGGTGAAGGTCTTGGGGACCAAGTCTTGGGATAGACCTGGTTGCTTGCAGGTCGAGGCTTCGTGGGGCTGCCACGGGCTTCAGGCCTTCTGGTGTTCGCCTTTGGTGTCACGGTAGTGACACGTTGAGAGGCGAGTTTCTGCTTCTTGGAAGGAGCAGTTTGTTCCTCAGGAAGTGGGAATGGTCCCAGCGTCCCAAAGACGATAGTCCGGGGAGTCGAGGTCGACCCGGAGCTTAGAGAGTTGCCGAGGGAGTTGACGCTTCGGCAGCTGATGGGGCGCTTGTAAGTGCGCGTGGTTTGCTTCTGTTAAAGCATGAGTTGGTGCTTGTTTTCATCGAAAGTAATGGTTAATGAAGCTGCCATTGTTAGTTTTTTGAAAATTTCTGAAACAAGACCACATCCATTAGTAATCACAAGAATATAATGATCATAAATGGGAAGTTCTATGGTTTCGTCTTTTCAAATTGCTAGAGGAAGATGACCCAAGCAACATGAAGAAGGCAAAACGCCATAGAGGGTACAATTGTTCTGATCGCATGTATGGTAAGCCCAGAATGCATCCCAGTGACTGCTAGAAGCAATTGTGAACTTAAATTCGACTTATCGAGAAGCAGAGCTTGCTCGAGGTAAGAAGAATATAAAGTTGGAGTTACAGATGTGCCGGTCGCAATACAGTAGACCCTAAAAGGGCGTACTAGTACCGCTAGACACAAATGTTTTGAGACCGCATCTATGAGATGAGATTCTCTGTTTTGAAAGGTCAAGATTGGATTCATCAAAGAGAGCAGATGGTATTCCGATCTGAACACGAGCTCAGCGATTTCCGCGAGCGCCAGTGCTCAGAAAGAAATGAACCATAATTTCTCGGATCTGAATCTAAAAATGACGAGTTTTTTTTTTTTTTTTGAAAGGCCAATATCGGGTTCATCAAAGAGAGCAAAAGGCACTCCAATCTGAACACGGGCTCAGCGATTTCCGCGAGCGCCAGTGCTCAGAAAGGAGAAGACCAAGATTTCTCCAATCTAAACCCAAAATGACGAAAGTTTTTTTTTGAAGATTTTTTTTTTACAAAAAAATAAATCTTTTTTTTTATTTATTTATTTATTTATTTATTTTTTTTTTTTTTAAGATTTTTTTTTTGAAATTTTTTTTATTTTAAAATTTTTGTTTTTAAAAATTTTATTTTTTGAAATAAATTTATTTAAAAGACGAGAGAGTACACATAGGCCTCCTAACCCGGTCTTATGAAATCTTGATTGATAGAATTGCCCCCAGGTAAGGGTAGGATTACTTAATGAACCCGTTTGGAGGACCCTTGCCTAGAACAGTCAAGCTGTCTCCACACTCTGGACAAGGCTTTTCTTTGAATCAACCATGATCAAAGAACACAGTTGGTTTAACCTTAGTGGTCTATGTCTTTTTCTTTATTTATATATATATATATATTTTATTTTTAATGAACTCATCGAAGAGAAACGATGGCCCAAAACCTTAGTCGAACAGGCTCAACATTTCTACAAGCGCGATGAACGATAGGAACGGATCAAGGTTTCTCAATTTTGAATCCAAAATGAGAAATCTAAAATTTATATGTATATATATATATTTTAGATCTTTAATAAACTCATCGAAGAGAAACGATGGCCCAAAACCTTAGTCGAACAGGCTCAACATTTCTGCAAGCGCGATGAACGATAGGAACGGATCAAGGTTTCTCAATTTTGAATCCAAACTGAAAAATCTGATTTTTTTTTTGTTTTTTTTTTTGTTTTTGAAAAGAGAAAGAGTGGAAATAAATTCAAAGAATTAGAAATTTCCAAACAAAAATCTCATCTCATTTTTTTTTTAGATCTTTAATGAACTCATCGAAGAGAAACGATGGCCCAAAACCTTAGTCGAACAGGCTCAACATTTCTGCAAGCGCGATGAACGATAGGAATGGATCAAGATTTCTCAATTTTGAATCCAAACTGAAAAATCTGATTTTTTTTTTGTTTTTTTTTTTTGTTTTTGAAAAGAGAAAGAGTGGAAATAAATTAAAAGAATTAGAAATTTCCAAACAAAAATCTCATCTCATTTTTTTTTTTTTGCATCTTTAATGAACTCATCGAAGAGAAACGATGGCCCACAACCTTAGTCGAACAGGCTTAACATTTCTGCAAGCGCGATGAACGATAGGAACGGATCAAGGTTTCTCAATTTTGAATCCAAACTGAAAAATCTGATTTTTTTTTTTGTTTTTGAAAAGAGAAAGAGTGGAAATAAATTCAAAGAATTAGAAATTTCCAAACAAAAATCTCATCTCATTTTTTTTTATAGATCTTTAATGAACTCATCGAAGAGAAACGATGGCCCAAAACCTTAGTCGAACAGGCTCAACATTTCTGCAAGCGCGATGAACGATAGGAACGGATCAAGGTTTCTCAATTTTGAATCCAAACTGAAAAAATCTGATTTTTTTTTGTTTTTTTTTTTTTTTGTTTTTGAAAAGAGAAATAGTGGAAATAAATTCAAAGAATTAAAAATTTCCAAACAAAAATCTCATCTCATTTTTTTTTTTTAGATCTTTAATGAACTCATCGAAGAGAAACGATGGCCCAAAACCTTAGTCGAACAGGCTTAACATTTCTGCAAGCGTGATGAACGATAGGAACGGATCAAGGTTTCTCAATTTTGAATCCAAACTGAAAAATCTGATTTTTTTTTTTTGTTTTTGAAAAGAGAAAGAGTGGAAATAAATTCAAAGAATTAGAAATTTCCAAACAAAAACCTCATGTCATTTTTTTTTTTAGATCTTTAATGAACTCATCGAAGAGAAACAATGGCCCAAAACCTTAGTCGAACAGGCTCAACATTTCTGCAAGCGCGATGAACGATAGGAACGGATCAAGGTTTCTCAATTTTGAATCCAAACTGAAAAATCTGATTTTTTTTTTTGAAAAGAGAAAGAGTGGAAATAAATTCAAAGAATTAGAAATTTCCAAACAAAAAATCTCATTTCATTTTTTTAAGATGCGGAATCCAACATAGGCCACCAATTATAAAGTAGCCAAGGAATCGAGAAAAGAAATATAAGCATAGAGCAAAATATATGATATGCAAATATTTCATTTCTAGCATCGTGTTCTCAAATAAACGAGTCCCACCGGGTGTGCCAGCTTGATGGACCGCGCTCCTGCTCGGTTCTACCGAGGTCAGCGGACGTGGGAGTCCGTCGGGTCCGACCCTTTCGTAACCGAGGGGCAAGGGCGTGCATCAACATTTCTTTTTTTTGTGTGGGTGTGCCAGATTTTCTATTTTACTTGGAATTGCAAGTGGTGATCCGGAGATCAACCTTCGCAAGTAAAAAGGAAATCAACTTCTTTCAAGTTTTCCATTGCACATATATTTAAGAAAAGAGACATTTTCTTGGTTTGCCGTGAAAGGCGATTTTTTTTTTTGCATTTATAGCCGATTTTGGCGTTTATAGCCGATTTTTGGCATTTATACCGATTTTGGCGTTTATAGCTGATTTACAATCCTTATCAATAATGAAAGACAAGAGTTGTGATTTTTGTCTCTTTTGAGAAAATACAAACTACAATGAAAAGCAAGAAAAGGAGGATCTAACTTCTCAGGAGATTGTGGGGGACCCGTTTAGATTGACGGTCACAAGCCATATGTGGGCTTCGCCATCATCCATGCAGATGAGAACAGAGGATGCTTTTGATTCGCTTGGCTTGGCTATAACCTCAGGTTTTTAGAGAACAAAGACCAAAAGAAGGTCCTATGTCCAATAAAAAGCCGAGTAGATGGGCTTGAAAAGCCATATCTAAGCCATTGGCGGCAGAAGGAGAAGACAAGGACATTGGGGGGGGGTACCCCCAAGGGACTTTTGTCACCTTGTAGCGGTGGTCGGTGTAGGATTTCCGCAGAGTTTTCTCTCTTTTCCTTCTCTGAATTTCTGTGCTTTGTCTGTGTCTCTGTCTGTGATTTTTCTTCGATCTCTTTCTTCTTGGTGAGCTCTCCTATTTATAGGCTTTTAGGTAGCCATTTAGGAGGGTTTATGAGCCTTGATTGTCATAAAGCTACATAAAGGGAGGAGTTACAGAATTGAATTCTTTATTTTGTAACTCCTTTTTCTTGGCTTCTGATTGGCCGGAGGAGATTGAGGGCATTTAATCGCCTTTAATCGCCATGATAGGAGGAGTTTCATGGGTTAAATGCCATGAATCTCTTGACTTGTAACTCCCGGATGCTTGCTTCTGATTGGTCCGTCCAAAGAAATGGATTAATGACTGTAATAAAGCCAGTCAATTAATCGCATTAAGTGGTCGCCGAGCATCTGAAGAGTCGCGGGCCGTGCCGCGTCTTTTGGGATTCTTCTGGTGATGATCATCGATGGATCTTCATGTAGATCAACATCAGATGACCATGTAATTTCAGGTGTTTGTTGCCAACAGCGGATCGGTGCCATCTGTCCTGTCGATTTCTCGATCGGTCGGGTAGAAAGCACACTTTTTTTTGGTTGACCGGGTGGCGATCAATATTGTTTTCGATACTCTTGATGATTGACCTGTGTTTTAGACGGATGTCAGAGGATTTAGTGTCTCAAAAGCATGAATTTTGGAAAGTACCAGAGGCTGGGCGCTTCGAATCGCGAAAAAAATGGCAAAAACCGGGGTTTCCGGGGCCTTCCCGGCGACCCCGGGCTCCAGGGTCGCCGGCGACCCTGGGGGGGTTTTCCCCCCTTTTGTCCCGTTTTGTGTCCGTTTTTTGCTGTTTTTCGATTCTTTTTTCTTCTGTATTTTTCCTTGACATTTTGACCATTTATTGGCCTGATTTCCCTGTAGGAAACCTGATGAGAATCCTTGCATTTTATTTTGCAAAGTTTCCAATTTCCTGAGAAAGCCGAAGACTTTGTAGCGCAGAGCTACCGATTTTTCGTCAGAAGCTGAAACTGGGTCAAACGATGTCGGAATGACCTGAAATTTGGTGTGAAGCCTCCTGAGCAATAAATAAGACCATCTATAGGCTTTTCTTTGAGTTTTGAAGCCGTTTGGGGTCCTATCACCAGTAGACTCGCTTTTGTCGCGATGAAGATGTCGCGGTTTGATGTGCGGTCAACCGATGTCCGATTGACTTGAAATTTGATAGGAAACCTATTGGAGTCATTTTAAGATGATCCATAGGCTCTGTCTTGGAAACCATGGTCCCGGAGAGCTTTGCCGCCGAGAGGCCTGATTTGGCTTCCGAGCGTCAAACTATGGTCAAATGTTGTCGAAATGACTTGAAATTTGACGTGTAGCCCTTTATAAGCATTTTGAAGCCGTCCATGTGCTCTATCTGATGAGTAATGGCCTCGGTGGTCCTCGCCGCCGAGAGGCTTGATTTAGCTGTTCGAGGGTTGATGTAGGGTCAAACGTTGTCGGTTTGACTCGGAACTTGACGTGGAGCCTTTTGGAAGTATTTTGAGACCATCCATCGGCTCTGATCGAAGATTTGGTGTCTCCGATGCTTTTGCCGCCGAGAGCTCCTTTTCGGCTGTCGGAGAAGCGAAGTTAGGCCAAATGATTTTGAAATGGCCCGGAACTTCTTGTGTACTCCTCTTTTGGCTGTCTTGAAGGATCTTGCAGTTTTTGTTTGATTCTGACAAGATTTGATTTTTGGAAGTAGCATTGCCTATTTATGGCAGGTTGCGACTTCATGTAGCTCTTTGGATCTTGAAGAGGCAAAGTGACATTTTTGGTGTCAACAGATATTAGTGGTAAAGTGGTTCTATATAATTTCTAAGAATTATTTTCATATAATAAAATCAGCCCTAATCAAGAAAAGCAACTAAAGTTTCATGAGCCTTCCATCCTTACTATCTATCAATCAATGTGATTTTTTGTGTTAGGACCTATAAAATGTATTGATCATAGAAAAAAAGACCAATTTGTATAAAAAGAAGAAATGGAATTATTATGACGCCCCGGAGTCCCACATCGACTATAGAGAGAAAAGTGCATGGGATTATATGTAGAGCTTACACCCTTACTCTGCATGAGGCCTTTTAATGGGTTGAGGCCCATCAGAAACAAAATCGTGAAGCCCGTGGGCCAAAGCGGACAATATCATGCATGCATGTAGGGTGGGGTGTTAAAAATGATTTTCCATGTGGGCGGGCCAAGAGAGCTGGCAAGCTACTGCACAGGGTCGTGCCCCCTAAGGGGGGTAAAATGTGACACTCCAGAGTCCCACATCGACTATAGAGAGAAAAGTGAATGGGATTATACATAGAGCTTACACCCTTACCTTAGATGAGGCCTTTTGATGGGTTGAGGCTCATCAGAAATAAAATCGTGAGGCCCATGGGTCAAAGTGGACAATCTCATGCATGCGTGTAGGGTGGGGCATTACAAATGGTATCAGAGCCGAATCTCAACTAGTCCGAGTGTGGGTCTCATGCCGTGGTTGGTGCAAGTGGGCGGACCAAGAGGGTTGGCAGGCTACTACACAGGGACGTGCAACCCTAAGGGGGGTGGATTGTGACGCCCCGGAGTCTCACATCGACTATAGAGAGGAAAGTGAATGAGATTATAGGTAAAGCTCACACCCTTACCTTGCATGAGGCCTTTTGATGGGTTAAGGCCCATCCCATCAGAAATAAAATCGTGAGGCCCTTGGGCTAAAGCCGACAATATCATGCATACGTCTAGGGTGGGGCGTTACAATATAATTAATTTATCCTATTTGAGCCCCATCTTTCATTGTTTAAAGTTTTGATCATATGAACAACCACTCCAAATATATTCATTGTATCGTATTTCACTTTAATAGGTAAAAGTGGATTGTATACATAAAGGTGGCCACACATGGTGCAATGACCAAATGTTTGATAAAGAAAGAGGAAAATAGAAATCATACCAAGAGGAAAAAAAATAAAAATCAAGGAATGAGGATGCCTTAATAAAAGGTTTGGGTAGTTTTGACATTTCCCCTGTCATTGAGAAGGTGTAGGGAAAATTGGAGCTTTTGGGAAGGTGGAGGAAAAACTCATCTCTAAAGGTAAGTTATAGGGAAAACAGCTTATATATACTATGTTTTGATAACCACTTCAGCCTCAGCAAGAAATGTGTATAAACACACTCACACGATTCAATTCCACCAAGATTACATATTTATAATCGTAGCAGCATACACATTGTTAACAGGTTCGATTAAGAAAAGTAGACAGAAGGTAATAAATTCCAAGCAAATTATAGGGCACATAGCATGCCAGTCTTCTATCTCTAATTTGCATCAAATGCTGAAGTTGATGTATTTGAAAATATCCGTTATGATCTGAAAACACCTGTCATATGTATGTGCATTAGCAGAAACATAAATTCGTCAAATAATTCTTGTGAAATAGGTTCAGTTATGAGCTTATGAATCCGATCTGAACAGCTTGAGAAAATCTTATGAATGCATGTGTTTATTAAGTAGAGAAAACATTACCACTTGACTGCCCATTTGATGTATTATTTTGTATGCAGTAGGTTATGGATGATTTTTAATTTATTTCATTTTGACTTTGATGAAATCAATGAATCCTAAATTACCTTGGACAGGGGCAAAGAAATAATCCCGGTCTTGGTCGATAGGATGTTGTCGTCGTATTCTATTCCCAGTGACTACGTGCCAAAATGTTCATATGGAGAGATGATTTGTCTAAAATGGATTGTGGTAGATTCATATGGAAACATGAAGTTGACTATGATAAGAATGTAGCGGCGCTTATCGAAGATACGAAGAAGACAATGGACATACTAAATGTAATTATATTTGCAGCTGTAGGTGCAGAAAATAATGACCCACAATAACTGGGGAGCCTTAGAGGACTTATCCAACGATGGTGATGACTGGGTACCGTCCGAAAGCCTGAAAGAGAAGAACACGCGGTCAGAGGACCCTGGCCTGGGCGGCGCAAGGCTCTCCGATGCCAAAGTCAGTGAAGGGACTGGAATAATGGAAGGAGAGGAAGAAGAGAAGCAGAGTAACAACACTTTGAGTTGGGTTGTGCCTACCTTGCATGTGAAATGCAGTCCTTTTATAGACGATTTGGAAGATATCTTGGACGATATCTTGGCATGGGTCTCATGATTCGACTGGGAAGTCATGATCAGCCCACGTTGCAATTAATACGGTCCAATCCAGCCCACTTCGCATTAAATGCGCGTCGGATCAGCCCACGTCGCATTTAATGCGCGTCTTGTTGGGCCAGATCGTGTTAGACGCCTTTGGCGGTATGGATACCATCGGATCTGCCCTCGGGCCCTGCCCTGATGTGGCCTCAGCCGCTGGATGCCGCCATGTCAGTGATCTGGCGGAGATTGTGAGCGGCTGGATGTCGCATCTGTCTCGCTAGCTCGCGCCCCTACTCCTCCACGTGCTTGATGACGTGGGGGGGGGTGAGGGGCGCAAGTGGAGGTTCTTTCTTACTTCGGCTTCCGCCCCGGCTCTTTCAGCCGGGGTGGAGCTCTCTGCCGAGATGGGCACACGAGGTGGCCGAGCTCGGCGCTAGTGGCCCGGAGCTGCTTGACTTCGGCCGGACCTCTTGTCCTGGCGGCCGGGGTGAGCATGGTGCCACATGGATGGCATGCGGATGGCACGTGAGAGTGCTTAGACTCATCTGATGGCTGTGATTAACGTAATCCTGTTGTTCTGGAAATCTCCCCACACAATTGCCCCCTAGCTTTTGACCTCTTAAGCGCCCTGGCTTTTAGCGGTCGAAAGCTAGAAGACTCGTCTGGGGATACGACGGTCATTGCCTGGTGTCGCTTCAACTGTCCTGAAGCAATGAATGCTCTGTCCTGTCTGTACTGGGAAGCGAGTCGACGGCTACACGCGTCGCCTCTTCACTGATTGCGCTGTCTTATTGATGGAATGGGCGCAGATCGCGAAATCCGCCCTTTCGAATTTCGAAAGTAGCGCGCGCCGAGGGTCTGTTTTCCATAAAGAGGGTCGTTTCCTTCCCTCCTTGTTTCTGATTTCTCTTCGCCTTCGCCTTCATCTGTGATTTCTGCTCTGCTGCTCGAGATTTCTTCTAGCGAGGACGACCATAGGGCGTGTCTGGATCTATACTCGAGTCGCCCCTTCTGTCTCTGTAAGTTGCTTCGCGCCTTTGTGTAGCTTTTTCTTAGGGTTCTGCAACCTTTAGGGTCTTTTTTTTGCTGTCCTCTTTTCTAGACATGGGCACCCCTAGGTTCAATTTAGATACCGAAGAGGGCATAGCTAGATTTAGGGCCGCTTTCGATATTCCGGAGCGAGTCCTACTCAAGCCGGCGGACTCCGTCGACTATGCCACGATGCGCTGGTCCGGCGGCTGGATGCCGTTCCCTCTGATCTCCGTGATCGAGGGCGGGGTCAGATTTCCTCTGCACCCCTTGCTTAGGGCTTGCCTCAGTACCTGGTCCCTTACCCCGTGCCAGTTGATGCCCAATGGCTATAAGGTCATCATGGGCACGGCGAAGCTGAATGAGATTCTGGGGACCGACCTAGGTGTCCATGATATCGAGGAAACCTACGATATCTGCAAGGCTGGGGAAGGGAAATATTATCTCCGGGTGAAGCCGCAGCGAAGAGGCTTTGTCCTGGCCTTGGAAGATTCAAGTAAGAATGCCGAAGAAGCCTTCTTCTGCGTTTCGGGGGACTGGGAGTTCGGCGCTGGCGAAAGTAGGAGGTTAACGGTCCCGCGCCGCCCCGGGACAGTCCCAAGTAAACATCGCTCCTTTTCACTCATCTTCTTTGCTTGATTTCGACGATGCCGAGCTGACTCCTCTATTATTTGTTATGCAGAGGCAGGTGCGAGACGACGCCGAGCTGCGAGTGAAGGCTGGAGGAGGAACCCCGACGACATCAACAAGGTTGAGAGGTACAAGGGGCACGAGACCAGGTCAGCTTGGAAGCTGCTCGGATACACGCCGAGATACCGCAGTCACTACCAGAGGACCGGGGTACCCGAGGTGGACGAAGCGCACCCTGATCGTCCAACCGTCTCCCTTGCTGTACCTGTCGGGATCCCCTTGAATGATCCTGCCGCGAGACGAGCTGCGTCTGGATCCGAGGCGTCCACTTCCAGTTCGGAGCCGCCGAACCTGAGGCAGATAGTGGACGCTTACTCTTCTGATCAGGAAGAAGATATGGCGGGAAGGTCGAGGGAGCCAGTCATCAAGGACATCGCGGCCAAGTTCGGGCAGGGGTCTTCTTCCTCTGCGACGCCATCTTCTGCCAGCACCCGAGCAGCTTCGAGCTCGGGAGGTGCTGGCGCCACTTCCGCTCCTGCTTCTGCTCCTGCTCCTGCTTCTGCTCCGGCTCCTGCTTCGAATGCGGGAGTTCGGCGACGCTCGCCGGAGCGCCCGAGGGAGGGGTCCCCGCCCAGGAAGAAGTCCAAGGCGGGGGAGAAGGACTTGGGGGCCGAACAGCCTCCGAAGGGCAAAACCCCTGCGCGGGCCCCCGGAGTCAAGGCTCCAACTGAAAAGAGTGCACCGGCTGAGAAGAGTGCACCAGCTGAGAAGAGCGTGCCGGCCGGCAGGCCGTCCGGCGGGACGACTCGCGAGCCCACCATCTCGGCGGGGCAAGGATCCGGGTCGTCCTCCGGACCCCGAACTGCCCCAGCGCCATGGAGGCCGAGGATGGAAACGCAGCCCGATAAGCCTCTGAACGTCGAGGATCGGCTGCTGGGGAACGCCGATGTCATTGGGGCTCTCGCCAAGGTTTGCGCTCTGCCGCGGGATATGGAGACGCACGAGAGGTTCGATAACGAGAGCCTGATGGTCTCAGCGATTCAGGCTAACCTCCTGGTAAGTGCTTTCCGTGTTTTCCTTCCAAGTGATTTGGCTCGACTGCCCCCGCTTGACCCATCTTTCTCCATTTGCAGAACGTGCAGAGGCTCCTGACCGTGGTGGGGCGGAGTGATAGGAACGCTGCACGGGTCACTCAGCTGGAGTCCGAGAGGGATAAGCTGAAGAGGGAGCTGGAAGAGCAGCGGAAGGGAATGGAGGGGCTGAAGGAGGCCAGCGCTGAAGAGTCTGTTCGGCTGGCATCGGCCCTGACTGATGTCGCCGAGCTCACGTCAAGAGCCAATCAGTTGAAGGGCGAGGTCTGGACGAGAAACAAGAAGACCGCCGAGCTGGAGTCGGAGCTGGCCAGATTAAAGGCTGAATCGACGGCCGAGGGGACGAGGCTGCGCGGGGAAGTGCTGGCTGGGCGAGCCGAAACAGCGAAATTGAAGACGGCGAACGCCGAGCTGGAGAAAGAGAAGGCCTCTCTTCTGTCCGAGGCCCAGTCCGCCTTCCAGGATGGGGTGGATCACGCCACTGAGCTATATGAGAAGCAGGTGGAGGAGATCACCGCCATCCTGTTCGAGGAAGGATGCCTGGCCGCACTGAGACGTGCGGGGGTCCCTGAAGATCACCCTGTCTACCGGGACCTGCCGAAGTACTCGGACCCGGCTCCTGAGCCGAGCTCCACTCCTGCAGTCGCTCCTGCTGCTGACGACGCTCCAGCTGCCCCGGTCCCGAGCGATGCCCCGGTCGCCAGCGACGCTTCGGCCGAGGGTACCAGTTGAAGCCCCTTCTGCCGGTGACGCTCCAAGCAAGGTCATGGTTTCGGCCGAAGCCACTGATTCAGCAGATATGGTGATCGACCTGGTGGAGTCGCCGAAACCACAGTAGCTTGTAATATTTTTGATTTCTGCCTTGTAATACTTTCCACTATCAATGAAAAACGGGCTCCTTTACTTGAATGTTTCCTCTCTTTTGTTTTTGGATGTGACATTGAATAGCATTGAATGCCTTTACTGCGACGCATGACCATCGAGGTAGAGAGAGTCACACGGTCTTCATAGCTGTCTGTGCCGATTCTCCGTATTCCGGAGATCATAAATAGCAGTAAACATGGTGTTACTGCCGACGAGGGAAACGGGCGGACGTCTCCACGTGGCGCCCTAGGGATCGCTGGTCACCAGTCGTGCACCCCAAATAATGCGTGGGAGACTTCTCCCCTTAACTTCCTTCGGAGATTGAGCCCTTCTTCTTCCTATAAGTAGGGGCGATAGGCTCGCCATGGGCGAAGAAAAGAACAGAACATAGGACAGTTCAAATCACATAGACGTAGGAGCCATGCCCAGTGGGTGTCCAGAAGCAGTCGATCCGGGGGGAACCCCTGCGCCTGCGGGTGGCTTTCTCCAAGGGGGGAAGCCCATCGTGGTTTGCGCGCTCTCTGAAGGAACTCCCCGTGGACCACGCGCTCTCTGAACGCGGGTTCATGGCCGGCCGTCCCTGGTTTGGTTGCAGGAGAGATCTTCTGCAATGCGACCGGGGGATGGTGGCGCATTCTCGTCCGACACGGTCTTGAGCGACCGCCGGACGGAAGGCGGGATTGAGGCCCCACTGGACCTGGGTTCTTCAAACCTTGGTTGGTCTTACTGACCCGAGGGTGTTGAAGAGCTAAGCGAGGTCCAGGGCCTCCGAACTGGAGGGGCTCTGCAATCGCTTTGGTCTGACAAGCCAAAGTGTATTGTAGAGCTCGGTGAAATTCAGGATCACTCAGAACCTCCAGTCTATGATCCGGCATCTTGGAGTCTGCAGCCCGAAGAGTCGGTGAAGATCAGAGTCTCCCAATTTTTCTTTATTTTCTGTTTTTAGAGGACTGTGATCCTCCTTTCTGTAACTCTTGTAATAAAGCAGTTTACAATGAATAAAAAGGAAAAACTTTGTGATCACTCATACTGTGTACACCGCTTTTGCGTTCTCTTTTACTTTCCTTGTACTGTTCTGGAACACTTGTGTTTTTGTGCTGCTTTTCTGTGTTTGAGTGTTGGCCTAGCTCTTTCTTTGTGAGACACTGACCTTGGCCGAAATGGCTGGCTTTGGAAACTGACCATGGACGAGATGATCTGCTTGCGCCGAGGTGGATTCATCATTTCGCTGACCTCGGCTATGAGAGCATGAGTTCGGCACGGTCTCTGGGGGGTGTATAAACCCGGACTTTAGGAAACGGCCGAGTGTCCGAACTCCACACCATTTCCAGGGCGGTAGACCCCTGTAGAGGGGTAAAGACCCAGAGTTTAGGAATAGGCCGAGTGCCCGAACTCGAGGCCTCCTTCCGGGGCTGTTAACCTTGTAGAGTGGGATAAATCCCCGAGTTTAGGAATTCGGCCGAGTGTTCGAACTCGAGGCCTCCTTCCAGGGCTGTTAACCCTTGTAGAGTGGGATAAATCCCTGAGTTTAGGAATTCGGCCGAGTGTTCGAATTCGAGGCCTCCTTCCAGGGCTGTTAACCCTTGTAGAGTGGTATAAATCCCTGAGTTTTAGGAATTCGGCCAAGTGTTCGAACTCGAGGCCTCCTTCCAGGGCTACGAACCCTTGTAGATTGGGATAAATCCCTGAGTTTAGGAATTCGGCCGAGTGTTCGAACTCGAGGCCTCCTTCCAGGGCTATTAACCCTTGTAGATTGGGATAAATCCCTGAGTTTAGGAATTCGGCCGAGTGTTCGAACTCGAGGCCTCCTTCCAGGGCTACGAACCCTTGTAGATTGGGATAAATCCCTGAGTTTAGGAATTCGGCCGAGTGCCCGAACTCGAGGCCTCCTTCCGGGGCTGTTAACCCTTGTAGAGTGGGATAAATCCCTGAGTTTAGGAATTCGGCCGAGTGTTCGAACTCGAGGCCTCCTTCCAGGGCTGTTAACCCTTGTAGAGTGGGATAAATCCCTGAGTTTAGGAATTCGGCCGAGTGTTCGAATTCGAGGCCTCCTTCCAGGGCTGTTAACCCTTGTAGAGTGGGATAAATCCCTGAGTTTAGGAATTCGGCCGAGTGTTCGAACTCGAGGCCTCCTTCCAGGGCTATTAACCCTTGGAGTTGCCGGAGTCAGTGAGAGACGATAGATTGAAGACAAGGCGAAAAGCTGCTTTCATTGATTCGGATTCATTACATCTTTAGAAATAGAATTTCTTTAGGTGGGATGCATTCCACGGTCTCGGCAGCGGCTTGCCTTCTAAGTCTTCGAGCTTGTAGGCTGATTTTCCTGCTGGTGAGACCACCCTGAATGGGTCATGCCAGTTCGGAGCCAGCTTCCCTTCGTTTGGTTCTTTGTCAGCTGGCAGGGCCTTCTTTAGAACTAGCTCTCCCACGGAGAATCTTCTTTCTCTGACGTTTTGATTGTATGCCCTGGCTAACCACTGCTGATAGTCGGTCAGTCGCAGGGCTGCTGCTTCTCGTCGCTCGTCTGCCAGCTCCAGCTCCATCGCCAGGTTTGTGTCATTTCGGCCTTGGTCGACCAGCTCTGTCCTCAGAGTGGGAAGGCCGATCTCTAAAGGAATGACCGCCTCCATCCCGTAGGCCAGAGAGAAAGGTATTGCCGAGGTGGACCTCCTTGGAGTCGTTCTGTATGCCCATAGCACGCTCGGAAGCTCCTCTGTCCATCTTCCCTTTGCCTTGTCCAGTCGCTTCTTCAGACCGTCCAGGATCACTTTGTTAGAGATTTCTGCCTGGCCATTACTCTGTGGATATGCCGGAGTGGAGTAATGGTTCCTGATACCGTGCTCTTGGCAGAAGTCTTTGAAGGATTTGGAGTCGAACTGAGTCCCGTTGTCCGAAATCAGAGTCCGGGGGATGCCGAACCTCGTTAGGATGTTTTTCCAAACGAAGTTCCTGGAGTCCCTGTCCGTGATTGAGGACAACGGTTCAGCTTCTATCCACTTTATGAAGTAGTCTGTGGCGACTATCAGCCATCACTTATTTCCTGGAGCTCGGTGAAGAGGCCCCACAATGTCCAGGCCCCATTGAGCGAAGGGCCATGGGCTAGTGAGGGGACTCAGATCTTGTGCTGGCTGGTGGAGAGAGTGGGAGAACTTCTGGCACTTCTCGCACTTCCTGGCGTACACCTGCGCGTCCTTCTGCATGTAGGGCCACCAGTAACCCTGGCTTATTGCTCTGTAAGCCAGGGATCGGCTTCCTATGTGACTGCCGCAGATTCCTTCGTGGATCTCATACAGGAAGTCGTCCACTTTGCTCGGATGGACGCACCGGAGGTATGGACCTGTGAAGGATTTCCTGTACAGTTTGCCTTCGGGAGAGAGCCAGAATCGAGCTGCCTTAAGTCTGGTCCGGTGAGCTTCAGCCTTGTCCTCAGGGAGCCGGTCATCCTTCAAGTAGGCGATGATTGGATCCATCCAGCTTGGGCCGAGATCAGCACAGATGACAAGCCGAGATGAATGGAGTTCTAAGCTTGACCTTGATACTGACCCAACCTCGATGGTCCTTTTCTTCCCTGCTTCGACGGCGGAGGCCAGGTTTGCAAGCGCATCTGCGTGCGTGTTAGTATCTCGGGATATTTGCCTGACCTCGGCTTTCTGGAAATGAGACAGCAGTTTTTTCGCAAGGGCTAAGTAGGCCGCCATCCTGTCGTCCCTGGCCTGGTAGTCTCCGGCGAGCTGGCTCGTTACCAGTTGGGAATCGCTGAAGATCACCAAGTGTTGGGCTCCGAGGATTTGGGCGCTGTTCAACCCTGCTATCAGCGCTTCATATTCTGCCTCATTGTTTGTCGCTTTGAAGTCGATGGTGAAAGCCTGCTCTATGACCAGACCCTCTGGCGATTGGAGGACTATGCCGGCGCCAGCTCTCTTGGAGGTGGATGACCCGTCGACAAAGATCTTCCATGCCATGGTGGGAGGCTGCTCGACCCCAGTCAGCTCTGGCTCGTGCCCTGTGCCCCCCAGTGCCGTGCCAAGCTGGGTCGGAGCCGAATTGGGCGAGACGAACTCAACGATGAAGTCTGCCAGGATTTGGGCTTTGATCGCAGTTCGGGGACGGTACTGTATATCATACTGCCCCAGCTCAACTACCCACTTTGATATTCGCCCTGAAAAGTCAGCCTTTTTGAACATCGAACGGAGTGGATGCTCCGTGATCACCACAATGGTGTGGGATTGGAAATAATGGGAGAGCTTGCGAGAGGCGCTGACGAGGGCCAGCGCAAGCTTCTCCAATAGAAGGTATCTGGTCTCGGCATCAAGCAGGGTCTTGCTCGTATAATAAATTGGTTTTTGAATTCCCTCGTCCTCCCTGATGAGGACGGAGCTCACTGCGTGATCCGAGACAGCAAGATACAAATAAAGAATCTCCCCCGAAGTTGGGGTGGAGAGTAAGGGTGGTGACATTAGATAGGTTTTGAGCGCGGCCAATGCCTGGTCGCACTCGGGGGTCCACTGGAATTTCAAGTTTTTTCTTTAGAAGCTGAAAGAAAGGCCTGCACTTATCTGATGACCGGCTGATGAAGCGGTTGAGTGCTGCAGCCATTCCTGTGAGCTTCTGAACTTCCTTCGTGGTAGAGGGGCTCTGAATGCTCTGGATCGCGGTGATCTGGTCCGGATTAGCCTCTATCCCCCTCCGCGTTACCAAGCTGCCGAGGAACTTGCCAGAGGCTACGCCGAAGGCGCACTTGGAAGCGTTTAGCTTGAGCTTGTATGCGCGAAGGATGTCGAAGACTTGGCCGAGATCCGCCAGATGGTCGCCGGAGTGCACTGATTTGACGACCATGTCGTCGATGTAGACCTCTACCGTTCGGCCGAGCTGAGCATGGAACATTTTTGTGACGAGGCGCTGATAGGTCGCCCCCGCGTTTTTTAGCCCGAAGGGCATCACCTTGTAGCAGTAAGTGCCGCGGGGGGTTATGAATGACGTTTTCTCCTCGTCAGGCTCGTGGAGCGGGATCTGGTGGTAGCCTCTGTAGGCGTCGAGGAAGCTCATTCGGTCGTGACCGGCGGTGGCTTCGATCAGTTGGTCAATCTTTGGAAGGGGGAAAACTATCTTTAGGGCAGGCCCTGTTCAAGTCCGTGAAGTCCACGCATACCCTCCACTTACCAGTTTTCTTCTTGACCACTATCGTGTTGGCCAGCCATACCGGGTACTGGACTTCCCGGATGGCTCCTGCCTTTAGCAGGTTGTCGATTTCTTCGACGACCGCATTTGTCTGCTGTAGCCCTGTCCTTCGGGCCCTCTGCACTACCGGCTTGTGGTCGGGGTCCACATTCAGCTTGTGGCACATGACCTCAGGGTCGACCCCAGGCATTTCGCTTGGGCTCCAAGCGAAGACGTCGACGTTCTGCATCAGGAACCGTGAGAGTTCGGCCCTTTCTTCGTCTGGCAGCTGAGTGCCAACCAGGAAGAACCTGTCTGGGTCTGCCGTACTCATCCTGACCTCGGCCAGGTCCTCGATGCTCGTCTTCTCGGGATCACGGCCGATTTCATCTAGGCCTTTTTCGAACTCGGCGAGGTTGACGCGTTCTGGCTCCTTCACGGCTGGGACTGCGGCCAGCATGCACTGCCTGGCTTGCTGCTGATCTCCCTCCACCGTAACCACTTCCAACTTGCCCTCCTTGTTCTCAAGGACGAACTTCAGCTTCTGGTGGAGGGAAGAAGGGACTGCTTCTAACTTGTGGAGCCATGTTCTGCCCAAAATGACGTTGTAGGGAGAAGGGGCGTCCACGACCAGGTTGTCGGCCGACACGGAAGCTCCGCCGACCCGGGTTTCCAGGGTGATCCTACCCTTGGGGTAGACTGGCGTGGCGGACAACCCTAGTAGGGGCGCACGGACCTCCGTGAGGTCTGCTTCCGATAGGTTCATCTTCTTGAAGCAGTCGTAGTAGAGGACCTCGGAGGAGCTGCCGGAGTCGACGAGGATCCTCTTCACTGTGAAGTCTCTCAGCTTCATTGTGAGGAGTAGGGGGTCGTTGTGAGGGAGCTGGATTCCCTCCAGGTCTCTGTCTGAGAACGAGATGGCGGGTCAGTCGCGGCGGGCCTTCTTGGATGCCGGAGCGAGCTCGGCTTTCATCACTTCCTTCCCGTGCGAAGCCCGCCTGGCTTCGGCGCGGGTCTGGGAGCTGCCCCGAGACGAGGGAGCGGGGGCTGAGGACGCCAGATGGATCACGTTGATGATCTTCTCTGAATCCTCACTGTCTGGATCCTGGGCTGCGCTCTGGTGAACTCGGCCCTCGCTGCCGCCGGCATCTCCAGCCTTGACGAACTCTGGAATGTGGCCCTCCTCGGCCAGCTTCTCCAGGTACCACTGCAAAGACTTGCAGTCCTCAGTCCTATGCCCGTTACCCCTGTGGAAGGAGCAGTAGAGCTTGCTCCGGCTGCCGGAGGTGGGCTCGTGCTTCAAGGGTAGAGGCCACTTGAAGAACGGCTTGGTCTTTATCTTGGCCAGGATGCGGTATATCGGCTCCTTGAAGACGACGCTGACGCTCTGACTGGCACTGGAGGGAGGTCTGGGCCTCCAGGCGCCCCCAGTCCCGGACGACGCAGGCTTCGCCGAACTGGAGACCCAGGCCTGTTTGGGCTCCTGCTTCTGGAAGGGCCTCCCGCCTCTCTGCCGAGGCTGGCTGCTCTTCTGCTCGGGCTCCGGACGCCCGTCTTCTTCCCGGGCTCGGATCTCATCTTCCTCCCGGGCGACGAAGCGCTTTATCCGGGACATCAACGCTGGCATGGACTCTGGGGGATCCCCGACCAAGTCCTTCCGAAGGTCGTGACCGGGGATCAGGGCATGTTGGAAGACGTAGATTGCTATCTCTTCCCTGGTGCCCTCGATCTGGCTGTAGACCGCCCAGAATCGTTGGGCGAACTTGGCGAGGGTCTCACCCTGTTTCATTCTCAGGGCGAATAGGTCCCCTTCTTTCTTGGGGACGACGGTGTAAGCTTGGAACTTCTTTATGAAGGAGAGCTGGAGCTCCTTCCAACTGGAAACTGACTTCTCTGGGAGAGAACAGAACCACTTCAGGGGGAGGTCACCCAAACTGGAGGAGAAGATTTTGCAGTTCAGGTGACCCTCATTCCCCCAAAAGTGTCGGAGGTGAGCGGATGGGTCGGACAGTCCGTCATAGGGGACGAACCGCGGGACGGAGAACTTTCTGGGCAAGGGGGTGCGCTCGATCTCTTTTGTGAAGGGTGAGCCACCCAGATCAGTGTGGCCACAGATCTGCTTCTGGTCCCGCACGTCCAGGTTGTGTTGAAGAGCTAGCCTGACGCATTTGTCGAACCGCTCCTGCTCATCGTACTTCTCTGGAGTCTGGGCTCTTGGCTTTCGCTTGGAGTGGCTCGGGCTACGATGGCTATGAGTTCGGCCATCGCGGCTATGATGACTCCGGCTGTTGCTCGAGCCTTCGTCACGAATCTGGCTCCGCTTATGGTCCAGATGGTTTCTGAGATCTTCGCGGGGAGGCTGGGCTGCCCTGCTGGGGGCGTCCCTCTTCTTCCCTTGAGGCTCAGAGACCTGCCTCAAGGAGGCGGTTTGCGCTGCCCTCAGCTGCTGCTGGAGCTCGCGAATCAGCTGCTCTTGCCTTTGGAGGAGAGCAGTTTGGGCTGCGACAACCCCTCCAGTGGCAAGGGGTTGAGCGTGGCGCGTCTCTTCTACGGCCACGGCTTTGTCCTTGCGAGGACGCTCATGCCGACGCTCGTCGCGTCGGGGTGGCATGACTTCTTCTGCTGAGATCGAGGTCTCGAGTCCTTCTTGAAGGGGGACCTCGACAAAAAGCTGCAAGCCTAAGCGGCCCTCGCCTGCTGACGTGCCTGTTAGGAATTTTGTGTATTGCAATTTGATGGATGCATTATCATTTTCATCATCATTTGAATTTTCACATGAGCATTGATTTAGAAATCTTGAAATCTTGATTTTCACATGCATTGTTTTTAGAAATCTTGGTTCATGCATGTTTTGATTTTATACTTGGATGCAATTAGTTTTGAAAAGAATTTTTAAGAATCAAGCAAGCCATTGTTTTTAAAAGTTTGAAATCTTTTTGGCTTTTTATGTTTCATGTTTTTAAACCGCTTAGAATTGATTTAAAACATGATTCCAAGCTTGATTTATTGGCCCAAAAAATCCCCAAAGAAAAATACTTTAAAATATGCAAAATATGCATTTTGGGGGGAATTGGTCCAGGGGACCCGGTCAACCCGCAGTGTGGCCGGTCGACCGAGCCCATGGACCCGGTCGACCGAAGACACTGCAGGTCGACCGAGAAAGTGACTGTTGCAGATTTTTCAAACGGTCAGATTTATGACCGTTGAAGGGTAGATCGACCGGGGCCTGTATGGGGTCGACCGAAGACACGCAGAAAGTCACTTTTTGACTATAAATACTAGTTCATTCCTTGAAAATTTGATTTTGAGGAACTCTTAGGCCCTTCTTGAGGTGATTTGAGGCCAAACAAAGGGGAATGAGCTAGGGAATTCTATGGGTCATTAGGAAAGCTAAAGCTTGGGATTAATGAAGTTAAATCACTAAGTAAGCTTGCTTTTCCTAATCATATGTTTTCATGCTTTGTTTTAATTATTGGTAAATCTTTGTTAGCATGCTAAACTATGATTTGTTGTGTCCTTAACATGTTTATGTTTTGAATTGATTCATTGTTTTGGATGCACCACCTTGATTCAAACCAAGTAGTACTTAAATTGGTATATCTAAGTAAATCATGTTTTGGAATCATCTTTGAAATTATATGTAACATGATTCCTATACTTGGTTGAATCTTTGGTTGTTGTTTTTCATCATAAGAAAATCACTTTCAAATCTATCTTATGTTTTGGATTCAACAACTTTATAAATCACATGTATTTGGTTTTAAAGTTTTACAACTTGTTTAAACATTGATTGGTATATCATTTTCAAGTTGTCTTTTTAAACACATGTGTTTTGACCCTTAATTTCAATCAAATATATTTGTATGTTTTACACTTTCAAATACTCTAAGCATACATTGAGCTTCATTGTTAATTTGATTGAAATCCATATGCATCACATGTTTTGTTCTTTGATTTTCACAACTTGTTTAGAATACATAGGTATGTCTTTTACAAGTTACTTTTAACATGTGATTAGCATTTCCTCAATCATAAATGTTTTGAGCTAAAACTTTTAAAAGCCTTTGGCATACATTTATGAGCTTTTATTTTCAAATTGATTGAGGACATCATGCATACACTTTGAACATACATCTTTGCATTCATATAGTGTTTGCATGAATTAGTTTTTCACTTTCATATCCGCCTATTAAGAGGCATTGTAATGAGCTAAATATGTATCTCCATCAAGTGTATTTTAGACACTACTAAGAGAGAGAACCAACCATTTGGTTGTATAGGTTATTGCTTAGCCTTGAAAAGCATAATGTAAAGGTTATTGCTTAGCCTTGAAAAGCATAGTGTTAAAGGTTATTGCTTAGCCTATTGAAAAGCATACATAGTGGAAATCCGGTGGGGTGTGAGGAACACAAGCCGGTAGTGGATGTAGGCATTGAGGCCGAACCACTATAAATCATTGTGTGATGGTGCATGCTATGTGGTGATTTTGTTTATTAGCTTCCGCATTTTGTTGGTTAATCATCACAAGTGACTAGTTAATTTAAAGAAGTTAAAATTGTTCATAATTGGTCACTAATTAGTAGCTCACCCTATTCACCCCCCCCCCCCCCCCCTCTAGGGTTAGGATCCCATGGACTTTCAATTGGTATCAGAGCAAGGTTACTCCATTTAGGGCTTAAACACCCGGAGTTGATCCATATTTGCTTAAATCTAGATTTGAACCCTAGAGTTGTGTTTTAATGCATATCTTTTAAGAATGATTTCCACTATGGTTGAAAATGGAATTTTCTTTCCTAGCTCTCTAATTCCCCTAAGATTCAATCTCACCACTCTAAAACTTTTCAAGTTAAAACTCCAAGAGTTGGTGGGACCTCAAAGTAAACCCTCAAGGACAACCTTATCAAGACCTTAAGTGAATCTTCAAAGATAGACAATTAGACTAACCTTAAGGCCTTGAACCTCGCTAGACCAACCTATTTCTTTTTAGTCATATCTAATTGTTGGTCATGTTACATTTGCATTTTGTTTCTACATAGTCACATCTCTTAAAATGCAATGTTTCTTTGTGATCATTTGATTTTGTCTACATGAACTTTCTTAGTTATATCCTTGGTTTTCAAAATCATTTGATTGCAATATCCTCATATAGATTTGCATTTTGTTCTCATATAGTTATTACTATTGTGGTGCATTTCTATTTGATGATCATCAATTGATTGTGATTACAAAAGCTTTCTTAGCTAGATTTTTCATGATCATTTGATGTTGGAAAATCATTTGTTTGGATATCATAGTTAGATTATTTTATAAAACAAATGATTCAAATCAATTTAGATTTTCCATGAACTTACAAGTTATATCTTTTGGTATGGAAAATATGTAATCAATTTGTATGAGCATTTATATTTATATCCTTGATTATAAATTGAAAATTGATATTAGTTCACTTCATGGTTTTCAAAATCACTTGATCATAATTTTATAAATGTTTCATTGTTGGATTTTGAATGTTGGAGTGAATTAAAGATCTTTGAGAAATATTCTACGCTTTATTACTTATATTTTTAGAAGCATTTTCCTTGAGTTTATTTCCTTGTGCTTATAACTTTATCATTTAGAAGGAAATACATGTTACAAGCAATTTGCATCTTTGCTCAACAAAGTTATATTCTTTCAAATGCAAATTGACTTTGTTGTTATGTCTTACTTTGTGTGGTTGGGTATGATGTCATTGATTTGCATGTTTTTGCCTAAGTTTGTATATCGTTTCATTAATGCAAATTGATGTTGTTTATGCTTTATAGTAAAATCTTTTGTTTCATGATCATTTGAGCTTTTTAAGTACATATGTGATTTTGTGTGCTAAGTTCATTTGGTATGATTCTCATATCCATTTTCCATTGCATTGTAAGCATAGTACATTTGCTAGAGTGGAGATTTTACATGATAGATTAATGGATCATTTTAGATGAATTTGAATTAAACCTTTGTTCTTCATAGGTATATACCTTATATGAGATCCATTTTCATCTATATGCGTTCCATGACATCGTTCTAACTTCATACCTTCATGTGCATGCATAGTTATATTCCTTATTGATGATATGGTATGAGTTAGATCTTGATTATAATTGATCCTCTCTATGCAAATGTCAAATAGTTCCATGTATGGTTGTACTCTTAAGTTACATTTGTGGATACCATACTAGAACTCTCAAATCCATCCTTTGTACTTCATAAGCTTTGCTATAGATGGATGGTTATGATATTGATTTATGCATAATTTCATAAGTAATATCGCTTGTGCATTTTTCAATATCATATTTATGATCATATGAGACTCTCATCAAAATCCATTCTTTGTATCTTATAGGCATATCTATTTTGATGGATTTCCTTCATGTTGAGTTCATATGGTTTTTTAATTTTCAAATTGCATGTATCACCTAAAGACATTTCATTTCATGCAATTTAAAATGTTCATCACTATGCTCACTAAGTTACTATATCATTAAAGTGATGATTTTCCATTTATGATGCTTGATGGAATTTTGTGTTTGTCACATCTATGCTCTTAATCATGTTTCATATTCAATTGGTTTCAATTAGTTTAATTTTCGATTGTTGTCATATCCAATTGATATCTTGAGATTGTGATAAACCTTGTGTACATTGGATTGAACTTGATAAGTAATATGTCTTTATTCCATGTCACATTCCATTAGCATCATAACTTTCATGTTTGCCTCCTCTTATGCTCATATAGGTAAATCTTATGACCACCATGTTTATGTGTTAATAATCTTGGTTGGTTAATGGTTGAGGTAGGCTTCATGTTTGAACTTCATTTCATTCATCTTGTGCACATAATAGTCATATTTTTTGATTGGATGAAATGATTTCAAAATTTACTTAGCATATGTTTTTCATAGGTATATTGATTGATGCTATGTTGAATAAACCCCATAACATCATGGATAGCTCTAATTTGGATTAATCCTAGTAGTTATATTCTTTTTAACTCCATTTTAGAGTGATTGAGATAATAGTCATATCCTTTAATCTCAATTGGTATTTCTTTATTCCAATTGGTATCCATGGTTGCTTTTCTCCATGACCTTGCTCTTAATCTTGGTAATTTGATCATATTGAGCTCTATAGTTAAATGAATCTAATCCTTTCCTTGAAGTTTACCCTCAATTGGTAAAACCATCTTCTTCTAACCAAATAGTTAAATCTTTGTCAAAAGTTTGACAAAAGGAGAGAATGGATTGAGGGGGAGTATAAACCTTCATAGGAAGTATTAGTTTTGATCAAATTCACCATTGAATTGGCTTTATACCCTTAGACTACTACCATACATGATACTTGTTATATATTTCATTTTCGATTTCTTTCGTTAACAGGTGCTACTAAAAGGTATTTTCCTTATGTCATGTGTGTAGGTACCTTTGCAATTTAATGTCAAAGGGGGAGAATATTCTAGATGTCAAAAGGGGAGAATATTGTCAATTTATCTAAGGGGAGATTTTGTATTATCTTCCAAAGGGGGAGAAGATGCATATCTTGCCAAAGAGAGAGAGAGAGAGTGCATGGTCAAAGGGGGAGAGTTGAAAGAAGACTAAGCTTGGGAGTTAAAGAAGTTGCTTGGCTAAAGAAGAAGAGAAAGCTTGAAGAATGATCAAGCTCCAAGCATCAAGAATGAAGAAAAAGAACAAGAGCCCAAGCTAAGTCAAAGTAGCATCCAAGAGATTTCAAGACTTGTCCAGCTAAGGGGGAGCTGAAGACTTAGTGTGTAAATTCAGTGATGAGTGAGTTGCCATCAAATTGCAAAGGGGGAGATTGTTAGGAATTTTGTGTATTGCAATTTGATGGATGCATTATCATTTTCATCGTCATTTGAATTTTCACATGAGCATTGATTTAGAAATCTTGAAATCTTGATTTTCACATGCATTGTTTTTAGAAATCTTGGTTCATGCATGTTTGATTTTATACTTGGATGCAATTAGTTTTGAAAAGAATTTTTAAGAATCAAGCAAGCCATTGTTTTTAAAAGTTTGAAATCTTTTTGGCTTTTTATGTTTCATGTTTTTAAACCGCTTAGAATTGATTTAAACATGATTCCAAGCTTGATTTATTGGCCCAAAAAATCCCCAAGGAAAAATACTTTAAAATATGCAAAATATGCATTTTTGGGGGAATTGGTCCAGGGGACCCGGTCAACCCGCAGTGTGGCCGGTCGACCGAGCCCATGGACCCGGTCGACCGAAGACACTGCAGGTCGACCGAGAAAGTGACTGTTGCAGATTTTTCAAACGGTCAGATTTATGACCGTTGAAGGGTAGGTCGACCGGGGCCTGTATGAGGTCGACCGAAGACACGCAGAAAGTCACTTTTTGACTATAAATACTAGATCATTCCTTGAAAAAAAGTGAGAAACTCTTAGGCCCTTCTTGAGGTGTTTTGAGGCCAAACAAAGGGGAATGAGCTAGGGAATTCTAAGGGTCATTAGGAAAGCTAAAGCTTGGGATTAATGAAGTTAAATCACTAAGTAAGCTTGCTTTTCCTAATCATATGTTTTCATGCTTTGTTTTAATTATTGGTAAATCTTTGTTAGCATGCTAAACTATGATTTGTTGTGTCCTTAACATGTTTATGTTTTGAATTGATTCATTGTTTTGGATGCACCACCTTGATTCAAACCAAGTACTACTTAAATTGGTATATCTAAGCAAATCATGTTTTGGAATCATCTTTGAAATTATATGTAACATGATTCCTATACTTGGTTGAATCTTTGGTTGTTGTTTTTCATCATAAGAAAATCACTTTCAAATCTATCTTATGTTTTGGATTCAACAACTTTATAAATCACATGTATTTGGTTTTAAAGTTTTACAACTTGTTTAAACATTGATTGGTATATCATTTTCAAGTTGTCTTTTTAAACACATGTGTTTTGACCCTTAATTTCAATCAAATATATTTGTATGTTTTACACTTTCAAATACTCTAAGCATACATTGAGCTTCATTGCTAATTTGATTGAAATCCATATGCATCACATGTTTTGTTCTTTGATTTTCACAACTTGTTTAGAATACATAGGTATGTCTTTTACAAGTTACTTTTAACATGTGATTAGCATTTCCTCAATCATAAATGTTTTGAGCTAAAACTTTTAAAAGCCTTTGGCATACATTTATGAGCTTTTATTTTCAAATTGATTGAGGACATCATGCATACACTTTGAACATACATCTTTGCATTCATATAGTGTTTGCATGAATTAGTTTTTCACTTTCATATCCGCCTATTAAGAGGCATTGTAATGAGCTAAATATGTATCTCCATCAAGTGTATTTTAGACCTTACTAAGAGAGAGAACCAACCATTTGGTTGTATAGGTTATTGCTTAGCCTTGAAAAGCATAATGTAAAGGTTATTGCTTAGCCTTGAAAAGCATAGTGTTAAAGGTTATTGCTTAGCCTATTGAAAAGCATACATAGTGGAAATCCGGTGGGGTGTGAGGAACACAAGCCGGTAGTGGATGTAGGCATTGAGGCCGAACCACTATAAATCATTGTGTGATGGTGCATGCTATGTGGTGATTTTGTTTATTAGCTTCCGCATTTTGTTGGTTAATCATCACAAGTGACTAGTTAATTTAAAGAAGTTAAAATTGTTCATAATTGGTCACTAATTAGTAGCTCACCCTATTCACCCCCCCTCTAGGGTTAGGATCCCATGGACTTTCAGTGCCATGCACCGTGCGGGAGCGCCTTTGAGGAGGGACGTCCGTCGACGGTGGTGGCAGCTCGAGCGCTGCTCTCGAGGATTCTCCGCCTTTCCTTGCTTTTGGAGGCATGGCTTCTGAGAGATTGAGATTGAGAAGGTTGGGATATTACTTTCCCACAGACGGCGCCAATTGTAGGTGCAGAAAATAATGACCCACAATAACTGGGGAGCCTTAGAGGACTTATCCAACGATGGTGATGACTAGGGTACCGTCCGAAAGCCTGAAAGAGAAGAACACACGGTCAGAGGACCCTGGCCTGGGCGGCGCAAGGCTCTCCGATGCCAAAGTCAGTGAAGGGACTGGAACAATGGAAGGAGAGGAAGAAGAGAAGCAGAGTAACAGCTCTTTGAGTTGGGTTGTGCCTACCTTGCATGTGAAATGCAGTCCTTTTTATAGACGATTTGGAAGATATCTTAGACGATATCTTGGCATGGGTCTCATGATTCGACTGGGAAGTCATGATCAGCCCACGTTGCAATTAATGCGGTCCAATCCAGCCCACTGCGCATTAAATGCGCGTCGGATCAGCCCACGTCGCATTTAATGCGCGTCTTGTTGGGCCAGATCGTGTTAGACGCCTTTGGCGGTAGGGGTACCATCGGATCCGCCCTCGGGCCCTGCCCTGATGTGGCCTCAGCCGCTGGATGCCGCCATGTCAGTGATCTGGCGGAGATTGTGAGCGGCTGGATGTCGCATCTGTCTCGCTAGCTCGCGCCCCTACTCCTCCACGTGCTTGATGACGTGGGGGGGGGGGGGGGGGGGGTGAGGGGCGCAAGTGGAGGTTCTTTCTTACTTCGGCTTCCGCCCCGGCTCTTTCAGCCGGGGTGGAGCTCTCTGCCGAGATGGGCACACGAGGTGGCCGAGCTCGGCGCTAGTGGCCCGGAGCTGCTTGACTTCGGCCGGACCTCCTGTCCTGGCGGCCGGGGTGAGCATGGTGCCACATGGATGGCATGCGGATGGCACGTGAGAGTGCTTAGACTCATCTGATGGCTGTGATTAGCGTAATCCTGTGGCTCTGGAAATCTCCCCACACAGCAGCAGACTAGCAGTTGAAGAGATGAGCGGCTGAAGAAAGGAAAAAATCAAATAAATTTATTTATGCAGTGGTGTTTGTCTGTTGTCTTGTTAGTATGATGTGCATTATGAAAACAATATGTTAAAATGTATGCCTTTTATAAATGGTGGAAGGCAGTCTTAAAATGTGTGATGTATATTTTGAAAAAGCATGTACCAATATTGTAAATGGAATGGATTTCTTGCTGTAATGGAGTTAAGCATTTTTATAATTTAAACCTTTGTTGTGGTGATTTTAATGGTAGTGGGTTCCATGTGGATTGCTCTTTTTGTTATCTTGTTCCGTTCGATGTTAGGAAAACATCTCATGCTTATTCATGTACTTGTTTCCAGATGGACGCTGAGTTTTTTTAGAGAGAAACAAAGTTTGTGTTGAAAGCAAAAGGATACAAAAGGTGCTAAGAAAAATGAAATCTATCTGGCTATATCAAACTGCACAAGTTCCCAAGGAAAATCATAGTCAAAGTTAGTTTGGCTTAGATTTGGAAAACCATGGGGAAAGATATCCATCATGAGACCCAAATCTGTTTAATCAGGATTATCATGTCCAGTTAAATTCAAATCGAATAGAAATAAAATATCACCACATTTTATGGAAGAAATACATGGGTTTTCATTTACTTGGCTAATACCATCACAACGCATGTCAATTCTTATGTTATTCAGAAAGACATTCCCTCATCAGTAAGTACCAATTCCCAAAGGCACAAAACCAAACAAACCTTCAAGGACTTTGAAGCTTATTCAATGGCCGAGACAGGTTGATGGAATCCATAGAGTAAATGTAATTTAGCTGGTTTATTGTTTTCCAATGTAGTTTCAATAACAAGATTTATTTGCATACATGCTTTCTCCTTAAATTCATAAATAGCCCTGTTTACTGATGGTCTCTTCAGCCTTGTTGAGTCCAAAATGGGTACTCTTCAACGGTGATGGTCCATACATGAAATTATATATATGCAAGACATTTTTTGTGGCACCTGAAACTAACACATCCCTGATACAAACTGGATATCCACCCATTCTGAAACACATTCTGAGTATCCACCCATTTCCATCACTAACACAACCTGACTGATAATGAAAATTTTTAAAGAAAAATGTGTTTTCACTACACCATAATCCAATAGCCCATTCAATGGCCGATAATGAAATTGAAAAAAAAATTGAACATGGCAACCCGATGACATTAATGGAGCCACTTGGTAGCAAAAAAAAAAACCATGACAACCAACAACCAAAACATGAGAACGACTGATTCTTATGTAGCCTGCAAAATAGAGATGTAAAATAATTATTAGTATGATAATAAAATTCATACAAAATTGAGATTAAGATCGTGAAAAAATGTATACCTAAAATTGTGTTAATGTCTCATCCTCAAAAGAACGTTCTGATGCATCGTATTCATTGAATACCTAAGAGTTTTTCTCTACACTACTGAAAATAGTACATGTAATCATTAGTAACTTAAAAATTAAACATAGCATGGTAGTGTGTATTAACATAAAAATATGCATACATAGCAACATCTATATAGAATAGTACCTCTTGTCAATCCCAGGGCAATTATGCCCGTCATGTGCAATAACACGCTTGCCACATCCGCGATAAAGTTGATCTTTCTTCCTTGATTTTTCCTTAGAGGACTTCAATCTCTTTAGACGACCCCTTGTAATACCATGTTCCGGGTCAAGATACCTCTCTGTTGTCCCTGTAGTCTTATCTTTTCTCTTAGGTTCATCTTCTATCATCACTTCCTTTTCATTTATCTTGTGAATGCTCTTTTTAGATCTTGTAGAACCCTTTTTACATGGTGATATGCTCTCTTACACAATGACGCTTCCTCAATACTAATTGCAGCATCATATGATAAATCACCAAATCGTGCTACCAATGACCCATCAAACGAAGCGCACATAGTTGTGTCAGAATCATCATCATCTACTCTGAAAATAATAATCAACCCAAAACACATGTTTTATATGGTCCTCATTATCTTTCTCAATAGGAAAAAAAGTTTCTTGGATCTTTATCTTTCATTTGTCTAACGTATTCGTAAAATATATCAACATCATTATCCTTTGTTTCCTCATTTTTGTTTCTAATATGATTTCCAAAGTCTGTTTCTATGAAACCAACTTTATTTCTCCTACCTGCCTGCAACACCAATAGTCCCATTTGTTTATTTGGCCTTATATTAGCAGCCCCATGAGTATCTATTAAATTTTTTTTGGACGCTAATTTTACAGTGTGATCATAGCATGTGAGTCTAGGGGTACTTAATAAGTGAGAATGTTCCACAACAACTTTAAACACAATCCACTGCCCCTCTTTATTTTATTTTATTTTTTAATTTGAAGGTATGCCTTGTAATATTCTCGCGTATTTGAGGTCCGTCTTTGATGTACATTTTCACCACCAAATCTTTCTTTCTTACAACCTTCTTTCGAGCACATAATTTTCTTCCTCACTACTTCGTTATTGACCCTCATCTCTGAGCTTCGTCTAATGCTAAAGCTCGCCGCCTTCGCTTAAGTGTAGTAAGCATTGTAAGCATCCTCTAGATTTTCAAAAACTTGACCTACTTTTGGTAATTTCTCCTCATCGACTTGTGGCACAAATATTTTAATTGGTAAAGATGGACCAGCGTTATTCTTTTAGACATGATAAAAGAACCACACCATGACAATACATGCAAAATAGAATTTAAAAAAATAATAAGAAACTAATTAAATGCAAGGCTTAGAGAAAGATATTATCTTTTTTCTAGGCTCTGAGATGAGAGAGAGGGAGGGAGAGAGAGTGAGAAGAGAGAGATAGTAACCTACTTGGTTGCCAACGACTTCACTTGCTATCATCTGAGATGAGTTTAGTGATTGAGATTGGGCCAGTAGTGTCACATCCCGGTCCTGAATCACCCTGGCCTAAGGTAATCCCCGAGATAAGACACATATACTCTCGTGTTATTGTACCTATCGCGAGTCAAATACAACTACACGAAGGAGAAAATAACTATTCCACTCGTGTGTCTAGCTCACTTGAACCTGTCAATAACATTTAAATATAGCGGAAGCTATAATTTCATACACAAAAGGATATCATTTCCCCATCCAGTCTATTTACAACATTCAATTTTTATACAAAAGAATTATACGAGTATATACATTGTTTATACAAAAGAGGGCCCACAAAGGTACCTTGTATAACAATACCAAAAGTATAACAAAATATAAAAGAAAAGTTACGTGTGACCCACACAAAAAGGGGCTAGTCACACTTTATCTGTGTAACTCTCAAAATATACACTACTCCTCTAATCCTGGAGGAACCTCTTGGGCCCCCTCCTCTCCCTCATGAGCCTCTTTAAGGCCGGGAGCTGTATCTGCGCCTGTGACACCAAGAGTGGTACCTTAAATACGACAAATTGACAACTACAGGCAATAAATGGGAAATACTTTCAAAATGAATTAAATGACAATTGATTAATAAGAAGCCAATGTAAAGGAATAACTAGGCAATTGTGCTAAAATAGACTAATTCATACTTTTTGAATCAAATGAATATTGTATAACTAATTGGCTACTACATTAAGCTCATCCTCTCAGAGAGAGCGAATCTAGTTGGGATGTCACTAGTGGCCCGACCAAAGGCTAGCTGGCTACCCGATTTTGGAGTTCTGGTGCTCCAGACGACATACTGCAGTAGTCTCGAATAATATAAACCGAGTTTAACCCCGTCGAGTATCACAAGGTCGACGCTAAGTAGTGCCGACTCGATTGAATCAAATAATAATCGAATTTGAGTAAGTTTACATTCACTTGTTATAATCGAATAGAATAATAATCATATATACACGAATACTTACTCAATTCTGTATTTCCAATAATACCGAATAATCTTATAACAATTGATAGTGAATCGGAAGATGAATAATTGAATTATAATGTAACTAATTGATAAATTAGAATTCATTTTGATGAAGACATCCAACTCTAATATGAATGCAATAGATTTAGAGCAGTCAAGGTTTTTAGTAGCCAATCTAACTATTTTGTAGTCTATTACCGTTCAATACAAGGTTTATTCGAAATATCAACGCATTACTACCTTGTTATGTGCCACTATGTATAAGGAGTATGTTGAATTCCAAATTAACCTTCTTGGCATAGTGTTTAGACTAATGAATTCCCATTGGACTAATAAAGGAGGTTAAAGGTTCCATTTTTAAGGACATAAAAGTCTTAGGAAGCCTAATTTCCTATGGAATGGGGGTGTGCACCTTAATTATACATTGAGGATTATTAGGGTGGTTTAATATAGTCTAAGAATGATAATTCACCTTAAAATTGGGTCAAAAGAAGCCCAGTCCACAGCTTCAAGTTCGCTCGAGCGGACCCCATCCAGAGAGGTGTTTGCTCGGACGACCACCTTTGATCGCTCGAGCTTAGGTTCAGAAGGGAGGTTCGCTCAAGCGAATGCTCCAGTTCGCTCGAGCGAACTATCCAAAATTCCAGATTTCGAGTTCTTCATGTATTCTTCTCCTCATCCATTTCTAACTCCCTTTCACTACCAAAACATGTAGAATGGAGCCTCCTTACTCCTAAACACCATATTAAATTCCCCCATTCAACTCTGTCCAATTAACTCATAAAACCAAGCATCCCATCCATTTATCAAGAGATAGAATCATTGAGAAAGGATTTCATATGAATCAAATGAAGATAACAACATGTAAATCCAATTTATGCTTATACTTGCCTCTAATAAGCTTTCCAAAGCTTTCTCTTCACCACTTGTTACCGAGAACCCAAAAACCCCTAAAATCAAACCCTAACAAGAGGGAAACCATGGAAAAGATGATGAGAATGCAATGCATGTGAGAATGTGAGTCTCCTTGACTCTAATGCAACTCAAAATCATAAACTAAGGGTTTATCACTTACTTCTTGATGAGGATTTCGAAGTTGAAAAGAGATTGGAAGATGGTGGTTATGGTTCATTGTCCACAAGAGTAGAGAGATTGGAGAAGATGAAGATGAGTCTAACTTCTAGTTTCCCTAGGCATATGAATCCACTCTTGTAGTGATTGGGGGAGAGAAAGGAGGAGTGAGGAAGAAGAAGAAGAGTAGAGAGGATAGGAAGTGAAAGGAAATGAAAATGAAGGGTAGATTATTATATAAAGGGATAAGGTTGTCTCTTATGCAAATAAGTCCACCAAAGTTGGACATTTCCATTTTGAGTCAAATGAAGGCCCACTCACTCAATGATTGGTCAAATGAAGTCGAGTCTAAAACGGAAGTTGGCGTGCTCGATGAAATACACGTGTTGGTGCCAAAATGATGTAAAATGCGAAAATCGATAATTATGAAAAAGCCCTTGACTCTACCTAACAGAGTCAAATCTGTTATAACTCACCTATCCAAGGTTCAAGACTCGACCAACTCGACTCACAAGGACTAATTAACACTAATTACTATAATTAGTAACTTAATTATAATTAAATTAACTAAAGCATAATTAATTAGCACTAAATATTGTTAATTTGGGTTGGGGTGTAATAGGTAGCCGTGAGGGCATTAGAGGCTGTGAATGGGCTGGAAGCGAAAGTTGCAAATCGAGATGTAGATCACAAGATGGGTCTTTGTCATCCATCAGGGACTATCTTTGGACTTCTCAAGAAGAAGGGGACGATCCTTGAACCTCCTTTCCTGAAGCACATTGAGCAACAAATCCACAAAACCCAATTATGATTCAAAACTATCACTACATTCTTGCAAAAGAATACATTTTGTTCAGAAGCAGTTGCATTATGGCTTCTTTACATGACGGGTTTGTCCAGCTTCTCAGCCTGGATAGTAGTTAGATTTGTATAGTGGTACTGTATCAGTTAGAATAAAAGAGGTTCATTTTCAAGATTCCAAAACAATTCCATTGTCTTTTTCTATATGTTACATTTATTCTAGTTCATAAAAACTGATAGTTTTGTATATAAAGTAGGTAACTGTGACACATTCTTGTTGGTTTGTTTTTACCCTTTTGAGGATTTAACCAATGGCCAAGTTCTAATTTCACATTGATGAGAAGATGTCATCATGTTGCTATTGATGATCCGGTATGACTGGGAAGATAGAAACCAAAAACTTAAAGAACTGAAAACTCAAACAACTGGGCACTGATTTTTTCAATACCCAAACTAACAGAATTTGTCAATGAACTTAGTAGTCATGAGTACCTAGAAAAATAGAAAATGGAACATGTATACCCAGTGTAAGATCCCGGTCCCACCTATTATATATTTATTATTTTTTTATTAGATATTATTATTATTTTAATTGAAATGTATTTTAGTTATTTAAGTGGTTAGGATTAAGTGGGGCACACGTTAGATTAGATGCGTGGTTTGGTGAGTTGGATTAATGGGTAGATGACCTGACCCGCAGTTTGACCCGACCCAATGACTTAAGCCCATTATTCTCTTAACCTTATCCTCTTATTACGAATGCACATCCTTATCTCTTCCTCTGCAACTATTCCTGTCCCGATCGTTCGTCTTCTTCTTCCTCTTTTCAGCATCCCAAGCCATACCAGCTTTGAGATCTAGCCATCCAAATCAAGATCAGAAGATACCATCATTCTTGGTTCGACCTTCTTATCTCAGGTAACCCTCTCCTCAAGCCATTAGAGAAGTAAATCTATACTCTTGGGTTATCTTCTTCTTTTCCAATGTTAGGTTTGGGTAGGGTTATAATAGATCTGCTCATTTGGGCATTTCTTTTCCATCTCTTATGTCAGATTGGCGATAGGATTATTCTCGAGCGCTGTGGGAATCTTGATTTGGGTATTGGTTAGGATCTGTGTTTTTCTTCAACCCCGGTGAAAGGCAAGTACTTAATCATAATTTGTAGATTTAATATTTTTGTTCCTCTTTGATTTGTGTGATGATGCATGTAGAAGCCCTTCGATGCCTTATTACGATGTTTAATGTTTTAATGATATAAATCTGAGATTGGAGATCAAGACATGGATTTTCTTATTTTTAATGTTACTGTCGACCAGACCTCACAAGTATTCAAACCGTGAGGCTTTGATATTCTATATTGGTTGTGGGGCCAGGTGGACCCCACTGATGATTGATCAAGACCATAGATCTTGTAGTGGACCCGTGGGCGACCATATTAATGAGGGATGATCTTGGACTCTTGATGAGTGGGACCACTATCCCAGTAGCCCATTTTTTATATCGGTGTTGAGTTCCAACTTCCATGGCAGAACCGAGTTCTGTTTGCTGGAAGGAATAGAGGTGATGACATGTACAATTGTACATAATTGTGAGAAAGAGAGAGAAAGATGATGTAAAGGGATAGGAGAGAGAATGATGTGGACATGTGGGGATTAGACATGTCACAATAGTATTGTATTAAATTTAAATCAATTGAAGAAGTGTGGTACGGTTGTAAACTTGAACATGAGATGAAATAATAATATAAAAAAAAAAGGTGCTGTGTTGAGTATGGATAGGAATGGTCTTTGGAAAAAGTGTCTAAGTCATATGAGCATTTGTTTTGAAAATAAAAGGGCCCTAGTTATTTTATAAACTCAATTTAGGCCATTTTTCTTAGTTTGAGTATGGAAAATATTTTAGATGGATATCTTGGGTTTTCTAAAATTATAAATTAAGATTGTTATTTCTTATTATTTATAAATTAATATTAAATAATATATTTGATTTTGAATGTGTTAAATTTATATTTTTGAACTCTATTATTTGAATCATTGGACCTGAGTAAATACCGACTGGGCATGCGGTATCTTACTAACATGGGGTTTAGTGCTTCATATAACCTCAAGAAAATCCTAGTGGATTTAAGTTCAACCCATCTCTATTGGAAAATCCTTAATTGGATTTATGCACCATTAATTTAGAATGGATGCGTTGATCTTTTATCTATTAGAGATTCCAGTGGTTGTTGGGTACGAGACCTTATGTTTAACCATAGGATTGGTTTGTGATTATTATTTGACCTTCGCATGCATATATATATGTTGATTTAGGATATCTATTCCTTTAGATGCACACCCTATTGTGTTATGGACTGTAAAGTGGCTTGGCAAATTCTGTATGACGATTTAATTATGATATGAATGTGGAATGGCCAGCACTTTATTTTGACTTAGGACTCTTGTGTCGGAGCCTTATTATTCGGGTCTATTATGCATATATGTTTCTTTTATGTTGGTCATTTTTGAACGACTGCAGATCGTATATGGACGGTTGATCACCGATGTGTCCGGATCACTTATAATCCGCTATGAATGTGAACAGGTTATCCTGATTTTTGTTTATTGATCGGTTGACCACCGACGTTATGGACGGGCTTTCCCGATTATGTAGGGTTGACCACCCACAACGGGGACACTTGTCTCCGTGTGAATCTTATTGCTCCATTTGTTTTATTTGGATTTATGTCATACGTTCATTCGTGTATATCTTCACTTTTACTTCTATATGATCACACTTGTATTTATTCTTCTCGTAATGTATTTAATTTCGAATTATGATTATGTACTTGCTATTTACTTTGTAATATTTGGTGCATAGGTACAGAGCCCTACTTTACCGAGGAAACGGAGGAGGATCAAACGTTTCAAACGTTTGAGCCAACTGACGAACCCGAGTGGGACGCCGGAGACGGTTTCGGAGCCGTCTGAGCCTGCATTAGAGAGAACGTCATCTTAGTAATTCCTTAGATGAACTTTTCTCAATGATAAACCTTTCTTAGTAATTGTTTTATTCATTTGGCAAATTGAATTATTATGTTTATTTGATTTTCGTGATGGTTCATTACTTTGAATACCAATTGAATATAGCTTCCGTTGCATTTAATGAAACTTATTTTGACTCACCACATGTTGAAATTTTATGTGGGTCCACTTTTGGAAGCTTGTGTTGTATTAAACACAGGAATTTGAATTTAAAATTTTAATTTTCACGATTTTCCCCAATTCTTATTTTGGGGACGTGACAGTTGGTATCAGAGCCCAGCACGATCTTCGGATATTAAAAATGGATAGAAACAATAGGACGTGGTGAGGATTGCGATTTCCGTTAGATAGACTTTAAAGTGTTAACTGTAAAGTCTATAGAATTGTTTGTTAGCTTGTTTCACAGGAACTAAAACATTATTATTTTGTTACAGGTCATGGCACAACGTACGACTAGATCTCAGGACAAAGAGCCTGGGAATGGATCTAATAATTCAGATGAACGTTTCAATCAGCTGTTGCAGGCTTTTATGCAATCACAGGCAACTCAAAATGAGCAACAAAGAGCAGCTGAAGCTGAACGAGCTGCAGAGAAACAACAAGAAAGAGAAGATAGAGCTGCTGAGAGGGCACAAGCAGATCATGACAGAGCAGCATTCCAGGCTCAGATCATAGCATTAACTGACAGAGCAGCCCAGCCAGTACAAGTGGTCATGCCTCCTCGGGAAGTAGATCCAAATGACTTGTACGAGAAATTTAGGAAGAGGGTTCCTCCTAAGTTTCACGGGTCCGAGGATCCCATGGCAGCAGATGCCTTTATAGAGCAGTTAGAGCAGATCTTTGCAGTTTTCCGCTGTACTCAGAAGCAGCGAGTGAACTTGGCAGCTTACATGTTCCGAGGGATAGCTCTCCAGTGGTGGAACTCGGTGAAGGCAGTAGTGCAAGCAGAGGTAGTGGCTGAAGAAACTGCATGGGAAACATTCACCAAGGAGTTTATGGACAAGTTCATACCCAAATATGTCAAAGACCAGTGGAAGAGGGATTTTCAAAACTTGGTGCAAGGGGATATGTCAGTGCAGCAATATGAACAGCAGTTCACAAGATTGTCTAAGTATGCACCCACACTAGTTGTTCCGGAGGAAGAGAAAATCAGGCGTTTTCTGGATGGATTATCAGCTGATATCTATATGATGATTGGAGACAATCAACGCCCGACATTCCAAGAGGCTGTAAAAAGTGCATATTGGGCTGAAGGTGCATTAAATAAGAAGGCAGCGGAACGGCAAGCCAAATACCAGCAACATCAGTTGAGGCAATCTTCTAGTCAGGGCAACCCAAAGAAACCGAAGTTTCAAGGTCAACCCTCAGGTGGTCAAAAACCACTGTGTAGACGGTGTGGAAAGAATCACCCTACTGAGCAGTGCTACAAGGAGACTGGGGCATGTTTTCATTGTGGACAGCTTGGACATCAAGTTCGAGATTGTCCCAACGGTGGTAGTCAGTTACCAAAATCCCAGCTAGTAGCTTCTCGTACTCCGGCGCAGCCGTGGAGAGCAGCACCTCCGCAGGGGCCACAACAGATTTATCGAGCCCCACAACAGCAGCAGTTGTACCGAGCACCAGCTCCTCAGTATCAGCAGTATAGGGGTGCAGCACCACAGCAACAGAGGCCAGCGCTAGGTCAACAGAGGCCAGTTCAGGGACAACAGAGGCCATTTCAGCAATACAGGCAGCAACCAGTGGGTCAACCAAGAGCACCAAGGCCAGTCCAAGGGCAGCAGAACCAAGCCTATCAGATGGGCAAAGTGTATGCAGTTACGCATGAGGATGCAGATGCTTCTGCAGAAGTGGTGGAAGGTATTGTTCTAATCTCAGAGGTAGAAGCTAAGGCCATTTTTGACCCTGGCTCTACACATTCATTTGTTTCTCATGATTTTGCTAGACATATCAATGAGGCTGTAGTGAGATTAGATATTGCTTTAGTAGTGGGTACCCCAGTGGGCACGCAGGTCCGTTGTCACCAATATTTTCCGAGTACTCGAGTTCAGGTCGGAGATTTCATTTTACCTGCAGACCTGATTCTTTTAACGATGAAGGATTTCGATGTCATACTTGGTATGGATTGGCTAGCGACCTATAGAGCAGTGATGGACTGTTTTAATAAAACCATCAAGTTGTCGTTGCATTCAGACACTGTTGAATTCGTTGGGCAAAGGAGATCAATTCAGACATGCCGGATCTCGGCACTGAAAGCAGAAAGATTGTTGAAATCTGGATGCGAAGGATACTTGGCGTTTATCACGGAGGATAAACAGTCAAAAGGGGTGGAGGATATTCCAGTGGTCTGTGAGTTTCCGGATGTTTTTCCCGATGAGATTCCAGGCTTACCTCCAGTCAGAGAGATAGATTTCTCAATTGAATTGGTACCAGGGACAGCTTTTATTTCTAAAGCTCCATATAGAATGGCTCCAGCAGAACTCAGAGAGTTGAAAACCCAATTGCAGGATTTGTTGGACAAGGGATTTGTGAGACCAAGTGTATCACCTTGGGGTGCACCGGTCCTGTTTGTGAAGAAGAAAGATGGCTCCATGAGGATGTGTATAGATTATAGACAACTCAATCAGGTCACAATCAAGAACAAATACCCTCTCCCCAGGATCGATGAGTTGTTTGACCAGCTTCAGGGAGCTGAATATTTCTCAAAGATAGACTTGAGATCAGGATATTCAGAAGACGGCATTCAGGACAAGATATGGCCACTACGAGTTTTTAGTAATGCCGTTTGGATTAACCAATGCTCCAGGAGTATTTATGGCCTTGATGAATAAGATATTTACTCCATTTCTCGACCAGTTCATCGTTGTTTTCATAGATGACGTATTAGTGTATTCTCGGTCTCGAGAAGATCATGAGCAGCATTTGAGATCAGCATTGCAGACTTTGAGAGATCATCAACTCTATGCCAAGTTGAGTAAGTATGAATTTTGGCTTGAGCAAGTCATTTTCTTGGGTCACATCATCAGCAAGGAAGGATTGGCGGTAGATCCAGGAAAGATTGAGGCAGTGGTCAAGTGGCAGAGACCCATGTCTATTACAGAGATTCGTAGTTTCTTGGGTTTAGCAGGTTACTACAGGAGATTTGTGAGAGGATTTTCATCCATTGCTGCTCCATTGACCAGATTAACACGAAAAGATGTGCCTTTCGTGTGGACTGACGAATGTGAAGCAAGTTTTCAAGAGTTAAAGAATAGGTTGACTACCGCTCCAGTACTCACATTGCCTACAGACAATGGTAGATTTGTCATTTACACAGATGCTTCAAAGGTTGGATTGGGTTGTGTGCTCATGCAGGATGGCAAAGTAGTGGCTTATGGCTCTAGACAATTGAAAGAGCATGAGAAAAAGTATGCCACTCATGATTTGGAACTTGCAGCAGTAGTCATGGCATTGAAGATGTGGCGTCATTACCTTTACGGTGAGAAGTTCGAAATTCATTCAGACCATAGAAGTCTCCAACATTTGTTTACTCAGCCTGAATTGAACATGAGACAGACCCGGTGGATGGAATACATGAAGGATTTTGACTTTCCAATCAAATATCATCCCGGGAAAGCCAATGTAGTGGCTGATGCATTGAGTCGAAGAGTAGTAACTAATGCATGTTTGAGAGCAGAATGGTCTTGGGCAGAAATTTTCCTCGATTTGGGTGTGACTTTGTATCCAATTGATGATAAGGTTATGTTGGCTCACATGTTTGTTTGGGAACCAGAAATCTTGAACAGGATCAAAAGCAGGCAGGTAGAGGATCCTGAGCTAGCTCGAGTGATTGAACAAATTGACAGCAGACCAGATTTCAGATTATTAGAGGGTGTGTTGTATTTTCAAGATCGATTATGTGTGCCAAACATAGAAGAGTTGAAGAATGAGATCATGACGGAGGCGCATCATTCCCGTTATACTATTCATCCGGGTAGTACAAAGATGTACCAGAACCTGCGTAATCATTATTGGTGGAATAATATGAAGAAGGAAGTAGCAGGATTTACAGCAAGATGTTTGGTGTGTCAACAAGTAAAGGCAGAAAGGAAGCAACCCCCAGGACTTTTAAAGCAATTGGAAGTTCCCGAATGGAAATGGGAACACATAACAATGGATTTTATTTCTGGATTGCCATCGATTCATAACAGAGATAGTATCTGGGTGATAGTTGACAGGCTGACAAAGGTAGCACATTTCTTACCAATGAACATGAAGACACCTCGAGATGAATTAGCTCGAATGTATATGGAGAAGGTTGTCACAATTCATGGAGTCCCTCTATCGATTGTATCAGACAGAGATCCTAGATTTTTGGGCAGATTTTGGACAGAACTTCAGGCAGCTTTGGGCACGAAGTTGAATTTCAGTACAGCGTATCATCCTCAGACCGACGGTCAAACTGAAAGGACTAATCAGACACTGGAGGATATGTTGCGAGCTTGCGTCCTTGAGTTTGGGAAGGACTGGCAGAAGAGTCTCCCATTATGTGAGTTTGCATACAATAATAGTTATCACTCTAGTATCGGTATGGCACCATTCGAAGCGTTGTATGGCCGTAGATGCAGAACCCCAATTTGTTGGGAAGAGATAGGTGTCAGAAGTTTTCATGGCCCATCTATTGTTAGTGATACCAGTGAGCAAGTGAAGCAAATCCATGACAGGTTGAAAATTGCTAGAAGCCGGCAAAAGAGTTATGCAGACATGAAGAGAAGAGATCTTCAGTTTGAGATTGGTGAGCATGTGTTTTTAAAGGTGTCACCGACGCCAGGAACATTGCGATTTGGGCAAAAAGGGAAGTTATCTCGGAGATTTATCGGTCCATTCGAGATCTTGGAAAGAATTGGAGAAGTTGCTTACAAATTGGCTTTACCAGCAGAGTTGTCAGCAGTGCATAATGTTTTTCATGTTTCGATGTTGAAAAAGTATATCAAAGACCCTTTGCACGTGTTGCACTATGAGCCATTGGAATTGCAGCCAGATGTTACCTATGTGGAGCGACCGTCTCAGATCATCGACACAAAGGAGCAAATTCTCAGGACTCGGACAATACATTGGGTGAAAGTCCAGTGGGAGCACCATAGTCCTCGAGAAGCCACTTGGGAACTTCGGGACCAAGTGAGGAAGTTGTATCCGTTTCTTCTTCCAGAGGTATGATTTTTATTTGGAGGACCAAATATCCTAAGGGGGGAGAATGTAAGATCCCGGTCCCACCTATTATATATTTATTATTTTTTTATTAGATATTATTATTATTTTAATTGAAATGTATTTTAGTTATTTAAGTGGTTAGGATTAAGTGGGGCACACGTTAGATTAGATGCGTGGTTTGGTGAGTTGGATTAATGGGTAGATGACCTGACCCGCAGTTTGACCCGACCCAATGACTTAAGCCCATTATTCTCTTAACCTTATCCTCTTATTACGAATGCACATCCTTATCTCTTCCTCTGCAACTATTCCTGTCCCGATCGTTCGTCTTCTTCTTCCTCTTTTCAGCATCCCAAGCCATACCAGCTTTGAGATCTAGCCATCCAAATCAAGATCAGAAGATACCATCATTCTTGGTTCGACCTTCTTATCTCAGGTAACCCTCTCCTCAAGCCATTAGAGAAGTAAATCTATACTCTTGGGTTATCTTCTTCTTTTCCAATGTTAGGTTTGGGTAGGGTTATAATAGATCTGCTCATTTGGGCATTTCTTTTCCATCTCTTATGTCAGATTGGCGATAGGATTATTCTCGAGCGCTGTGGGAATCTTGATTTGGGTATTGGTTAGGATCTGTGTTTTTCTTCAACCCCGGTGAAAGGCAAGTACTTAATCATAATTTGTAGATTTAATATTTTTGTTCCTCTTTGATTTGTGTGATGATGCATGTAGAAGCCCTTCGATGCCTTATTACGATGTTTAATGTTTTAATGATATAAATCTGAGATTGGAGATCAAGACATGGATTTTCTTATTTTTAATGTTACTGTCGACCAGACCTCACAAGTATTCAAACCGTGAGGCTTTGATATTCTATATTGGTTGTGGGGCCAGGTGGACCCCACTGATGATTGATCAAGACCATAGATCTTGTAGTGGACCCGTGGGCGACCATATTAATGAGGGCTGATCTTGGACTCTTGATGAGTGGGACCACTATCCCAGTAGCCCATTTTTTATATCGGTGTTGAGTTCCAACTTCCATGGCAGAACCGAGTTCTGTTTGCTGGAAGGAATAGAGGTGATGACATGTACAATTGTACATAATTGTGAGAAAGAGAGAGAAAGATGATGTAAAGGGATAGGAGAGAGAATGATGTGGACATGTGGGGATTAGACATGTCACAATAGTATTGTATTAAATTTAAATCAATTGAAGAAGTGTGGTACGGTTGTAAACTTGAACATGAGATGAAATAATAATATAAAAAAAAAGGTGCTGTGTTGAGTATGGATAGGAATGGTCTTTGGAAAAAGTGTCTAAGTCATATGAGCATTTGTTTTGAAAATAAAAGGGCCCTAGTTATTTTATAAACTCAATTTAGGCCATTTTTCTTAGTTTGAGTATGGAAAATATTTTAGATGGATATCTTGGGTTTTCTAAAATTATAAATTAAGATTGTTATTTCTTATTATTTATAAATTAATATTAAATAATATATTTGATTTTGAATGTGTTAAATTTATATTTTTGAACTCTATTATTTGAATCATTGGACCTGAGTAAATACCAACTGGGCATGCGGTATCTTACTAACATGGGGTTTAGTGCTTCATATAACCTCAAGAAAATCCTAGTGGATTTAAGTTCAACCCATCTCTATTGGAAAATCCTTAATTGGATTTATGCACCATTAATTTAGAATGGATGCGTTGATCTTTTATCTATTAGAGATTCCAGTGGTTGTTGGGTACGAGACCTTATGTTTAACCATAGGATTGGTTTGTGATTATTATTTGACCTTCGCATGCATATATATATGTTGATTTAGGATATCTATTCCTTTAGATGCACACCCTATTGTGTTATGGACTGTAAAGTGGCTTGGCAAATTCTGTATGACGATTTAATTATGATATGAATGTGGAATGGCCAGCACTTTATTTTGACTTAGGACTCTTGTGTCGGAGCCTTATTATTCGGGTCTATTATGCATATATGTTTCCTTTATGTTGGTCATTTTTGAACGACTGCAGATCGTATATGGACGGTTGATCACCGATGTGTCCGGATCACTTATAATCCGCTATGAATGTGAACAGGTTATCCTGATTTTTATTTATTGATCGGTTGACCACCGACGTTATGGACGGGCTTTCCCGATTATGTAGGGTTGACCACCCACAACGGGGACACTTGTCTCCGTGTGAATCTTATTGCTCCATTTGTTTTATTTGGATTTATGTCATACGTTCATTCGTGTATATCTTCACTTTTACTTCTATATGATCACACTTGTCTTTATTCTTCTCGTAATGTATTTAATTTCGAATTATGATTATGTACTTGCTATTTACTTTGTAATATTTGGTGCATAGGTACAGAGCCCTACTTTACCGAGGAAACGGAGGAGGATCAAACGTTTCAAACGTTTGAGCCAACTGACGAACCCGAGTGGGACGCCGGAGACGGTTTCGGAGCCGTCTGAGCCTGCATTAGAGAGAACGTCATCTTAGTAATTCCTTAGATGAACTTTTCTCAATGATAAACCTTTCTTAGTAATTGTTTTATTCATTTGGCAAATTGAATTATTATGTTTATTTGATTTTCGTGATGGTTCATTACTTTGAATACCAATTGAATATAGCTTCCGTTGCATTTAATGAAACTTATTTTGACTCACCACATGTTGAAATTTTATGTGGGTCCACTTTTGGAAGCTTGTGTTGTATTAAACACAGGAATTTGAATTTAAAATTTTAATTTTCACGTTTTTCCCCAATTCTTATTTTGGGGACGTGACACCCAGTTTCCTGATTTTAGCTCTTACTCTCTGATACAGCAACTTGAGCAGCTCCTCTGTAAAATCCGACAATCGCAGTGACGGATCTGACGATCAGCAACAACCTGTTCCTATTCAATCACAAAAGCCCTCTTCTCGGTGATGGTTGAATTCCGACACGGGCGGTACATGCTTCTTCTTCGTCTCCTACGTGCTACCAATAGAGATTGCCTTTGGGGAAATTCTATATGCACCACCATTTTTGATGAATACACCCACTTTTAAGTTTTTTTTTTAATTACTAAATTGCCCTCCAGTGAAATGACGAACTAGCCCTTTACCATCAACCTCCTCCTCTCCTCTTCCTTTCGTTCTTTCACAGTGGGGGAGCCGTTGTCATCTCCTATTCCTCCTCTTTTTATTCTTCATTCTCCCTTTCATCCATTGTTTCGTAACCGTTCCCTCGCACTCATTCATGCCCGTTTATGTTCATCTCTTTCCTCATCATCTTCTTCAACCATTTAAAAGTATCCTTAAGTCTCGTAAGAATCTTCAACCCTTGAAAGTACTCATCTCCCCGGGGCACATTGTCTACTGAAAGCAGGCATTTTCAACATGGACAAGCAACTGTCAATCTACCAAGAGGAGGTATATTCTCCAAGTCCGTTTCCAGATCGTTAATTATTTTGTTTCCGCGATATGCTCGGTATTCCAGAACCGTGCAAAATCACACTGCACGGCACATTTTAACTGTGCAATAGTATTTTGCACGGTCACAATAAACCGTGCAAAATAAACTTGCACGGTAATATTAAACCATGCAAAAAAATAATGTACAGCTATAATTTGCTGTGCAGTGTGATTTTGCACGGTCCTACAGGACCGTGCACTAATAAACTAATAATTTTGGGATCATATTTTCAGGAGATTGATTCAACTGGTGCAAGTCAGTGTTCTCTTGATTTTACTAATGTCTTCACCACTGAAACGATATTCAGAAGCCGAGATGATCTAATCCAATGGACACGGGATGTCGGAAAGAAACATGGCTTGGTGATTGTAATCAAAACTTCGGATGCTGGTGGAGATGGCAGGAAACCGAGAATAGTTTTATCATGTGAGAGAAGTGGTAGTTACAGGGCTTCATCGAAGATATACGAAAAGAAGAATCCTAACAAGGCAACTGGAACGAAGAAGTGTAATTGCCCATTTGCTTTGAAGGGTCGAAAGTTGCCTAGTGACGATGATTGGATGTTAGTAGTGGTTTGTGGGATACACAATCATCGAAACGCACAACATCTCGAAGGGCACTCGTTCGCTGGGAGGCTTTCTACGGAAGAGATTAATGTTTTGATTGATATGTCTAAGAGTCTGGTGAAGCCAAGGAACATCCTTCGAACACGCAGGAGAGGAATGTGCACAACACCACTACGATGAAGAGTATCTACAATGCTCGTCAGAAGTTTAGGGTGACAGAGATGGCCGGTCGATCACAGATGCAGCAACTTATGATGCATTTGGAGAAGAACAAATACATTGAGTATCACACTAGCAATGATGATACAGATGCAATCTTAGACTTATTCTGGGCACATCCGTCATCTATTCAGCTATTACGTGCATTTCCAGAAGTTTTGATAATGGATTCCACGTACAAGACCAATAGATATCGACTTCCATTGCTTGAGATTGTTGGTGTTACATCTACCCAATTGACGTTCTCCGTTGCTTTTGTTTACCTTCATTCAGAGAGGGAGGCCAATTATAGATGGGCAATGGAGAGGCTTAAGGATGTAATGGATGGATGCATTATGCCACGTGTGATTGTCACAGATAGAGATTTAGCGCTCATGAATGCAATCAAAGTTGTATATCCGAATGCAGCAAACTTATTATGCAGGTGGCATATATCTAGGAACATCTTGGCAAACTGTAAGAAGTTCTTTGAGACCAACGACAGATGGGATGCTTTTATCTCTTGTTGGAACATGTTGGTACTCTCTCCAACTGAAAGTGACTATATTCAACTTCTAAGTGCTTTGGAACGGAATTTTTGTGGGTATCCACATGCTGTTGATTATGTGAAGAACTCGTGGTTGAATAAGCATAAGGAACAATTCGTGTTTGTTTGGACGGATCAGAATATGCATTTTGGCAACTGCACCACTAACAGGGCTGAGAGTGCACACGCAAAATTAAAGAGACATCTTGGTACATCGAGCTGTAGTTTTGATTCGTCCTGGCAGGTTATCCATTCCCTGCTTTAGTTGTTATTTACTGAAATAAAGGCTTCTTTTGAAAAGAGTTTGAACATCGTGCAACATAAATTCAAACCGGCACTATTCCGTGAACTGAGAGGATTTGTATCAAGGAGTGCTTTGGATATAGTATTAAATGAGTCGGTAAGAGCTGCTGATATTGGTTCGGATTTGAATGCATGTGGGTGCGTTGTACGACGGACCCATGGTCTACCATGTGCACATGAAATTGGAGAATGTATAAGAGAAGGGTCTCATATACCACTAACATGTGTACATCAATTTTGGCGGAAGCTCAATTTAGATCCCACTAAGGTGAACAAAGCCCCTGAGTTGACCACAACTTCTGAGTTTGACTTGATCGATAAGAAATTTCGGGGAAGTGATGAGGCTGGAAAAATTCAACTACTCAAAAAATTGAGAGAAATAACAAGTCCAGAATGTACACCTCTGATTGAACCGGACATTAAATTGAATACTCGCGGTCGGTCATCATTGAAGAAAAAGAAGTTCGATCGGTCTACGACTCGTGAGCCGTCTGCATTCGAATACGCAGTAGAGGTGAAAGAGAGTGGACGACTTAAATTAAGTAGTACATCTGTTAAGAAGAAGAGTGAGAAGATTAGTGTCCGTCGAACTCGATCATGTGCATTTTCGCAATCGCTCCCACAGCCTTTGGGACCCTACATCCAACATGTCAAGGATGTCGCAGCGGATGGTAACTGTGGATTCAGATCTATAGCATGCCTTCTTGGCATGGGCGAGGACAGTTGGAGACAGGTTAGATTGGACTTGAGCACTGAATTGCAGAGGCATCAACAATATTATGCATTGATATATGGAGGAGATGACAGGGTTGGAGAGCTGTACTACGCGTTGTCTTACTTCGAAAACAATCCAGGATTCGATCGTTGGATGACAATGCCGGACATGGGTCACTTGATATCTTCGTATTATAAAGTCGTATTGGTCCTGCTTTCATTGCAGCAATGCCTGACTTTCTTGCCTTTGTTATCACCCCCGATTCCAACAAGTGATCACAAAATCATCGCGATTGGTTTCGTCAATGGAAACCATTTCGTTCAGGTATTCATGAAGCCAGAAGCACCCATGCCACCTATTGCAACAAATTGGCATAGACACCATCATCCTGATGCAGATGGATGGCAGACCCCATATGCAAATCGCATTGAGCAATTCAGAGACATTTTGGGAAATAGTGTAGCAACACAAGAGTCGGTTAATCTTGACAGCGATTGATTATATAAAATGATTCTCATTTGATGTAACCATATAAATTATATAATTTAACTCTTTTCGATGTAACCGTTTGCTTGTCATTTGATGTAAAAATTTGATTATCATTTGATGTAACTCACACCGATATGAAAAAGTGATGTAAAACATGGTCTGCAACGCCAACATGTAATGGCTTGTCAGAATCTGCACGGCTAACAGATACTGTGCAATCTTTGTTATGCACGGCCAACATGTGCCGTGCAGACCATATTATGTCCGGCACATAATAGCCGTGCAGACCATGTTATGCACGGCACATAATAGCCGTGCAGACCATGTTATGCACGGCTATTAACGGCCGAGCATACTATAAGAGTGCTGACATATGTCCTTTTCATTCCATTTTGCCTAATCTTTCTTTTACACAAATATAGACTATAAGAGTAATTAAAATACAAAAAGTCAGCCATCATACTAGACATCTCAAAAAGAAAGAACTTGAATTCATCATTATATATGTAAAAGTGATCCTTTACATAATTGCCTAAAAAAAAAATTGGCTTATAATTCGCCAAGTTCCAAAATAAATTACAAAATCCCATGACACAATCATAAAATCCAAAAACAGCAAATCTCCTTAAGGACGCGTACGTCGTCGGTACGTCACCGGCAAGCCATCCAAGATCTCCAGAGTGGTCTGTATTGCCCGGTAGTAAAAATCAGCAGATTGACCAGGCTGTGCAATCGTAGCACGAAGATTATCACTCGCTCGGCGGATCTGTAAGAAATCATTATACATGTTAATAATTAAGAGAATTATAACTTTTAAAATGGATGCATAATGTTACAATTGCAATTTCAAACGCTCACCACTCTTGGAATCGGGTCATCTTGATCCTCATGAGGATGATAATGGGAGTGCCGTTCAGGGTTCTGTACCCGAGGACGTGAAATCCTAACAAACCACTCCATGTAGTCGGGTGAGCACTCCCATGCATATTGTACTCGATGGCCACGGTGTGCTAGTGATAATACATGATCCTCCCAAGACTCCCAATACTGATCAAGGAATCTATAGGAGACCTTGTATTGTCCGGCAGTAGATCCTCGAGACGCACGAAGGCGCAAGCGGTGCTGGTGGGATGGTTTGAACATGCCCAAATTGACGAAGAACCCTCTGTGGGTGGTAGGGTTCAATGACATCCATTGCTCTCAAGCAACCACAGAAGAAAGAACTCTGTTGGAATGGATGCTGAGCTCTGGCACCGGTATACGGATCCCAAGCAACCTATGTCAAGAAGTAATTGAAACAAATCATTAATATTCTAACAAATAAATATAGATCATAAAAAAAAACTTAAAATAAATAGAAACAAATCTATTGGATGCTCACCTCACTAGGATGTAAGTCGTCCAGCCTCTCCCGCAACAACTTTACGTTCTCCCTTCCAATCCCGGAATCCTGGCCAGGATTCCAGCGAGCCGCATGAGGCATTGCAGCCGTAAACCCCAATGCTGCAGGAGGACGGACAAATGGGAAGTGCTCGTACACCCAAGACTGCAACAGTTAGAGTTTTTAATTATATGATTAAAAATAATATATAAATAATAGTACAGAGATAGGCAAAAATTAAACTTTAATCAAAGAGTTATGCACATTTACCGTGAGGAGTGTCAGGTACCCAGCAATCTGTCTGACATCTGCCCTCGTAGCGGTCCCCAATTGGCGATAAAGATATGCAAGTGCGGCAGCGCCCCATGCATAATGACGGACTTGTCCCAAGTCCATCAGTAAAGATAGGTACGCAATGGGGACTCTGGTGGACGACTTATCAGTGAAAATTGTGCAGCCTAACAGAAACAGAAGATAGCCTCTAACTGCACAATCTACCTGCTCAACAGACGACCGAGGACCCACCCTACTGCACACTCGCTTGATCCAGGCCAGCCTCACTACCCCACCACGAGCCACTTGAAGTTCAGCAGACACGGTCGCTCTATCCACGCCTAGTCCAGCCTCAAGTAAATCTACCTGCTCGGTAAATCCCATACTGGTCGATGCGTGGACAGGCAATCCCGTTACTGGGATGCCGAGGAGAGTACCCACATCGTCTAAGGTGATCGTCATCTCACCGAATGGCATGTGGAAGGTGTTTGTCTCGGGCTGCCACCTCTCAACGAAACTGGATATCAAAGGGGCGGAAGTATATCGGTACGATAATGACTTAAGGCCAGCCAATCCAGACTCTTCTAAAATCGCACGAAACCGAGGAACTTCGATATCGGCCCCATCCCCGGGCCGAGGTATGTACCAATCCTTCAACCCTCGCCAATGATTGATACACTTAAGCGGCTCACGTTCCTGCACATTAAAAGTTTTAAACTTAATTAATATATGTTATTATAGACTTCAACACATATTATATGAAAAACAAATAATTCACAAATTTAAAAAAAGCAAGATTACCTCCCCGTCCCATATGGGTATGGCCACGTGCGTCCTGACACTAGGGAGGACCGATAAATCAACCGGACCACCGGGGATAGGATCCTCCCCTGCCGCCGCTGGGGGAGGACTGGATGGCTGTTCATCCTGGCCTGATGGATGATCATCCCTTGCTGCCGCCGCTGCAGCAGAAGTGGACGGCTGTGCCTCCTCCTCCTCTGAGGAATCATGCTCTGATGAATCCTCCTCAGATGAATCATCCTCTGACTCCTCTGACGAATCTGGGAGTGGATCCTGTCGCATTTTTCGTCTTCGTTCAGATGCCGTTGGTCGTTGACGACCAGCACTCGAACTACTAGTATGCAAACCTCGGCGACGTGGCGGTCTTGGCACACCGATCTTCGTCCTAACTCTAGGTGGCTCGCTAGAAGAACTAGCCCGTCCACCTATCGAAAGTGAGCTGCCACCGCGACGAGCAGGTCTTCTAGGCATTTTATAATCTGTTCAAAATAAAAAACAAATATTGTTAAAACATTGTAAATTTGTTCTGCACGGCATACTATTAATGTGCAATCTCATATCTGCACGGCCAATGTTAGCCGTGCATATTTAATTTTGCACGGCATATCGACACCGTGCAAATAATATATGCACGGCTAACATTGGCCGTGCATATATGACATGCACGGTTAACATTGGCCGTGCATATAGTAAATGCACGGTGTCGATATGCCGTGCAAAATTAACCTGCACGCTTCTGGTTTGCCGAGCACCCCGTGAACCAGAAGAAGAAAACAAATGGTAAGGAAAAATTTGGAGTTCGAAACTCCCATCCAAATCATGCATTACGGAATCCACATACAATCTAAATAGGTCAAAATACAATCTAAATGCATAAATTGCAACCTAAACGCATACATTATAACCTAAAAAGAAGGTGAAAATGATTGGAAAGTTTAACGAAGAAGAAGAAGAAGAAGAAGATGACCTTACCTTGTTTGTACAAGAAGATGAAGAAGGTGATGAGAGCAAAAGAGAAGAAGATGTAGGAGAGAGTCGGAATTACTGAGCTTCTGCCGTGCGAATTTTGAAAAACGAGGACGAGGGAATGGAAATGAAGACGAGGGAATGGAGAAGGAGAGGGCTGGGCAGTTTGGGTATTTTGGTGGGTGTGCTCAGCAAATAGGTTTTAAACATAAAGTGGCTGTGGTGAGCTCAGAATGTGGGTGTGTTCATCAAAACTGGTGGTGCATATAGAATTTCCCTTGCCTTTGACCTTTCCTATAAGGTCTGCGACCTTACTGGGTCAGTTGAGCCCAATAGCGGGCCCGTTAACCTGTTTATTTAGTAATTATTTTATTTAATTGTATTTTAGATATTTAAGTGGGTTTAGATCATGAACGTGTTTCTTTTAGCATTAGAATAGTGTCTGCGAAGTTTCGTGCGATTCCGAGTTCGTTTGATCCTAGCAGGGAGTAGTTTGCAATTTATGAAAAATTGAGTGTTTGTTTGAAATATTCCAAATGCCATGATTGTTTGGGTTTGTTGGAAATGTTTCGTCGTGATGATTACTTTTATCGCTTGACTCGTCGCGGTCCGACGATCAGAAATCCTTTAAGTGGTCAATTCCTTCATCGGACCCACTTAAGGGCAATTTAGTCATTTTCTCCCTCTCTTCTTCTTAAGTGAGGATTAACCCTAATCCCATTTACTTTCTCTGCAACGAAAGCTACAGCAACCCCCTTCTTTTTCCTCTGCTCTTCTCAAGCCCAGAACTCTACCCAGGAGAGATCATCTCCGCGATCCGAACCGCTAAATTCATCCTCTCAATCTCCTCTTTCTTCCGGTATCAATTTGGTAAGCTTTTTCCTAATCTCATATTTTCTATTATCTTCCTTTTGGTTTAGATGTAGCCTATTCTTGATCTTTTTCCTTTCTTTTTTCTCCTTTGCATTCTAGGTTGTGTTTGAGTGAGTTAGATTCGTGGGTTTCGCGGTAGAAAGCTTCTCCTCGAGTTTTACCCATTTTCTTCATCTTCTTGGTTGAGGCAAGTAGATTTGCATTGTATTTTAATATATGTATGTTTGTTTCCAATTGATTGGATATGCTTCTTGTTAGATTTCCCTTAATTCCAAGAATGTTTTGATATTGATTTGGGGATTTTTCATGTTAGGTTAGGTTTGTGGAATAATTGGATTAATTATTAAATGGGTAGCGTTTTATGTTTTAAATTGCTAGAAATGATGTCAATGATGTAAGGAATGAATGGGGGAGCTTGGAGGCTCATTTTCTGCAGGTTTGCCATGGTTTGGTCGGAGGAAAAAGGGGTAGAAAACTCATTTTCGGGCTATAAGTCCGTCGATCGATCGATCGCACAATACGTCCGATCGATCGGACTGTGTTAACTAAGAGGTGTACAGTGCTGATCGATCGCACAGTACGTCCGATCGATCGGAATGTGCACTAACTGGATGCTGTTCAGGTCCGATCGATCGCACAGTACGTCCGTCCGATCACATAGTACGTTCGATCGATCAGAGGGTAATTTTCTAACAGCACTTAGAAACTTCGTAGACTTGTAACTTTCAATCCGCCCGTTGGATTTCTACGTATAATATACCGTTGGAAAGCCCTTGAGACGTAGAATCCAATGGTTTTAGCTTCATCACAATCGGAGGCCAGGAAGTTATGTAAATACTTGGATGATTGATACAGCTCATGTTTTATTAGAAATGAGACCGGGTAACCTAGGTTGGGGCCTTAGATGTTGGAAACCATGAATATACTCTCACTTGACCATTAATGGAGATTGAAATTGAAGCACGTGGCTTGGTGTGATTCGATGGGTTGTCTAGGTATTCATGTATTACATATGGTATAACCGAATGCGTATTGAACTGAACCAACAGATGCTTAACATGATTGTACACCAAGGGATTTCCCTAGAAGCATCATTAATCCAATTTCCACATGTACTCTGTTAGAACACGTGTGGTACATGGATGACATCACTTGCCTAGGATTGGATTGTAATTTCTCATTGACTTGTGACTTGTATCTGTTGTTACTTTTTTCTTGTACACTCTCTTGGCATAAAACACTTAACTAATTATGGAACATAATCCTTATAGAACTACGAATTGGACCTGACTTAGATGTACCTTAGGAACCTGTGTCATGTATTGATAAACATGACTGGCTAGCAATGAAAGGGGTTATTACGTGGTTTACTTATATTGTATTGTCTTGAATGAGATAATCCCTATGATCGTATCTTGTATATTGAGCTAGCCAGGCCTGCTTGTCTTGTTTTATGTGTGTCAAAACCACTATGTTATTATTTGCATATCATGGCTATCTGCAGTTTGGAGTTTTATTGACGGGCCAGTTACTCGGTCGTCGGGGTGGGCAGTCGGCGTTGGACGACATCCATGGCGTTGAATAGTTGGGAGTGGACTTGGACCGTGCTGCTATTCCCAGGACTGGGAGTTAGGATCCCACTGAAGCCGGACTTTGGTATCAGCAGTCTTACTTGGATTGTTACTGGTACCCCAGGAGGTGGCTTGGACATCCTCGGAGTCTCCCTCTTGTTTCTTGTATTGCATTGCATAGATAGTGGTTCTTGTTAGATGGTTGCTAGGATTCCCGTTATTGTTCCTGATGATTATTACTCTTGCTTTATGCCTAGCTTCGCTTTCCTTGTATTCACATGATTACTACACTTGTCATTACTCTATATTTGATGCATGTCATGTTTATTATGCTTTGCTTATCTATTGCTCCACATGTCGTTGAGTCTGTTCCTTGGTGTGCAGACACCTCAGGTGGTTACTACTACTATGAGGAGCATGCCAGTGAGGAGATCCCAAAGGAGCTCCAACCAGCAGAGGAGGAACGGGAGTGGCATGCCGATGACATAGAGTAGCGTCATCATTCTCGACATGAGAGGGATTTACATGGGATTCCACTAGATAATATTCTTTCATTTATTTCTCTCGTTGAACCTTTATTTCATTGACTTGAGTGTTTTTTAATGGCCTTGTTTATTGGGCTGGCCATTGTGATAAATTAACTTAACAGTTTAGTTGTTTATATTCTAGTTCCAACTTTAATTATTAATTCAAGTTACTATTCACTGTTGATATTCCATATGCCCAGAGTTGTATGAACTCAACATTTATTGTATTATAGAAGGCTTGAAATATAATATCCTCACAGCGGACTTACGACCCGTGGGCCTAAAGGACAAAATTTTAATTCGTCCTAAAATTCACTCTCCGGATCCGGTTTATTCTTTAATCGGGTTCGGGGGACGTGACATATCCTTTCCTGCAAGAAGAATCTGGATCGTTATGTGCCTCCTCCAGCTCCGTTCTACAAACCAAGAGCCACAAAACCAGCCCCTGTTTCTCCGGCGACGAGCTTCACGCATGTTTCCCCAGCATGGTTGGCTTCCGCGATGGCGATGGCGATGGAGATGTAGAGGAGAGGAGACGACTTTTTCGATTGGAATGGAGGATAGGAAACTAAATGAAAACATGGACGGGCTTGGAAAATGAGAATGATATATATGGGTGTGTCGCCAGCCGTTGGATTCAATCTCAAGATCCAACGACCAGAGCTGGACTTCTCACATAAGCTGTGAGAACTGAGAACACTTCTCATAGGAATAAATCTGATATTTTTTTTAGGGTTGAATATTTTTTTGAATATGAAACCCTTAAAATTATGGGCCACAGATGAAGAGGTTAGAGGCATGGGTTTGGGGTCAAACTTGATACTTGGGGTGGTCTCACATAGATCTTTCCATTCCCCCTGGTCCCATCCCCAAATGGGGCCCATAATTGGGCCCTATAACAAAGTTCTCACATAATATGTGAGAACAGTTCACACCTAAATATTATCATATATATATGGGGTCAGCTCTCCTAAGCTGAAGCTTAACTTATTCTAAGCTGAAATAGTATGGTCCCACAAATCAAAGTCGATTATCGTTATTTTGTGCATGACGATCTACTCCGAAATCAAGATAAATCCAATCAGAACTGGATTTTCAAGTTCCAACAGATATAATCAACTTTGATTTGTGGGACCATTACTATTCCAGCAGAGAGTCTTGCTCTATATATATATATATACGGGGGATATTCATGTGCATCCTTCCCTCACCATATGGTGAGGGACAAATTTAATGGGGTCCACCTAGGGACCCACTAATCATGGGAATTGTGGGGGATGAGAAGAGACACATTGGATGATACCATATATTAAATTTGAGGTCACTCCCATGCCTCTAACCCCTTCATCCGTGGCCCACAAATTCAATGACTTATATATGTTAAAGGAAAAAAATTAACCCTCGATCCAACGATCCAATCCATTTGGATAGGCGAAAATTCAATGGGTCTAGTGTACTTAAGGGGGTTCCTTGTGTGTAAATAGTTTGGATGTGTTATAAATCAATTCTACTATGTTGTCCCTCACTGTAACATTGTGATGGATGGATGCACGTGAATATTTTCATATATATATATATTTATATTTATATGAGCAAGGCTCTCCTAAGCTCGAGCTTAGGATAAAATCTCGAAAGCTCATGCTTGTGGGGCCCACCTTTGCTCCATCCAAATGGACCAAACACATGACCCCTCTAAATTGCATATGTCCACCAACTTTCAGTCAGATCCGAATTCTTGTCCCAACTATGTTAAGGTCGGCTACACGAATTCTGTTTCTCCATTCCGATCTATCTTGAGCCAAGTTCTCAGATAAGTCATACTTCTTCATATCTATTTTTACTTCCTCCATTTATGTTCTCTTTGGCCTACTCCTTTCCCTTAGTGGGCAGGGCCGTCTTTACCATTGAGCAGGAAAAGCCCTTGCTTTAGCCAAAAACAAGCAACTGCAGTTAGTTTTATTTCTCCCAAAAAAGAAGGCCTCATAACAATTGATCCCAAAAAATAAGGCCCTATAAAAACAGATACCTTTTCACATTCCAAAAAAAAACCATTAAAGTCCTTCTTCATCGTTTATGCCTTTTCACCTTCCAAAAAAAAATCATTAAAGTCCTTCTCCTCCGTTGAGAAAAGTTGTATCCATTAAAAATGAAAAAAAAGAAAACCATGCAATTACAATAAGCAACGAATCCCTTTTGAGTTCTAAAATTCTTCTTGTTTGTATCTTTTTTTCGCCTGCATCTGCTTGCAATCCAAAGAGGACAATCTCCTCTGTGTTCTTATTGGAACCCTTCAATCCAAGGGTTTTTTTCTCTCCAGACTCCATTCTTTCTGCACTCCTTCCTAGCTGCACTTTTAGTCTTCTACAATTGCCATCACTGTAACTTCGGGGCATCAAGAAGAGGAACTAGTTTTGTTGAAGGCTCTATTGTTGATTGAAGCCAAAAGTATGCATTTTATTTATTATTTTTTTCCCTTCTTCTCCTTTTGTATTTAATTTAATTGTTTTTCCTCTATTTTCAAGGGTTATCCACGAGCATTTAGAACTGGTTCCGAGTTCCCAAAATCCAAATGTCGTATTGTCATGTACTAGTAGTCCGATTGCTTTAGCTTATAACAGGTTCTTTCATTTCCAATCTACTGCTTATTTTTTTGGGACCAGTTCAGAAAATCCTTTTTGTGACTGTATTCAAGACTCCTGCCACTTTCTTTTGTTTCATAAAAATATGTTGATTTATTTTTGTGGTTTTCACGGTTTTAGTTACCTCACTTGTATCAGTACTCAAAGTCTCAAATCATTAGTTTCTCCTCTTACACCACTTTGCCAAAAGAAGTCTGGGTCTTCTCACATGGAAGATTGTTCCAAGAAACATTTTTTTTTTGGTAAAGATTGTTACAAGTAACATGATTCGCCCAAATGATATCTTTTTTTTTTTTTTTGTTCTTTTGTGATACTTTTTATTTTATAATATATTTTTTATAATATATGTTAATCATGGCTCACTAATACAAATATAATATTTTTTTTATATTGAAGAAGCTGCACCAAATTCAAAAGTCATTCACATCTATAATCTTTGTGGCTAACACCGATAAATCGCTAAATCAGGTTGTGTTGTTCTGTGCTTTTAGGATTTTTTAAGTTCCAAGCCCATACTCTTTGTTTATTATAGTTAGTATTTATTTTATTTGTAAACATTATTAGTTATAATTAAGGTGACTTTACAAAAAAAATAATTTTAAGTGGCCACCGCACCAAACATGGAACTTTAGCCAGTAGCGCACCAAACAGGGAATCCATATAGAAAAAGTAACCTTTTTTACCCTTTTTTTTGTGGTCGCTATCGACCTTCATTTTTTGTGTCGAGTGTCGACGGTGACCCTGAGCAAGCATAAACTCTTCATCTTCTCCCTTCTTCCTCTCTTCCTTTAATTGAAACCTTGAACACTCACAAATCCAAAATGTCCCAAATAAACCATGCTCTCCATCTCATATAGAAAATGGTGAAAATCCCACCACTTCAACTCTTCTGCAATTCAACAAATGCCCTTCTCTGCATCTGTCATCCTCCATCTTCTCCTCTCCTCAGGCATGTTAGGACATGCTCAACCCTTCTCCTACAGTTACTCTAAGGTAGGCACTTCGTATCCTTCACCTCATCCTCTTTCCTCCTTCATCTGACCACCCAAAAGGACCTCAATTACAATTCTACCTTGCTTCTATTTGACCCCATCATCAATACTCTAATACAATCTAAAATGACAGATGCTGCCCTCTCCTTTTTCGATTAGGCTATTGCTCGCGGAGTTCGACCCTACTCCAACACCTTCAACAATTTGATGAATTCTCTATTGAGATCTAGATGCTTTGAAAAGGCTCTTCGGGCTTTTGCGAATTCAAACAATGCGATTCAATTGGATAATTACAGTTTTGGTACCACGATTAGAGGTTGTTGTGAGATGGGTGATTGGGCAAGGATTTTAAGCTGTTATCTCAAATGGGGGACGCGAGTTGTACGCCAAATGTAGTTATATACACTACGTTGGTTGATTGGATTGGTCCAGGGAAGAGAGGAAGAAGGAAGAAGATGAAGAGTTTATAAGTCGACCCTCAACACAGAAAATGAAGGACGATAGCGACAAAAAAAATTGTGAAAAAAGTTACTTTTTATGTACGGATTCCCTGTTTGGTGTACTACTGCTAAAGTTTCATGTTTGGTGCAATGGTCATTTAAAGTTTTTTTTTTTTTTTGGTAAAATCCCTTATAATTTATAAATAATAAATATGTATACTAGAAAATACGAATCCAAGTACTCAAAACTTAAAAAAAAAAGAGAAGAATAGATGATTTAATTCAATATAAAAAAAGGAGCTCTTGATAAATTTGTTACAAGCAATAAGTAAAATATAACAATAAATGAACAAGCAATTGATCTAAATGAGTTATAAGATAATGAAATAGTAGAACAAAAAGACATCAATGAAAATATTCATAATGATAGTCAAATTATTGATGAAGAACAGGAAAATATTAATGAAACAACTGATTATATTCCTACAAATATTTATGATCGAAGTCAATGGACAAATATTGATACAAAATTAAGAGATTTATTAGTAGAATAGTGTCCAATTAGAGATAATGATTTAGATTTTCCCAAAGATGAATTCTCTAGTCATTTTGCTACTACAATATTATATTCGAGAATTACCAAATGGGGAGAAGCATGATAGAAAATGGCTAGTGTATTCAAAAGATTTGGATAGTGTATTTTGTTTTTATTCTAAGTTGTTTAACTCGAATTGTAATACAAGTAAACTAGCTATTGAAGAAAACTAAAGACGGGAGAAATCTTGGTGTTAAGCTTAAGAGTCACGAGACAACTAATGAGTAATGAGCATATTACTAACATGAATACTTGGATTGACTTAGAATTAAGATTGTTAAAAAATAAAATAATTGATAAAAATATCCAAGAACAAATTAACAAAGAGAAAGATCATTGGAAAAGAGTATTATTAAGAATTATTACTGTCGTAAAGAATCTTGTTAAAAATAATTTGGCATTTTGAGGAAAAATGAAAAGATCTATCAAGAAAATAATGGAAATGTTTTAAGTTTAATTGAAAGGATTGCAGAATTTGATCCGGTAATACAAGAACATATTCGACGTATTCAACACGATGGAATTCATAATGATTACCTTAGACATAATATACGAAATGAATTATTGATAAATTTATTAGCAAATGAAATTAGAAGTAAATTTATTAAAAAAGATTAAAGAAGGAAAATATTTTTCAGTTATACTCAATTGCACTCCGGATGCTAGTCATCAAGAGCAAATGTCTCTCGTATTACGATGGGTAGATATTTCATCAAGTCCAATAAAAATAGAAGAATATTTTTTAGAAATTTTAAAAGTAGACGATACCACTGAAAAATGCCTTTTTAATATAATTATAGATGCAATAAGAAATCTTGAACTTGATATTAATGATGTACGAGGACATGGATATGATAATGGAATTAATATGAAAGGAAAACACCAAGGGGTACAAAAAGGACTCCTAGATATAAATCTTAAAGCATTTTACACACCATGTGGTTGCCACAATCTAAATCTAGGTATCGTTTGGTTCGATGTAATGAACGTCGGAATGGAATGGTCATTCCGCTGGAATGATCATTACCGCGTTTAGTTCGCCAAAAAGTGGCGGAATGACCATTACCTTCCGAATCACCATTCCTTTATGTAGAGGAATGGTCATTCATCTAGGGAGGTAGAGGAATGGCCATTCCATTCCATCACAAAATTTTCATAAGACCAAAATACACTCCACCCTCCTCCACCTTCCTTTTTCTTTTTTCTTCACAGGCAATGGCGGAGGCAACAGACGTCGGGAAGCAAAACGTCCGACTCCGGTGATGATTGGACGTTGACAGCAGTCCCGGCAATCCTGAGAATGAAAGTCCAGACCCTCCTTTCTTCTCCGATGAAGACGAATCAGCCCGGATCCTCTCGCAGCAGTGAGAACCTGGGAGGATCCCTTTTTCCTTCTCTCTGGTCGTCATCTCCGATGCAAATGAGACTGTCCGGATCCTCTATATCTTCTGCTTGCAACTTCGGGCTCCTTCTCAAGGAAACTAATCCGTGGCCCAGTCGCGATCAAAATCCCAATCTCCTTTCTCTGCTTCGGATTTCTTTGCAAAGGTCCTATTCGTGTGGCCATCCAAGATTAAGAAACCCTGATTTCCTCCTTTGTTTCTTTGATGAAGCGGAGATCTCCACCCTATGAGATCCACTCCATCAGTCGCGAAGTTGCTTGCAGACGAGAGATGATGAGAGGTCGGTGAAGGGGCTGAGATGGGTTTGGCGATGCGCATGAGAGAATGAGAGCGGGAGAGAGGTTGGTGAAGCGCCTAGGTGAGAGCAGAGAGAATGGAGGTCGCCTGCGCAGGGGGTTGTGAGATGGAGATGATGAGAGGGAGAGGGGGATGAGATCTGGAGAGAGATGGGTGCTCTGTGCCTGGGAGAGGAAGTTGGTGGTCAGGGAGTGAAGGGGCTGAGATGTGTGAAGGGGCTGAGATGGGTCTGGCTATGCGCATGAGAGAATGAGAACGCGAGAGAGAAAGAGGTTGGTGAAGCGCCTGGGTGAGAGTAGAGAGAATGGAGTTCGCCTGCGCAGGGGGCTGTGAGACAGAGATGATGAGAGGGAGAGGGGGATGAGATCTGGAGAGGAAAATGGTGGCCGGCTTGCGCAGGATGGGGGCGGAGGGAGGCGAGAGGGAGGCCGGTATCTCCTTCCCAACCGGCGATTGGAGGGGGGAAGGAGGAGGAGGATATTTTGGTATGTCTTATTTAAATTTTATTCCATTATGGGCATCATTTCAACGTACCAAACCCAAGAACAAGAATGACCATTCCATTACTGGATTGATTCTTCACTCTAACCAAACGTTGGAATAGAAATGACCATTCATGCCTCATTCCATTCCAGACTCATTCTACTCTCCACTCCATTCCTGCCTAAGACCATTCCAGCGAACCAAACACTACCCTAGTACTTTACGATATGGCCAACACTTGTAGTAAAGCTATATCTTTTTTTGGAGTGGTACAACGTATATATTCATTATTTTCTTCTTTCAACAAAACGATGAAGAATTTCACAAGATAATGTATCTGGTTTAACTCTTAAGTCATGGACACAAACACGTTGGGAAAGTCATATTGAAAGTGTTAAATCAATAAGATACCAAGCTCCACAAATAAGAAATGCAACGTTACATTTAGCAAAAATTAATGAATCCTAAAACTAAAAGTGAAGCTAACTGTTTAACAACATATGGATTGAAAATTTTGAATTTTTATTGGGCATGACAATTTATAAGATCCCAGGACCAATGGGGCCACTATCCACATCCCTTGGTCAAAAAAGGTCGAGCCGTCCCAATCATCAGATGGCCCCATTGGGTCTTGTCCCTCACGAGATATCATTAGATTGTGATGAGCGGCTTGGATTCTTCTTCAATAAAAACCAGGCCTTAACTTGCAGGCCTTGAACAAACAAAAACACAAGCCCAAAGTCTGTGTATTAAATTAATCCAGACCGCCACTCTCAGTTAAAGGATCCAGACCGTCCCTTCTCTCCTTTTTTAACTCCTCCGAGGCTCAATTCCATTTCTAGGGTTTTTCCTTTCGATCTTCTTCGCTCAATATCTGCTTTCTCACTTCAAGGCAGTGCCAGTCAGTCCCTCTCTCTTCAGGTATACCATCATATCAAATCACTTTAAGATCGATCTTATTATTTTTCAGATTTCTGTTGGAAGCTGCATCGTTTTGTTAGATTCTGAAGGAGATCTCAGATTTTCATTCTCTTCCTTGATTGAGAATGATTTTTTGCTGCTCAGCGTTTACATCTTCCTTTGTTATTGTCTGAATTTGCCAATGTAGCGTAGCAAAATCTGTACTAGTTTCTGTTTTCTGTTTTGCCTTGTGCCTTTTTGTATACATATATCTCTCAAATGTTGAACATTTGTGTGTGTGTGAGAGGGAGAATGGGTAGGAAGAGCATCTTTCATGTTAATAGGTGTACCCAGATGGGAGATTTATTGATACATTATTTTTCATCATTCAAAGTTCTAGTTCGGTCTTCTGCTTCAATTCAAAGCAACTGATAAAGAAACCCTTTCTTGTAATTGATTTTTAAGTTTAAGGAAGGAAGGTGGATGTAGTTGTCTTTTGAAAAAAAAAAAAATTTCATGTTTATCTGACATGGCTAAAAACTGTTGGTTGTTATATGATTCCTGTTGGATTGAACCACGGCATCAGGCGTGATTACCAGCTAATTGAAGGTGTTTCCCTCCAACTGCATTAATCATGCTGAAGGGCGTGGTTCAATCCAGCAGTGAATGTTGCTCTTATACGGGTGATTTTCAGGCTTACCAACTATCATTGGGTGGGGGTTGGTCCAAGAGTTGCCACTATTAAAAGTGGGTCCCAGTCCCATGCATGAATTTGACTCAAGTGGGTCGATGATATTGTAAGGTCTAGATGCAAGTGTGTATAATCATTTCTTTGGTTAAATTTGAAAATCTATGGTCTAGATTTTTTTTTTGGAGGCTTTATTTGAGTCTTTGGAAATAATAAGGTACTAGCACAAAAATCGGTAGCTAATCATGGGAATCCATGAAGAGGTAGGGTTCTATGAATGTTAGAAACAGGCGAGATGGGAGTCCATAAGTGAGGGAAGTAAAAGTGGAGGGAGAGTATGTTAGTGGTTGTAAAAAACTGAAAGTAACCTTTAGTCAAAATAGAAAGTACAGTCAAAATTGGATCCAAACCTTCTAGCTTAATATATTATAATGGGTATTGCTAAGAAACTTCATTTAAGAATGATGTATAACTACAATGGAGCATTGTGGTTGGAGTTCTAATACAGCAGTCCACTTTTGAGACACCTTCCTTTCTATTCTCTTTATATGCCTTTCTGCTCCTGTAAATGAAGAGTTTGGAGAAGAACTTATATTGTGAACTACATGAAAAACCCTGCATGTTGTGTTCACTTGCACTGCCCCTCATTCATTTACAGATGATGATGTGTGCTTAAATACACTGCTTCTATTGTTTGATCACTGGCTTATCTCTAAATTAATATTGTCTTGTGTGAATTCACCAGTTAAAATGTATACGGCGTTAAGGAAGATTCATAAAGACAAGGATGCTGAACCTACAGAGTTTGAGGAGTCAGTAGCTCAGGTTGAACCACAAACAGCAATCTTTACCTGCTTTGGCATCATTTTTCATCTCTCATTTTTTTGTTTTTTTTTTTTTGTCTGTGCAGTCATTTTTCGATTTGGAGAATACCAATCAGGAGCTGAAAAGTGATTTGAAGGACCTTTACATAAATTCAGCTGTGTAAGGACTGGCTATGTTTTATCTTTGATTTGTACTTACACTTCAGATCTGTTTCCTTGTAATGGCTGTATAATTTTACCATTTTGTTGTCGACTGATACAGTCAAATGGATGTGGCTGGTAATCGAAAGGCTGTTGTTGTTCATGTTCCTTACCGACTGAGGAAGGCTTTTCGAAAAATTCACGTGAGGCTTGTGAGAGAGCTGGAGAAGAAATTCAGTGGCAAGGTGAGTTTGAATCCATAATTATGGTCTAAATTTTCTGCAGAATGTTTGAGGCAGTACGGACCATGCCCAAGTCAACTGGGCGAACCCATTGACCCATAGGTCAACCCAGTCCATTGGGGTTCAGCCCATAGGCCCAAATGTGATTGAGAGCTACTATCAGATTCTAATTTTACCATTATCATGAGTGTGCCCTAGTGGCTGAATCCATCTTTGGATTCAATCAATCCCTTGGGAGGTTGATCTATTTTCGATTGTGGATCCGGGGCTGCATCAATATTTCAAAGTTAAGGTTGGCCTTTATGTGAAGTTGAAACAACCAATTATTTTCAATGTTTGGATATGCTCTAATCTTTACCATTCAAAAAAATAAGATATGCCCTAATCAGCGAACTGCCTTATTCATTTTCTCCTTATAGTTAAATTGTAGGGCCAAAAGTGTTGTTTAATTTTGCTGTGAAATGTGGGTGATAACAGTCTAAACCATATTTCAACTTCCACTAGTATCTTCTCCCATTCTGCATATGGGATTGAGGGTGGGGAGCAATGAATGTGTTCTCTCTAAATTAGGCTAGTAGATGACCGACATTAGAATGTCTCAGTTTAAATAATAGTCTGCTTGCAAATGATAAATCCTGATGTGGTCTGACCATAGTTGTGAAACTTATATCAGACCCCGTTCACTTTGACCCTAAATTGAAATGTTTTGCCAATTTGGAATTTTTGTGATACATTTTGGAGTTTCATTTAAAAAAAATGTAAAATAATATATATGCAAGTGTAGAAAAATATAAGAAATAGTTAAAATTTAAAGGTAATGTTTAAGTTATATGTATTTAATTTATTCTACTAAATCGATTATTCAATATGTTACTTCGACATGCCAAGTGAAAAAACTTAAGCTCTGTGTACATGACAATGTGTAATTACACGTGCGCATTCTCATATGCAAGTGTAGAAAAATATTAGAAATAGTTAAGATTTAAAGGTAAAAGTTATATGCATTTAATTTATTCTACTAAATCGATTATTCAATATGTTACTTCGACATGCCAAGTGAAAAGACTTAAGTTCTGTGTACATGACAATGTGTAATTAGACGTGCGCATTCTCATATCTCAACTCAAGTTCATGGTTATGACTGTAGTTTTTATACAGTCGGGGGCTCTGTGTATTTTTATAAAAAAATTACAAACACCCCTTCTCTTCAGTTATATTTTTGAATACAGAAAAAATTCGGCCCATTTAATCAACCGAGATCCGGAATGAATTTTTTTTTTCATGTGTAATTCTGTTTGATGTGAGAATTGAAATTATTCAACCATTTTGGTTGAACCAAACCGAATTTGAAAACTAATGGATCAGACTCGGATGTGACCGCCAGTTTAGATTTTGAATGGGCATTGAAAGAGATTTGGAAAAAGTGTTTTGTAGATCTTACTGTCAGCATTCTAGCAATGGATCTTTTCAAGGGAAGACAACTAATCTCCAAAATGAGAATCAAAGAGGATCTTGCCTCACAAGGAGCCAATCAATTTAGTTTTATTTTAGGGATCCATTTGAGGCAAGTCACAAGTAAGGTTCTCGAAACTGACTATTGATTGGATGGGCTTCGAAAGGGTTCTTTGAATTTGTAGATTGGATGATACTCGGAATCTATAACACCTACTAATTTCCTCATATTTAACAATCAATGTATCCATGGAAAATGACCAATGATTCTGTTGTTTGCAATTTTTTTTCTTCTTTCCCCTCATTTTTTTGCAATTTATATGTTTCTTATTCTTATCATCTTTAGGATGTGATTTTGATTGCTACGAGAAGGATATTGAGGCCTCCAAAGAAAGGTTCTGCTGCAGTTCGACCTCGCAGCCGTACCCTCACTACTGTGCATGAAGCAATGTTGGAGGATCTTGTGTACCCTGCCGAAATTGTTGGAAAACGTGTACGATACCGCCTTGATGGGTCAAAGATCATGAAGGTGAGGAAAACACTCCTATTTTGTGTGATACAAATATTGAGGAACCCTTAGACGAGCTAGTTGTGCTCCACCTCTTTGTTCCTGTTTGCAGCTTTATATACTCAAAAGTATGGATGCAGCAAAATTGTACCACATTTATGCCATGGAATTGGTGGATGCATTGTGCAAAGTGGACTGGGAAATGAGGTGGATTATTCCTTGTAAAAAGGAAAATTTAGGTTTGTCTACTCTCAAGAGGCTGCACAGTGCACATGCACATTGAATATTGACTGTTCAGAGTTTCCCCCTTCCTTTTTAGTTTTTCTCTTCCCTGGTTCAAGGAATCCAGAGATGACGTGTACTGTGCAATTCTGGGCCAACTGATGGATGAGGCTTGCTTAAATTTTGGACCGGGCAAATAGATGATGGCCTCACGTCATAGATGAATTAGATCTTGCACATGTGGCTGCAAATGTAGATTAGCCCATCTACATAAGAGTGGGCTTAGCGGAACTGTCTTAATAAATTGGTATTTGATATTTCTTATGACAGGTGTACTTGGATCCAAAGGAACGGAACAACACAGAGTACAAGCTGGAGACCTTTGCGGGAGTTTATAGGAAGCTCTCTGGGAAGGATGTGGTGTTTGAATATCCGGCAACCGAGGCCTGATATCCTACTGGTTAACCTAAGCCTTTTTTGAAGTCTCTTTTTTCTTTTTTCCTTAGTCTTTGAGATGGATCATGAATTTATTATTTGGAGTTGACATTTTTGTATACTCTAGGGTTTTACATTGGGATGCATGGATTTGATGAAGGTTTTCACAAGTAATCCTCATTTTATTCTTGTTGTCCATGTCTAGGACTAGTTTACTGTGAATGTCAATCAGGTTGAAGCCCTAACGATGCCTTGAATCCATTTACAAATCGGGCCTTTACAATGAAATTGAGGCGAACTGATTATTTTGAGTGCATCAGAAGACCTGCGTTGGCTACTGATGGGCTATGGTTTTAGCAGTAGTCAGATTGTCGCCTCTGGCATGTGACAATGATCAGAACACCCAAATTCAATTCTGATAGAATCTTGTCTTTACCATTAGAGTATGGTTGGCATCCATGGATTGTGATAGTAATAATGCATGGCCAGAGTGGAAAAGTTTTCTTTTCTTTACAGCCTACTTCTGGTAAGGTGAAAATTGTAATGGCTTTGCAGTCATTACTAGTCAATGGTAAAGCGTGTAGTACTTATTTGGACCTCAGAGGTCATAAACACCACCCCCACCCCTCCAAAAAAAAAATCTGGTCCTCACCTTCTAAGGGAGGCATTAACCAGGAGTGCATGTCTTAAGCCAGAAAGGGAATTCAATGGGAACGACCTTTTGTGTGAAGTCAGAGAATGAACCCTCTTTAGGGGCCTAATTGGTAATTGGTTCTAGGTTTAGTTGGTCTTATGCTTGAATACATGGTTACTCAAGTAATGTATAAATACGCAATAGATATAATATTAAGTATATATTACTAATATTGTTTTTGCAATTTTATACAAAAATTGTCCAATCTAACCATGTAAGTACAACATAAGGAAGAGTCTTATTTTTCAACCTGAAGCTTTCAGTATGGATTTACAACACCAACCATGCTAATTTTCAGCAGAGATTCTGAGCTTACATATGAGTCAGGTCTGAATGCAGTTGGGTTCACCGAATTGGATGTGGTCCAGTTATATATACAATTCAGTCCACCATGACTCAGCCCATTTACATCCCTAATTGCAGAGAAATGATCCTATCATTGGGCAGTATATCGAAAGATATGTTATTCTGTGTGGGGGGTTACCTTACAGTGAGCAGATAAGACGAACCCCTCTTTCCTTCATTAATGATAAACATCTTACCAGGGAGAATGGGCAGATAAATTCTGCTTATGCAGCAAGTCCTTCCCTTTTGTTTATTTAAAAAAAAAAAAGATGCAGACGAAATTCATTAATCATAGGAATCTATAAATGGTTCACAATTAAACTTTTAGCATTTTCTTTTAAGGTCTGTTATTTCATGTAATTGAATCCTAGATTTGTATTTATTAAAGTAGATAAACTGAATTAACAAAGGTGAATATCTAAAAATGTCGTCAAATCATCTTGCCTCGAAGGAAAATGAATCAAAGGTAGATGGGAATGAATATCCCGCCATCATCTTATTAAGTTCAAATACTAGGAAAATTGTGTTCCCACTTATATATTTAGATTATATCCTTCACCCCTTACCTTTTTAATAATTTTTTATTTTAGTCAGTTTGAGAATTTACCACGCAAACATATGGACCCTAACATTGAGGATTGCTTGCTAACACGGAAAAGCCTCCATTGCTAGCTTGCTAGCAGTGAGCTTTCAAGCTGTCTTTTGATGATCTAAACCTAGGGGTCACAAACGGAAAAATTCGAGTCGAAGTAGGCTGAATTTAGTCTAGGGGTGTGATGTAGAAAAAGTAGCAGAATAATTTTTGGAACGTGAAGATCATAACGGTCAATTCAAAATAATAGCGTGCACTTTAAACGGCCAAAACTTTTGATCCAAATTTCGTCTCGTGACACAAAATTATTCATTTCGAAAAGATCGACATGCTCTCTGATATGGGCAACTGCAATATATGGCCATTTTAAATGTCAAAACATTGTTTTCATGCAAAACTTGCCACTTGTAATAATTTTCTACTTCTTATTCTCGCGCCTTTTATTTTATCTTCTTTTCTTTCTAAATTTGTTTTGAGCCCACATTTTGGTGGAAGGTCACGAAATGAAATTTAGGAGGTGTTTGGATAAGTGCATAATATAATATTAACAAGTTTAAATATTGTAAGATTTCATTATCATAGAATAAAATAGTGTCATATTATTAAATTGTGTCACTTATGGTGTTTGGCAATCTTCATAGATTTTAAAATACCTTTGAAGTATTTGACAATTTATAAAAAACTTACAAGATGATGTATCAAATAAGAAATGAAGAGAATATAATCAATTAACCCAACATAGAATCCACTAATTAGTAATCACATGTGTTAATAATCATGGTAGGACCCATCTATTGGAAAAAGAAATATAAGGTTAAATTAAATCATGAGATCCAAGCAATGTTGTTTAATTAAGGTGGGTGCACCAAACGTTGGTAGCTATACTATATACATCTAATGGTGATTATCACAAATGGCCATATCTAGCTTTTTATGAGAAATCATTGTGGGACCCATTTGATGTTGGTGCTCATATTAACGGTAGAAGAGCTATCAAATAGTGGGACCCATTTAATGATGGCAAACTGATAATTACAATCACACAATTCAATCTTGGTAATCATGGGATCCGGCTAATTTTGGTCGTATGGGACCCACTTAATGTTAGTAATCACAATGAAAGCCCCGAGCGTGACATTTGTAAGACCGACCTAATATTGATAATTAACAAGGGTTATGTAGTCGTGATATGACTATAGGACCGCACATTAAATTTTAAGTATTGTGGAGCCAATCTAATAGTGGACCCATAAATGTTAAAACTTATAGTGGGCCATTATAATTAATGGTTGTTCATGATCTATCATATGGTTTTTACTCAAACTCTCCATTTGTAGTTAAAAAATATTTTTTAAAGATTATTTTATACAGCATATCCTTGAATAATGTAATATGAAGGTTTTTGGAAGAAAGTGGGATATTGTAAGATACTTTCTAAGTTATCCAAACACCTCCTTAGAGTTTAACCTGAAGAATATTTTTATATAAGTAGTCTTTAAGTAACTTTTACTATTTATATATGGGTAATATTCAGGTGAGAACTAGTTCTCACATATTATATGAGAACTTTTTTGTAGGGCCCAATTGTGGGCCCCATTTGGGGATGGGACCAAGGGGGATGAAAAGATCTATGTGAGACTACCCTAAGTATCAAGTTTGACCCCAAACCCATGCCCCTAACCCCTTCATCCGTGGCCCACAAGTTTAATGGCTTCATATTCAAAAAAATATTCAACCCTCGATCCAACGGTTCAATCCATTCCGATGTGTGTCAATCCTTGAGATATGTGACTATCAGGGGGTTTCCTATTAGTTACTAGGTTTGGATGGATTGCTAGTTAGACCCCGTAAAAAAGTTCTCATATAATAAGTGAGAACTAGTTCTCACTTGAATATTTTCCTTTATATATTTCCTTGTCCATAATAAGATCTTTTCATCTGCCTTCCCATTGATATGTTAATTTAAGTGGGCCCCATGAGCTAGATGGTAGGAGGAAAGTGGAGAAAATCCCATACCGTTGAAATGGATAGAATCAAGGGCCCGACTATACTTAACTAATTCTTTCATAATGGAATCCTGTCGGTACAGGGTTAACTTCGTGCTGCCTAGGTTCAAGTCGAGTAAAGATCATATTTTTATACATAAGACACACTTTTCTAGTACATAATGGAATTCATTGGTGGAGGATGCACACACCGGAGACCATAAATATATATTTTGAATTAAGACTCCTAAATTGAAAATGTGAGATGATCAATCATACAAAGGGTATTTTTACATTTACTTAACAAACTACCTAGCATAGAATCAGTTGGCACGCATCAGTTTCTTATTTGCAAGCATCAGTTTCTTATTTGCAACTTCTGCAACATGGAACTGTGACTCATACTTGAATGAGGATTTATCGACATCCTCATATGGAGGCTCGTTCAGGAAGGCCCAACTGCTTCTAGTCCACCTGTGAAGAACACCCACAATAATTAGTAATAATCTCATTACATGCCCTACAATTTGGAAATGACAGATGACTCATAAGTTTTCTTACCAGTCATCAGTTTTCTTTGCTTCATTTATGTCCAAACCACCCCCAGTTTCTGGATGTTTCTTGCATATTTCCAACATGGGCGAGTCGGTAGATTGATGAATAGTTCCTGTATCCTTGCTTTCCTGTTTTATATGCAACATAGATTTAGGAATATGAACAGGGAAATGATCTGAAGACCCTGTTTACCCAGGTACAAACCCAAAAAATGTTGGGTATGTCCCCTATTTTCGACCCTTCAACAATTGGGTTTGAAATCAGATTCCAAGTTATGGAAGGGATAACTTTGATTTGTTCTCTGGATTGAACCATGCCATTTTAGGAGTGAAAACAGGTCACTTTGGACATGTACCCAACCCAAACCCAGACCCAAACCCAAACCCAAATTACCATTATGGACATGTACCCAACCCACTATCTAATTCAGGTCCAGGTTAGTGACTTGTACTCTTACTTGAGTTTAAATTGAAGGTCAGTCAATGTACCTGGACCCGAGTAAAGGACTTGATAGACTCGTTTTCTTTCAATTTTTTTCTAGGTTGGTTTGATCCGGTGGCTAAGAGTGATACTATCAACATGAAGATTCGGGGATCGAATCCTGAGCAAATGAGTAATACTGAAGTACCAACGCCACCACTCGACCTTGAGTGTGTTGGCAAAGGACTTATATCTTGGACCAGACAGAACCTGATACATTTACATTAACATTTTATACTCATATATACTAAAGACATAATATATATAGCAGTGGGAGGGAATTCAGTTCCTCGGGTATGAACTCTATGGATCCGAAACTGGAACAAATTCCATGCCCTCTCAATTTGGGTCCTTATGGTGTTTGGTGATCATTTTCTTCCATGAGCTTGTAAAGACTAATGTAAAAAAAAAGAAAAAGAAAAAGATCAGTATAGGAACGGCTCACTGTTAATAGACAGTGTAAAGTAACCACTGATAAAATTAAAAGATGGCCCCTGATTTTACCATCTTCGACTGAAATTAGAGTTTGATGATCCAATTACCATGTAGTTTAAAAAACAAAAAATAAAAAATTACCATGTTTTTCAAAGAACAGATAACATCCCTAACATCCAAGGGATGTTCTTCCTCTTCAGATGTCTTTTGCAATCTCCTGAAATTTTCAATCTCTTCTTTGGTCAATGATCTGTTCCTCATCGAACTCACTGTTTAGCAGAATAATAAGAGATTAAAAAATTGTCAAGGAAAGGAGATCAATCACACAATGCTTGTGTATACTCTTGATATATTGATAGTAAGTTTACCTGTATCAGAATCTAAAATTGGCGAATCCCAACCTGCCATCAGAGAACCCATGATGCTTTCTTTATCCACTTCTAAGTTCTAAATAGATTATGTTGTTCTCCCTAGTACGTGATCCTTTTATAGCCGGCCATAGCTGTTTGCAGCACACAGGGTTGGTGAAAAAACCGGGACGCAATATTAATAGATTATCACAAACATTTTTTCCTTAAAGTATATGATAGGAAAGGAGGTGACGACCTATAAGTCTATACAACATGTATACTATTTGAAGGGATTTAACTATGGACAACTCTACTTTTAAAAAGAAATATAAAAGAACGGCCTCTTACCTTAGTGATAAGAGGTGTTTGTGCTTACCTCGTTGTCCAAAGTTTGGATTCGGACATTTACCTTACTTCACCCAAGGGCTGTTCTACCTCACCCGATATCTACTTCCCATGGCTCACTCACAGGGCTGAGGTCAGATCCCAGGGTCCAGGTGGGTTCAGGCCGAAAATCAGGCCATGATTTTCAGGCCATGTAGACTTTTTGTTTAATTTATATGATATTCCACAAAAACTCTCCTTCCGTTGGGTTAAAAAAAGAAATATATTTATGCGACGTCGTATAATTTATAATTGAGTGCTGCTACCTGCACACTGCATTTTGCTCTCCCCACACTGCATCTCTTTACACAGTGGTCTTGAGTGAATAATTTTTCAAGTTTTTCTCTCTACACTCTGCAATTTCCCTAAAACACCCATTCTTCCTACATGATGAAAATGCTCACTACACTCTGCATTCTTCCCTCCCATTTCACTATCTAAATCGACGTTTCACTGCTACTCGGAGACGAAGGCGAACTCGACGATCTCCCCCACCCGGATGTGAACGCCACACCTCATCCATTTCAGCCATCTCTCTGTGCTCTTCTTGCCTTCTTCTTCAAACTCCATTACTGTGAATCGTCGACGTTCCAACCTCTGTGAGTGAGTTAGATCCCTTTTGATTGATCACAAATGCTTTTAGTTTTCTTTTAAGATCAAAGATTTGGTTTATTCATATTTATTTTCCTCCTTCATGCGCCATTGTCTCCCACATTTCTCCAAACACTGTATTCATTTTCGTGTGTTTGTGACGAGCCCGTTCGGATCTGTAGGTCCGAAAGAGGTTATTTTTTTTGAGATAACACGAGCCGTAAAAGTCTAAAACTCGCGGCAATATGGGTCCGAGTAGAAATCACTGTCACAGCGTTATGGGTTCAAGTAAATAACACTTTCTCGGCACTGTAATGCCGAGAGATTAATATTCAAACGGATATTCAGGGCCGAACGGGCTGTGACTCAGTTCTAAAATATCTCTTGATGAATTTTTTTAGATATATGGATGTACCCAGTACCTCTAGGACCTCTAGGATTCGACCCACATCGTCGAATAGGAGACTCCGTCAGAGGTTTGTATTGGATGAGTCTGAGGGTGATGAAGACGTACTTGAAGAACAACCCGAAGCCGAAGTGGAGACCGAAGTCTCCGGACAGGCAGAAGAAGTACGTGAACGAACTACATCTGTTGCTCATGATAGTAGTGGAGAAATTCCTGGGGGGCCTACAAGTTTGAGCCTACTACCTAGTTTCCGGACACATATTGCTGCAAGTATTTGGCAGCAGCAGGTTTGTGATTAATATTGGTAAACATGTTTTAAATTTTATTACCTTAACCGCCACTTAAATGCATAAGCCATGGCCAAAAAATCAGTGACTGGGCATGGAATGCAGAGGGAAGGCAGAATACCATTTTTAGTCGGGGTTGGCTCCATTGGCGGCGACATCTTATCGTTTCATCAACAAGAACATGGTGTCAGCATTTGTGGAAAGATGGCAGCATGAGACAAATACATTCCACATGCCTTTTGGTGAAATGACGATTACCCTTGATGACGTGAATACCATTTTAGGGATCCCAGTCACTGGCAAATCTGTATCAGTGAAGCAACTGTCATTTGAGAGATCAAAGACACTTGTAGAGCATTTCACACCACACACTATATGCAACATCCATTATTCATTTGAACCAACCACTTGGCCTTGTAACGTGAATGGGCTACTACATTTTTTTGAACCAGTCTGCTTCAATTTCCTCCCACCAGTCCCGTCTTTATTTATCCTTGTGTCTCTATAAGACCCACTCCTCTCACATCCAAGGGTCAGCCTTGGTTTTTTATTTCTCCTGTTGGGCGCTGATGATGTCTCGATCACAACAATGAAACCATTTCTTCTCCCAACCTCACGAGCTCAATTAACTAGGGCTTCTCGACTTGTGAATATTTGCACATAACCAAACAAAAATTATATTGAACCAAGTGTCTACATCAATTTAAATATCGAATGATTCATCTCGATTAATTACCTCTTCAGTGATAAACTTATTACTATAGTCGACTACACATTCCGAGCCAACCTTGCTGCATTCAGTAGGCGCATGAAACTGCTATGGAACCATTTTGTTAGAGTATATAAATGAAAAAAAATGCACGGCTCTGAAAATCCGAACAAAAGTAAATTATTCAGATCTAAACCATCGCATGATGACCTTATGTTCAGTCATGCATGTACGCATATTTTTAATCTTCTCGGCAATGTAGTACCGCGCAAGCTTTATATGATCGGCCTTGTAGGGCTGCGCATAGTTCATCTGCTCGGCCTGAAGGGCCGTGCAGATGATATTCGGTCGGACATGCAGGGCCGAGCGGTTCGTCTCTGTCCTCAATACACAAATCGCAATGAATATGCTTACCTCGACGCTGCTAGAATGATCGAGAGACATGATCTGCTTGTCATTTCCCACGTCCATTGATTAAGGATGCTAGCAAAGCGAGTATAAACTTTGAATGAAATCAAGATTAATGCAGGAAGAAAGAGGTAACCGAGAGAGAAAATGAAAGAGGGGGAAAAGTAGGGATCAATTAAATGCAGGAAGAAGAAGCTCCGTTGTCTTCATTTCATGATGCATAGCACAAACTAAATGGAAGTTAGTGGAGAGGAGTGATGAATGTTCCAAGTAGAGCCCTTAACATACGTTCATGTTGGAGGAAAAAAATGCAGTGTGTATAGTATTGGGATTGGTGTATGCCCTAAAGCCAACTAGCTGCACTCTCATCTTTTGTTACTGGATATTTACTGGTTATTTAATGGAATGATTCTTTTCTGCTTAAACATGTATATATGTATAGTTGTGTAAGGCCCATTGTTTCTAGTAAATGAATTAGGTGTGTAGTGTCTACACAAAGATAATCTAATTCATGGACACTGGAAACAACATATTTGTTCATAACTGAGAGATGGAGCTGGGCACTTCATCTTGGTATAAGTTATAGTGAGAGACTCTCCTGTATTCAGGGTGACTTACCTAATCATGGGAGGACTTTTCCGGATTTATCTCATTAGTGCATATGCAATGCATTGAATAGGACCATGGTAGGTGTGATCTCTAAAATAGTACTATCACTGAGAGAGATCAAGTCACCTCATACTACTGAGTGACCAGTGCTCTTAATCTTGAGCATTTGTGGATGAACTGACGAAGTCAAGTTCTTGTGCTTTAATTCACTATGGGTGAGATTCTTTTCATGGGTCAACAGCTTTGTGTTTTGGGTACTCGGACTTGATCAGTTGGAACGTGCAGATGCAATAAAGAATCTATGCCATCTAATGATGGAATGATCGTCCCCTTAGAATTATCCGATTAATCATCAAAATCTAAGATCTTAGTATATGGATGTTCCATATGGATATTGAACTTGTGGGTCGCTCCCTGGACCAAGAGAATGATATCCGGATGATGATTATGTTAAGGATATGAAGTTTTAAGGTTTAGATGTAATCGAGAAGGTTGATAGTACATGTGATAACCTGACTCGATTATGGATGTTACATAGAGGGGCATTCAGGTCATTACACTTAGTAGGTCGAAGACAGCTATCATTTTATGACGAGCCTATTATATTATATATTTGTCCCTGGAGTTCAATCATAACTCTTTAGTGGAATGAGTTAAGGTTAAAATGGTCTTTATGTTGCTATGGGTTTAGCATGGACATTTTGGTCATTTTGGGAGCCAAGGGCAAATATGTCTTTTGGTCCCTTCTCTAGTTACTTTCCGAGATTGGCATGGTTTCCTATAAAAGTTTAGATGACATGTGGATGAATTATTTTAGTGGAAAAATAATTTTGAGTTTAAATTCAAATAGGCCTTTGATGGCATACATGAATTTAATTCTAGATAAATTATTAGTGGGCCATGGTGTGCATTATCATGTGGGACGTCCCTAATGGGATTTCCATGGGTAAGGTTTCCAATTTTGAGTAGGTCTCTCTACTTGGAAGGTTGGACTCCTCTTTGGATTAGTATTCCTATGAGAAAGTTTCATTTTTGAATTAGAAACTTAAATTAGTAAGTGTTGTACAACTAGGATTACTAATTGCCAAAGTTTGTGGGAAGTTCCTTAGTTTCCTTTTTTAATTAGAGTGTTTCTAAAAGGAAATAAATCTTTAAATTATACTTTCCTTTTAGGACATCTATGAGAATTAAAAGAGATAACTTTTTAGGAAAGCCATCCCAAAGTTTCTATAAAAAGGAGACAATTCCTCCTTGGACGTCCATACTAAGAGGAGACAAAGTCCCACACATCCAGCCTTTGGCTTCTTTCTTCTTCATTGAAGAAAGTTTAAGGTCTGAGATTTTTCCTTAGAAAATAGTCCTCAAATCCCTAGATTAAGATCCCACCATCTTAGCCAATCAGATTTGGAAGTGAGATAGAGAAGAAGATTAAAGGCAATACTACTGCAGAAAATTTCAGTAATTTGTTTGGTAATTGCAAGTCTGAGTTCAACCATTTGGATCTATTATTTTAGAGATTTGAAGTCTACAAATCTTCGAATTCATGGAGTTCTTTTGCGATCACTATGGCTGATTTATGCTGTCCAAATCAGATTTTTTAAAATCTGTCATGTTCAAAATCAGCCATGAATGTCTTCCGCTAGTGATGTTCAGATCTGAATCGCAGTTTCTTTCATATAGAGCATCTCGTTTTGACTGGGAAGGCTGAAGTTCAGACATTTTGGTAAATTTACAAATTGGCATTTTAGTCACAATCTATTGCAGTGTGGGGAGAACAAAATGCAGTGTGTAGGTAGCAGCTATCTTTATAATTTTACGGTTGCATGATTAAGGGTATTATAGTCCATAAAACTGTCCCTAGAGGGGTTAATAGGGTTCCATGGCTAAGGTAACCTGTGGGCAAAACCCTCTATTTTAAATGCTGCAAGGAGCTTGTCGGATGTGAAAGGTGTGGAATATCCTGTTCTTATATTATATATGTTAAATAATGATGCCAACACCTGTAATATTTATCTCTACCTCGGCCATGTTGATGGCTCTGTGACGTGGACATCTATCGCTCTAGTCTAGTCCAGATAAGTATTATCGCTTTAGTCTGACCCTCTCACCTTAGGGCTGTTCTAGCTCATTTAAGATCAACTTACTTCAATCGTGGACTCTTTCGCCTCACCGAGGTCAAGAAAATTGGGGTTAAAGCAACCCTAAGTTGGTACCAAATAATAACAAAAATTATAAAACAAGTGGACGGAACAAAGACCTGATATAGGTCTAAATAGAATTAAGAAAAGTTATGGATTATCCATCTACCAAGATTCTAGATGAATATAAGAGAAGATATATTCATCTCTCTTTCTCCTCATTTTCATGGCCGGGATTTTTTTATACCTCAAAATATTTGGAACTTGATCATCATCATCATTGTTATTGCTATATTAGGTTACTCGCAAGGAGTGATCACTATCAATCTGAAAGCCCATTGATTAATTTCTGAGTGTGTGTGATACTAATGTCCCAACACCACTTACCCATGAGTGTGCTGGCGAACTTGATCGTTGCTTATCTAGGCTGCCGCAGAAGACCTTGGGACCGTTTGTTTGAAAATTCACACCCATTGTAAATTCCTACCACAACTAAAATACTAATTTTGAGAAACCAACACTTTGTGAGGGTAATGTGAGGATTTTGTTCATGATAGATCGAAATGAAGAAATAAAACTCATATGGCCAACCTCAATATGGTTGGTACAAAACTCTGTTGATAATGATGATCTATCAATTAGGTTGTAATGATGATCTATCAATTAGGTTGACGAAGTCTCAAGCCGCACCCCCCGGGTTGGGACCAACAGTAAAAACTGGCGAAGTTAACCATAATGACATATGTCAAAGCCAAAACATATTCGACTGCCAACGATCATTTTTATTAAAAATTTACATAGGGACAAAAAAACTGCGCCCTCTAATTAAACTGCCACAAGTCTTATGTTTTAAATCAAAATCAAGAACTTTTAATGGTTCCATCCACAAATGACATTTTTCTACAGCCTTTTTTAAGTAGAGAATGTGGTTGACATTGTATGTTCCATTAATGGGCCAGTTGCATAAGGACTCAAGGATTTATCCATCTAGGAATAAAATTCAAGGCCATCAAATGAAAAATTATAAAGGGCAAACTTTCCCTTTTAATCATTCACTTTCTTTTTTATTTTTGGTAAAACTTTTACTCATTCACTTAGTGGCCTTAAACTGGATACTATCAACATCCACTGGACCTAATATTTTATAAATGGATAGCATATTCCAGTGAGTGCCATGTTGAAGCATCGGATAATCCAAATGTTAGGGAATTAATTATGGCAAAACATGCACGATCAATCCCAATCACAAGCAATCCATGACACAAGAGATTTACGTGGTTTAGCAATTGCCTACGTCAACGGGGCTATGAGGATTTCACTATACATGAAATTAGGCAATTCGTTACAAGATTCCAATTAAACCTTCTAATACTTAGCGTACTCTCTCCCTATAGGTCTCAATATTGCTCTCACATTTGCTCCCTCGTGGTTGGGAGCCACGAGAGAAAGAGCTCTTACCTCTCTCAACCCCTCTAAGAGTCTAAGATTACCGATTATATAAATATATAATCTCTGCTTTCTTGGCCTCATGACCAAAATACCCCTAACCGTGAACCTAATCAATGGCCAATCCAATGAACCAATCCGGTCCAATCGGAATAAGGGACATAAACCTAACACCAAATCCTAAACTTTTGTTAACTTCAAGTTTTCTCTTTCAGAGGGTCTACATGGACCGAAAATCATGGCACGAAAAGTGCCATGAACCCACGTGGACCCTTGGATCTGATCTTGGATCTGATCCGATCAGATCCAAGGGTCCACGTGGGTTCATGGCACTTTTCGTGCCATGATTTTCGGTCCAAATAGAGTTTTTGTTTCTCTTTTATACATGACTAGTACGCCCAATCCCCCTAGTGGGGCCTATGGCGGCACCTCTACACCGAGTGTCTGATATTTCATTATCGTCAAGTGACAATAGAAGTATAACAGCTATGGAACCATATTTCACAGGGAATCAAAAGGACCAGATTCAGGTTGGACTGGCCTATGTCAATGCTTTTGTCCATTTAGAACTGACAAGTCCAAGCTTGAGTGCATTGTAGACCCTGTTGTTTAGATTCTATCTGTCAAATTTGACCAGCATTGGTCCAATACAAATCCCATAAAAAAGGGATTCTTATAATTCTTCAATCTTGGGTGTCATGGTACTGGATTTTGATCTCCTAGAGTCCCACATGACAATCATGCAGGATTTTCAGTACTACATCTCCTGTTTTTGGCAACCGGTCACACCTAATGATAGGTACCATTTTTACATTCCCATGACCCTGAGTCCATATGCCATAGAATTATAAATGGTTACCTGGAAGTTACTAATGAAAGTTAAGGATCCAGTTATATATTGCACCAACACAGAGGACGCTCTGTATATATGCTTTCCAATAAGAGTTTTCATTGTATATACCCACTTAGGCAGACCTATTTGGATAGGTAAAAAATAGAGTAAAGTGAAGTTAAATGGGCCTCAACAGTCTAAAATTTCAACTCTACACTCTTTGGATGAGTCTGACCCAACATATGAAATATTGTTCTCAGCCACATGTACTTCATTTCACTTCAATCCTAAATACTTCAATTTTTTTTGAATAAAAGTGGATCTACTCCAAACCTTAACTTCACACCAAATATCCAAATTGAGGAAAGTGAAGTACTTATCTTAACTTCAATCTACCTGTCTTCCACTTCACTCCTCATATGAAATTTACATAATTTTACTCCACTCCTCATTTATCCAAAAAGACCGATTTTCCGGATTCTATAGTAGATCCCTATGGTTTCAGTATTTAGTCGTACATCTTTTCAATTTTATACCTTCTATGCCAAAAATTAACAATTGGATTTGGTTGATGACAAATTCAACCATGCTCAATGCCGTTTAATCAGATTAGCTAACTCAAACTTATATAGGAGTTCTCTTGAGTTGCTATATAAAAAGAAGAGAAACCAAAGTAACCTTGTTGCAAGCTTCATCTGCCGGCTTATTCACTTTTTTTTCCTTCCTTTTCTTGAACATCTTCTTTCCTTTGTCACGTGTGATTTTGACTAGGGCTGATCAATCGGATTTCCGGTCGGACCGGATTTTTGGTCTGGCCTAAAATGAATGACCGGACCGGACCAAACCGGTCCGGTTGGACCACTTAAAGTGGTCCGGACCGGTTTCCAATTTTTTTTTTTCCATTTTTTTTTTCATTTTCACCTCACATCTAAAAAGTGGGCAAATGTCAAATGAATGAATTATGAGTTTTACAAATGGGTGCCGGGCTCATTTCTCATGGGCTCATCAATATGAAAAAAAATTGTTATTTTAATAAATGCGGTCCGGTCCAGACCGGACCACAAAAGGCCTGGACCGGACCGGACCGGAATAACCGGTCCGGACCGGACCGGATTTGGACCACTAAGGCCGCAAATCCGGTCCGGTCCGGTCTGCGGTCCGGTTCTGTGCAGCCCTAATTTTGACTTTGTACCCCGTGGTTTCTCTGACATTGGATCTTGCTTTTTTTTTTTTTTGTTTGCATTATTTGAGATGTGTATGCTAGTAAGAAAAACCGCCGTAAAATCAGCAATAGATCATAGATCATTGGTCTCATCACTTATGTGCATAATAATTTATGATTGCTTTATTTATTCGGATTGATGATAATAAGAAGGTTTGTGTTATTGCCTATTCTTTTTGGAATAAGAAAGAAACCAATTACAGGCAAAGAATTTGAGAATGTAATGGTATGTTCTTTCTCCCTCGCAGCTACACATCTATTCGCCAAAGAGGGCCCTTGTGGGACCCACTAGGATGGGTGCCACTTATGAAGAAATGATGTGTTGAAAAGATCTTATTATGGATTAGATTTTAGGCAAAAAAAAAAAAAAAATCATTCCATCTGAATCATCACAATCATTGATTTAATTAAGGGACTTAAGTTTTTCTTTTTAAGTTTTGATTTTTATGAAATTCAAAGGGATTGATGATGAGTGGGTCCCATGAAGTACAAAAAATATTTTTGCCTCTTATAAGAATTGTGACAAATACCACTTCAACGAAGATATATATATATATATATCTCACTTGGATAGAAATCATGTGATGGGCTATCTTAATGTTGAAAATGTGTTCAAGAAATGCAAACACCCCAGATAAGTTTCGGCCTATTGTTTTGACAAATGAGTTATACAAAATTATTAGTAGAACTTTGGTGAATAGACTCAAAGTTACAATTGCTAAAATTGTGAGTCCAATCAATCAGTTTTTGTTCATGGTAGAAATATCACAGATAACATTCTTCTTGTGCAAGATCTTATTCATAATTTTCATATTGATCAAGGGACTCCTAGAATGTGTATCAAGATTGACCTTGCAAAAGCTTATGATAGTGTCAGTTGGGATTTCTTGACGGCTGCTCTGAAGTGTTTACAGTTCCCGAACCACATCATCAAGCTCATCATGGAATGTGTTTCAGGTGCGAAGTTCTCAGTTTTGGTTATTGGGGGTTGCAGAGGGTTTCTTTCAAGGAACTCGAGGTTTGAGACAGGGCTGCTCGTTATCACCATTCCTTTTTGCCATAGTTATGGAATTTTTCTCTTTAATGATGATACAAATGCTTCTTCGAATATGATTTCTTCGCCATTTGTGAAAAAGAATGCAACCATTTCCCATTTAATGTTTGCTGATGATTTGATTGTGTTTAGCAAGGCTTCTGAAGTTGCAGCTACAAACCTCAGACACTTCCTTCAGCACTTTAAAGATTTTACTGGGCTTGGTGTTAACTAGTTAAGAGTGCTATTCTTTTTTCAAATTGTACAAGGGAAAATCAAATTGCTATATCCTCAATCCTAAATATTCCTCAGGCGAAATTTCCAATCAGGTATCTGGGAGTCCCTCTGTCCTCAAAAAAGCTAAATTTCAGTGACTGTCAAGCTCTTTTGGCCAAAGTTCAATAGCGTCTAGCTGGGTGAAAAGCCAAGGTATTATCCTATGCAAGTAGATTGGAGCTGATTAAATCTACTTTAGCTTTGTTTCATTTATTCCGGGCAACTGTCTTCCTTCTTCCTCAAGCTACTTTGCATGTTCTAGATCGCCAGGTGAGAGAATTCTTTTGGAATTGCTGGTCTTCAAAATATATTCACCCTATAGCCTGGGATTCCATTTGCCAACCTATTGCTCTGGGTGGTATGGGCATGATGAGTGTTAAATATTGCATATTTTACCCCTCATTAGTTCGGATTTTATCAGCATCTCATATGCATATCATTTGCTTTACACAGAGATTTTATCATTCTGTCACATTAAACGGATTATCGGATTATCATGTACAAATCCGATTATTTATAGCACATTTTTATGTAATTTCTCTTGTGTAGGTAGACCCCGCGACTACCCCAACCCTCCGGCTAATGTCCCAAGGCATCATTAGTGTTGAAGAATTCCAAAATAAGATGAGAAGAAGTCATTTTCCAACACAAAGGAATGGTTGGTGTATTGGTTAGAATTTTGGTTGGTATGAAATAGATTATGAGTTTAAATCCCAATAATTACAAATTTTTTTACATAGAAGATATTTCATCCAACTCTAACCTCTCCACCAATCAAAGCTTGCCATGGCACAAATCCATGTGAAAGGATATGAGCCAATCAAAAGCCTCCAAAATGAAGGACCACAAAAAGCAAAAAGCACATATGCTTTTGGAAGGAAAGTTTGTTGCAACCAATCAAATTGAAGCAATCCATGTGAAAGGATATGAGCCAATCAAAAGCCTCCAAAATGAAGGACCACAAAAAGCAAAAAGCACATGCTTTTGGAAGGAAAGTTTGTTGCAACCAATCAAATTGAAGCAATCCATGTGAAAGCAAAAGAGCCAATCAAAAGTCTTCAAGTTGCAACCAATCAAATGGAAGCAATCCTTGTGAATGAAAATGAGCCAATCAAATGTCTTCAAAGTTTCTATAAATTGGAATGTTTTTGTAGAGAATGGAAGATCCTTTGGCAAATTAGTCTTTTAGCAATTTTATTTTACCTTCTCTATACTTTTAGATTGTAATTAGGAGCTTTTTTGTAACTAATCTAGAGAGAGTGTGTGTAGTTAAAGTTCATTAATGAAGATTTGGAGCTCTTTCTTGATGTTTAGTGGCTAAAGCTCTTGGATTAGGCTCTCCTTTTGAAGCTAAGTAATGTGATTAGTTCAATTACACGCATGTTTTAGTTTAAATGTCCTACTTGTGCCTTGATTGATTAGTAGATTTTAGATCTAGTTGTGCTAATTTCTCTCATTTCTCATGCTCTATCTCTACACTTGATGCTCAGATAATCTCAATTGATGCTTTGTAGTTTGATTAAGTTCTCTCACATAGCATGCTCTAGAGCCCTTATCTTTGATCTTTTGTAGCTTGATTTTGATGATTTATTGTTAGGGTAGCTAGATGATGATCTATAATCTTAGCCTTTGATTTTCTTTTACTTTCATTTTCATTGTTATATCATCCAATCCAATTAGGCAAGAGATTGTTAATTGGATTGTAGATTTGGAAATTGAATTAGAACATACATTGTTTGAATTAATTACATACTTAGTGGATTTTGGATTGCCTAGTCTATTATTTTTATTGTTGTTAATTTAAATCTTTATTTGATTTGTTATTTTCATTTCTAGATTTTTAGATCTACACTTCACACCACTTGTTTTAAATTCATACACATTTCACACCACATCTTCACCTTAAATCTTCCATTTCCACAACCATTCATCCACTAGTTTAGTGTAGTTTGTTAGATTAGCTTAGACCTTATTAATTTTATATTTTAGATTGTTAATTAATAGTTTACATTGCATAGTTTAGTAGTTTTAATTGTTTACTTCAATTTCTATATTAGCTATATCTTAGTTCAATTCTCCTTTAATTGAATTCATTGCTTGTTCCATCCTCTCTTCGTGGGATCGATAATTGGACTCTTTAGTCCTTTACTACTTGACGACACCGTAGTCTTGCGGTTAGAAGTTGCACATTTAAGTGTCGATCAAGTTCTTGGCGCCGTTGCCGGGGAGAGGCATTGGAAAGTTTTGAATTTCATAAATTTGAACTCATTTTTAGCTTAGTGTACTTTTTATCTTTCCTTTATTTTCCTTGCGGATTCTACACATTATTTGTGTTTGTTTGTAGAGAATTTCTCACTTGGAGCAAAGGAAAGTGGAAAAGTGCATTGGAGAACTTGAAGTTTTTACTTGCTTTCCTAGTTTAAGATTAGTTTAGACATTCTTTTTTCTTTCTTAGTTGATTGTATTAGATATTTATCATCAAAGTTGTAATAATTTTGGTTGCGGGTTGGCCCGTGACCCATTTACTTTACTTTACGCACTTTACTTACTTTAACTAGTTAGTTGTTTAGTAGAATTGCAATAAATTTCTTGTAGGGAAGGAGGACGGTTGGACTAAACCGTCGCGGCCCCTCACATTCGTACATGGAAATTGGTGTCCGTGGTGTGAGTCGACGACAACCAATTTGTCCCTCGAAATAAATCGGGAGGTTTGCATTTCTTAACCCCAGCGAATCCCTTGCAAGCGGGTTTACTTTGTTGGTTGTTCCTTGCTTTGTAGTGTAATTATTTTTAATACACTTGTAATTTGGTGCACTACTAGTAAAGGGCAAATTACCCCAATAAGATAAGGAATCGGATTTCATCACCGTTTCCTTGCCCTTAGGATTTCATCTTAATTCTCACTTAGTTTAGAACCAATAAACCATAATAAAATTGAGTAGAAACGTGACCTTAGGTTACGAGCTCACTAGGGAAGACCACCGCGGTTGTGCCAATTGTGTGCCTTGGCAGATTTTCTGGTGCCTAAGCAAACCTTGTCCCTTGGCTACCATCTTGCCAAATAGGGAGACAACTTTGTTGTTCGAGGAGTTGGTTTTTAAGAGGAGCCTTCGCCCAGCGCGTCGAGATCCCACCATCTACCTGGGGGTTAACTGGCCAGAAATTCTGTTTCATAGGTCCAGGTTGGAGGCCAGAGTGTCCTCTTCATAGTTAGGAGTTGTCTAGAATTCTTTTAGGTAACCTTAGTTTAGATTAGCTTTTCATTGAATTTTCAAAATTTTTTGTTATGTTGCATTCATTTCATTGAGCGGACCATTGCATTGCTAGGTTAGTCGCAGTTGTATGCGAGTGTGGATACGTGATCAAGGCCGATTAGTGAGGATTGATTACCTTACTTCACCTGTCCCACCCATAGTACCCACAATGGCTGCCCAAAACCCTCAGCAAAGGACCCTCAATGAACTATTTGCACCATTTTCATCCACTTCACATAGTTGTATAGTTTTGCCAGAAAATAATGCAGACCAATTTGAAATTCGGCCTGCCACCATCAACATGCTACCAAAATTTCATGGATCTGAGTGTGAGCAGCCTTATATCCATTTGAACAAATTTCCTGACCATCTGCTACACGTTTAGAAATCAAAATTTGAATAATGAAGTTGTGAAGCTTAGGTTGTTTCCCCTCTCACTAGAAGATCATGCAGCCGCCTGGCTGAATTCCTTGACTCCAAACTCCATTACCACCTGGGATGAGCTTGTCAAAAAGCTTATGTCCAAGTTTTTCCCAGTGAGCAAAACTGAGCAGTTTAGGAGTGCCATCAGGAACTTTAGGGGACGACTCGAGGAAGAGTTTTCCGAAACCTGGGAGAGATTCCATGACCTATTGATCAAATGCCCACATCACGGGATTGACAAAGGAGAGTTGATACATTTCTTTTATAGAGGTCTTACGAACCCCCAGCGTATCTTGATTGAATCAATGCACAAAGGAGAATTCATGAATCAGACTGCTGATCAAGCATACGAATTCCTTGTCAAGCTTGCGGAAAATTCACAAAATTGGAGCAGCAATAGGAAAGACTTGGAGAGAGATGAGACAGGGATCCAGAAACCTGGAATGTATAACATCAAACAGGACCCTGACTTGAAAAATGTGATGACCAGTTTAGTTCAGGGAGTGGAAAATTTGAGCAAAACGATAGGATTTATGTCTGTAATGTCATGCCAACCCACCCCTCAGCAACATGAGCCTACCTTGAGAAGTATGAGTGAACCGCATCATGTTTGTGTGTTATGCGATAGTTGTGAGCATGTGGTTGAGAGTTGCCCTAGTCTGCCATTTGTCAAGGCCGAGCAAGCCAATGCGCTTAATTCCTATGGAAACTTTCGGAAACCAACTGTTAATACTTTCAGTCAGACCTACTTCCCAGACAATAGGTTCCACCCCAATTTTTCGTATCGTCAATCCGAGCCTATTCAGTCCCACGGAGGTCAACCAGGATTCCAGCCGCAGTATCCTAGGCAGCAATTCCAGCAACCTGCTCAAACCAATCATCCTATAGTTCCTCATCCTCAGCAACCCATACAGCAGAATCAGTTCCAACCACAGAACCAATGTAGGGCACTAGTCCCAGATCAGATGCCTAATTATTCTGCACCAGCACAAGCCCCTCAGCAATCCTCTCATCTGGAGAACCTGTTATCCAAATTCATTCAAATCCAAGAGCAGACTAACCAGGCCCAGAACCAGTCCATTGCAAAACTAGAGGCACCTTACAGTTGTCTGAGAGAGAAAATGGCCATTTCCCGAGCCAAACCTTCCTAATCCGAAAGGACATCCCAATCAGCCTAGAGGCCAATGTTCGATAGAGAGTAATGAGCATGTGAAGGCGATTCATACTCTGAGATCAGGAAAGACTGTTGACAATAGAGTTGAGATGCCTGAAGAGGATCAAAGAGAGAAGATTTTCTTAGGAAAACGAGAGAGTTCGAGGAAAGTTGTCGAACCCGATAGAGAAAATTTAAAGAAAGATTTGAAAAAGAATCCAGAAAGAGAAAATGAGAAAGAGAGAGAAGAACCCATACCAAGAGGAGAACCACAGAGAGAGAAGATTCAGAAGCCCATTGTAGTTGAACCATCATCTTTAGAAGTGGTACCTAGAGCACCATTCCCACACCGATTGAAGGAGACTAGGAAGAATGATCACTTTGAGGGAATCTTAGAAGTTTTCAAAAATGTCCAGATAAACATACCCCTCCTTGATGCCATAAAGCAAATCCCTTCCTACTCCAAGTTCTTGAAAGACCTGACCACTGTCAAGAGGAAAACATCAGTACCCAGAACTGCTGTGATGGCAGCCCAAGCATCAGGCTTGATCCAGTAGACCATTGATGGACCGCGCTCCAAATGCTCGGTTCCTACCGAGGTCGGCGGACGTGGGAGTCCGTTTGGTTCCGACCCTTTCGTAACCAGGGGGCAGGGGCGTGCATCAACATTTCTTTTTTTATGTGGGTGTGCCAGATTTTCTATTTTTACTTGGAATTGCAAGTGGTGATCCGGAGATCAACCTTCACAAGTAAAAAGGAAATCAACTTCTTTCAAGTTTTCCATTGCACATATATTTAAGAAAAGAGACATTTTCTTGATTTGCCGTGAAAGGCGATTTTTTTGGCATTTATAGCCGATTTTTGGCGTTTATAGCCGATTTTGGCGTTTATAGCCGATTTACAATCCTTATCAATAATGAAAGACAAGAGTTGTGATTTTTTGTCTCTTTTGAAAAAAATACAAACTACAATGAAAAGCAAGAAAAGGAGGATCTAACTTCTCAGGAGACTGTGGGGGACTCGTTTAGATTGACGGTCGCAAGCCATATGTGGGCTTCGCCATCATCCATGCAGATGAGAACAGAGGATGCTATTGATTCGCTTGGCTTGGCTATAACCTCAGGTTTTTAGAGGACAAAGACCAAAAGAAGGTCCTATGTCCAATAAAAAGCCGAGTAGACGGGCTGAAAAGCCATATCTAAGCCATTGGAGGCAGGAGGAGAAGGCAAGGACCTTGGGGGGGGTACCCCCCAAGGGACTTTTGTCACCTTGTTGCGGTGGCCGGTGTAGAACTTCCGCAGAGTTTTCTCTCTTTTTCCTTTCTCTGGATTTCTGTGCTTCTGTCTGTGATTTTCGTTGTCTGTCTGTGTCTTTGTGCTTTTTTCTGATGATCCTTTCTTCTTGGAGAGCTCTCCTATTTATAGGCTTTTAGGTAGCCATTTAGGAGGGTTTTATGAGCTTTGATTGTCATAAAGCTACATAAAGGGAGGAGTTACAAAATTGAATTGTTTATTTTGTAACTCCTTTTTCTTGGCTTCTGATTGGCCGTAGGAGATTGAGGGCATTTAATTGCCTTTAATCGCCATGATGGGAGGAGTTTCATGGGTTAAATGCAATGAATCTCTTGACTTGTAACTCCCGAATGCTTGCTTCTGATTGGGCCGTCCAAAGAAATGGATTAATGACTGTAATAAAGTTAGTCAATTAATCGCATTAAGTGGTCGCCGAGCAGCTGAAGAGTCGTGGGCCGTGCCACGTCTTTTGGGATTCTTCTGTCGATGATCATCGATGGATCTTCATGTAGATCGACATCAGATGACCATGTAATTTCAGGTGTTTGTTGCCAACAGCGGGTCGGTGCCATCTGTCCTGTCGATTTCTCGATCGGTCGGGTAGAAAGCACACTTTTTTTGGTTGACCGGGTGGCGATCAATATTGTTTTCGATACTCTTGATGATTGACCCGTGTTTTGGACGGATGTCAGAGGACTTGGTGTCTCAAAAGCATGAATTTTGGAAAGTACCAGAGGCTGGGCTCTTCGAATCGCGAAAAAAACGGCGAAAACCGGGGTTTCCGGGGCCTTCCCGGCGACCCCGGGTTCCAAGGTCGCCGGCGACCCTGGGGGGTTTTTCCCCCTTTTGTGTCCCGTTTTGTGTCCGTTTTTGCTGTTTTTCGATTCTTTTTTCTCCTGTACTTTTCCTTGACATTTTGACCATTTATTGGCCTAATTTCTTTGTAGGAAACCTGATGAGAATCCTTGCATTTTATTTTGAAAAGTTTCCAATTTCCTGAGAAAGCCGAAGACTTTGTCGCGCAGAGCTGCCGATTTTCCGTCAGAAGCTGAAACTGGGTCAAACGATGTCGGAATGACCTGAAATTTGGTGTGAAGCCTCCTGAGCAATAAATAAGACCAACCATAGGCTTTTGTTTGAGTTTTGAAGCCGTTTGGGGTCCTATCACCAGTAGACTTACTTTTTATCGCGATGAAGATGTCGCGGTTTGATGTGCGGTCAACCGATGTCCGATTGACTTGAAATTTGACAGGGAACCTATTGGAGTCATTTTAAGATGATCCATAGGCTCTGTCTTGGAAACCATGGTCCCGGAGAGCTTTGCCGCCGAGAGGCCTGATTTGTCTTCCGAGCGTCAAACTATGGTCAAATGTTGTGGAAATGACCTGAAATTTGACGTGTAGCCCTTTATAAGCATTTTGAAGCCGTCCATGTGCTCTATCTGATGAGTAATGGCCTCGGTGGTTCTCGCCGCCGAGAGGCTTGATTTAGCTGTTCGAGGGTTGATGTAGGGTCAAACGTTGTCGGTTTGACTCGAAACTTGACGTGGAGCCTTTTGGAAGGATTTTGAGACTATCCATCGGCCCTGATCGAAGATTTGGTGTCTCCGATGCTTTTGCCGCCGAGAGCTCCTTTTCGGCTGTCTGAGAAGCAAAGTTAGGCCAAATGATTTTGAAATGGCCCGAAACTTCTTGTGTACTCCTCTTTTGGCTGTCTTGAAGAATCTTGCAGTTTTTGTTTGATTCTGACAAGATTTGATTTTTGGAAGCAGCATTGCCTATTTATGGCAGGTTGCGACTTCATGTAGCTCTTTGGATCTTGAAGAGGCAAAGTGACATTTTTGGTGTCAACAAATGCCCCCTCGAGGTACAGCGACGAGTTGCTTAACTTTTGTAGTCGATGTGCCTCGAAGAAATTTTCGAAGGAGAGCCTGTGACTTGACCAAGAGTCTTTGAGCAGTCTTTCTTTTTGGTATTTGTAGCCTTTTGAGCTTCCAGGGGAATTTTATGGTAGTGAAAGGGATCACGTACCATCTCGAGGCAAAGTTTTGAAGATGACATCAGGGATGTGGATTTGGGTTTTGACCTTGTGACCTAACAGGCTATATGTGGCAGGTTAGGGGGTCGGGTTTGGTTTTGATCGTGTGACCCAACAAGCTGTATGTGGAATGTTGGGGGATCAATTTTGGTTTTGATCTTGTGACCTAACAGGTTGTATGTTGCAAGTTAGGGGACCAGGTTTTGGTTTTTGGTTTTGGTTTTGTGACCTAACAGGCTGTATGTGGCTAGTTAGGGGACCAGGATTTGGTTTGATTTTTGTGGAATGTCAATTTCAAGATTTTGGCTCAATTTGGTAGATGAGGCTGGATGGTTTGATTTTCGGAAGCTCATGGGGCTTGGAATTTTCTTTTGTATGGTCCAATCAACTCAAAAAAGGCATGGAACCATTTTTGTATGCTCTTGGTAAGAGGGATTTATCTTTGACTAAAAGCCCAAATTTTTTTTTTTTTTCCTTTTTTTTTTTTTTTTTGTGTGCCTAGGTGGTCAAACCTGGCTCATATGGGCTAACCCATGGGACCTTAAGCTTTTGAAATGGCTTAGATCTCATATGGTGTCATTTTTGTAAAGAATATCCAAAAATATCTCATTTGGATAGAGAATATCTAAGAATATCTTTACTTGGAGAGAATCTCTCATGATCCCTTTATTTTGGGATAGGATATCTCAAGATATCTTTCTTTTGGGAAAGAATCCGTCATCAATTTCTTTTTGGGAGAAAATCCTTCAAGATATCTTTCTTTTGGGAAAGAATCTTTCTAATCTCTTTCTTTTGGTAAGGTTACTAATTAGTAACACTTACCTCTTTCTTCTTTCCTTCTTTGGTTTGCTCTCCTCTATAAAAGCAAGGAGAAGGTTGGATCTCTTGCTCTTATTACTTTCTTTTGCAATAATTTCAAGAGGGCTTCAAGACCAAGAGTTCTTCTTCTTCAAGATCTACAAGACTTTTCTTCTTTTTCTCCATCAATGGCTTCAAGTAAGTTCTCCCTTTTTTTTTTTTTTCAAGAAAACTCCATTGTAGGAAAAATAAAGTTCTTTTTTTTTTCTTTTTTTTTTGTTTCTTTTTCTTTTCTTCTTTTTTTTCTTTCACGTGTTTGCTTTTTTTTTCACATGTTTTTTTTTTTTTTTTTTTTGCTTTCTTTTCTTTTTCTTTTTTTTTGTTTTGTTTTTTTTTTTTTGTTGTTTGTGGGCCGTACGGACAGATCCGTACGGATCTGGCCGTACGGACACGTGGCATGTGGGCCACGGCCTGTGGGCCATCTCCCTTTTTTTTTTCTTTTTTTTTTTTTTTGTTTTCTTTCCCTCCTTTTTTTTTGAGAAAGTTTCTTTTCTTTTTTTTTTTTTTTGTTTTCTTTCCCTTTTTTTTTTTGAGAAAGTTTCTTTTTTTTTTTTTTTTTTCTCATCATGATAATGCCCCTCTTTTTTGGCAAACCTAGATGTTCATGCATGCATTCAATTGTAAATTAAATTTGTAGCATGATGTGATAGCATACCTGAAAGTTTTCGCAAATTTGGGAATTTGGAGCTCGCAGTGATGTTGAGCCCTTCCTGATTTTGCGGAGACTTTGAGGTTTCGAAAGTTTGGAGTTTCGGAGCTCGCAGCGATGTTGAGCCCATCTTCAAGCTTTTTATTTCTTTCGGGATAGTTCCTTTTCTTCGGAATTGCCCCGTCATCATGTCAAAATTTCACCAGATTTTTTTTTTAGCGAGATTCTGTCATTTTGATGTTTGATCTTTTTCTTTTCCATCCTTTTCAGGTGGTTCCTCCAGAGCGAACAAGGGTAAAGAGCCTGCTACAAGCGTACCTCGTCGATCTTCTAGATCTTCTAATCCGGCCGTTCAGCAGGCTTTTGAGAAGGTCCAGTATGTTGAGAGAAATCTGGAAGAGTGCGACTCCCTCAACAGAGATGAGATGAGGGCAGCGACTGATTGCTCTCAAGGGAGAGGAATTCTATAAGATCATGGTAAGCAGTCGTCCATGGGTGATGGAAGATCAGAGCGTTTTGCCCAAGCCTACCTTCTTCTTTGGTGATGCAGTCCCTGACGACATGACATACCAGAGAAGATGTTTTCAGTTTTCTTTCACAGCAGATGGTGAGAAGAAGACTGTTGCTACCCGGTCGACGTTAGATCGCACCGTCTCGATTCTGAGCCTTGCCCCCACGTGCCCTAAGAGGGAAGATCCTCCAAGCTGGGTGAGAAGGACAAATGTAATCAAGACCGGGGTTTTTGTTGGCGGTTCTCCTGGATATACGGAGAGGCCGCCTGTTGACATGGACCTGTTGATGCCATCCAGCGGCTACCAGGGCTCTGATTATCCATCGATCGATTTGAGACCGATGGGCCTTGGTATTTTCAGTGGTGATGGCAGCAATTGGATCAAGCCTTTTCGACTTCGTGGCCGTTTCAATGCTGAATCCGAGTGGAAGTCGTGGACTGATCGCGTCCTACTGATTGGTGGCGCCATTTTGAAGGAAGCCGGGATTTTTGATGCGGTCTGCGCCTTTAGGGAGACCGTGATCTTTTCCGACGAGGCCTTCATGGCTATGCTGGAGTCATTCCTCCCACAAACCAATACCTTCGTTGTGACGAATGGTGAGATTGGTTTTTCTTTGAAGGAGCTGAGCGCCATTACTAGATTGCCCATCCTCGGCAAACTCTATGAGGAGTTTATGCCGATTGACAGTGTCCTCGAGGGGCAGTCTGAGGAGTTCAGGCTTCTATACTTTCAGCTCGTCGCCTTCTATGATTTTTTGAAGGAGAAGGGGGGTTTGAAAGTTAGATCCAGCAGAAAACGTGTGAACTTGGATCCTGAGCTCCGGCTTCTTGAGTCACGCTATCAGAAGAGCTAAAACTTGAGTCACGCTATCAGTTGATAGCAGGGAGTCTTCTGATAGCGTGACTCAAGAAGCCGGAGCTCAGGATCCAAGTTCAAAGAAGATCTTGGCCATGCAAGAAGAGTTGAGAGATTTATGTGCAAGTACAAACGCCATATGTCCTGACATTGCACTGCGGAGAGATCTCGCTGTTTACCTCACTTATTGGCTTGGTGAGGCTGTTTTTGCTGGAGGAGATGGAACGCACATCAGGCCGCATTGTATTTTTCCGGCTTGTCAGATGGCGTTTGGAGAGCAGCTTGCTTTGGTGCCAGCTCTTTACTCCTACTTGTGTACCGAACTGCAGGCTGCTGCTTTTTTGGTTCGGCTTGGGCTTCCCATGAATAGGGTATTTTCAGCCCATATCTTTTATTCGTGGTATGTATACCACTGTCCTGGCTTCCATCGGCTGGGTGCTGCACAGGATGATGATCCTCTGATGATTCGACTGGCTAAGGGCAAAGCCGTGTCCGAATCACTTTTGTTTGCCCGCATGAGGATCCGACGGTTCAGGGACGTCGAGATGGGGCAGTCTTCAGTGAAGCTTTCTCCGGAGTTGCGGAAGAAGGCTTTTGATTTTGGTGCCTCCCGAGACTCTACCAGGGCGGGGTCGGGAATGCATTATTCCTTGACAAATGCAGAGAGAGAGTGGCTTTTCAGCATACGTGTCGGCACGATGGTGTACCGCAGACATCTTTTCGTCGATATCCAGCCGTATGTACCCTCTCGCTTTGCTTTGCAGCTGGGCTTTTCTCAAGGCGTTGTTGGAGCGCCTTCAAGCATGGTGAAGCGCTTGGAGGCTTACAGGACGAGAGGAATGCATGGGCTTTCTATAGTGCTGAAGACACTACAGCCATGATTTCTTATCCTGTGTTGCTGACTTCCCAGACTGCCGGCTTTGCGAAGTGGTTCGCTTAGAGCTTTTCGGCATATCGGGGGCTTTCCAAGAAGGAGCTTGATGTGAAGCTGGCATCTGGAAAGGGCCTTGGAAAGTCGGATGGCGTCCGGCGAGAGGAAGTTTGGGCCTTCCTTTCTGGAGAGAAGCACAAGATAGGCTTTCTCGGTGACCAGGGCGTCATTGGTTCTGAAGCTGTTCGAGAAATACCTGATGAGGCTTTGGAGCAGCTAGAACAGGAGGAAGCCGAACTTGGCGCTTGGATGCAAGCGGCACAGAGGCAAGCTTTCGTGGAGTCTACTGGCAAGAGTAGACCATCCAGTGAGGAGTCAAGTGGGAAACCTGACTCTGACAGTGGGGCAGGTTCCTCTAAGAAGCGAGCCCGCCGGGGTAAGAGGGGGAGGAGTCATCATCGCAGCAAGGGGCAGCATGAGGACTCTCCTGACTTGGAAGTTCCTCTTACTATCGATGAGGATGTGCCAGTGGATGCTGACGAGCCTCCAGAGAAGAGAAGTCGAGAAGAAGAGACCGTCGGTGAAGGTATAATTCTTCCTTTTTCTCTTTCCATTTCTTTTCATGGGATTTTTTTTCCATGTTCTGATTTGCTTCTTGTTTCTGCTTTTCTTTTTTTTTTTTTTTTTTTTTTTAGCAGAGGAAGACTTGGTGATGCCTGAGGTCCCAACCGATGAGGTGGTGATGGATCCTGTCGAGGCACCTGAAGAAGAACCAAGGGACTTTGGAGTAGATCCAGAATCTCCAATTGGTACGACTTATTTTGCTCTTTTTTTTTGTTATCCCTACGCTCACTTGAATCTTTTTGTGATAAAAGTAATTGCTAAATGGGATTTGATCAAAAGGTTGTCATTTTGTGAAAATCTTTTGTCAAGTGATTGTTTTGGCATGAAAGCCAGATTTTTGTTTGTGGCATGGAAGCCAATTTTGGCATGAGAGCCAGCTTTTCTTGTGGCATTGATAGCCGAGTTTTTTTTTTGTGGCATCTATAGCCAGTTTTGGTGGCATTGATAGCCGGTTTGTTTTGTTGGCATTGATAGCCGGTTTGTTTTGTGGCATCTATAGCCGGTTTTTGGTGGCATTGATAGCCTGTTTTGATTTGGTGGCATTGATAGCCGTTTTTGTTTTTTTTTGAAATCCAAGTTTTTTGTTTGTGGCATTGATAGCCGGTTTTGTTTTGGTGGCATTGATAGCCGGTTTGTGGCATTTATAGCCTGTTTGTGGCATTTATAGCCTGTTTTGATGGCATTTATAGCCGGTTTGGTTTTCAAAAAATGCAAGTATCGACTAAAAGTCGCCTCCCTGCTGAATGTTCTTGCAAGTATCGATGGAATGTCGCATCCTTGCTCATTCGGTTGCGAGTATCGATGGAATGTCGCATCCTCGCGGATTTGGGTGCAAGTATCGATGGAATGTCGCATCCTTGCTTTTCAAAAATTTTGGTTTTGCGGGTACTGACTTGATGTCGTTTCCCCACGATTTTTGAAATTTGTGGTTTTCTCGAACCTTTGGGTTATGGATATCAACTGAAATGTTGCGTCTCCACAATTTTTTAGGTTTTTTCGAACCTTTGGGTTATGGATATCAACTGAAATGTTGTGTCTCCACAGTTTTTTAGGTTTTTTTGAACCTTTGAAATTTGGGTTGTGGATATCAACTGAAATGTTGCATCTCCACAGTTTTGGATTTTGCAAGTACCGACGAAATGTCGCTTCCCTGCGATTTTGGAAGTGTCGAACGTGGTTCGCTTGCTTCCGATTTGTGCGAGTATCGACTAAGCGTCGCTTCCTCGCGGTTTTTTGAAAAACCATTTTTTTTTGTTTAAAGACACGAGGGTCATAAGTTTTGACCTAAAACCATTTTGGCGGTAAAAGGCAGGGTGGACTAGGGTGGAAATCCCTGAATCCGGATTTTGTTTCAAACCATGAATTTTGGGTTCAAGGGTTGTAAATTTTGGTCAAGTTAGGGAAAGGTTCCTAAACTTGGATATATTTTTTTTTTGAACAATGAAACGATGAAAGTAAGCATTGTTTTAGATTTCTAGAAATTTCAACATTTAATATGAAAATTCTAAAAAAGATGGTGGGTTTAGCGAGCGTGTACCTGGAAACCGGTTTTGGCCGTACAGGCATTGCTCTTACCCAGTTGGGTAAGTCTTCAAGGGTAGTACCGCTTTAAGAACTTGCCGTTGATGGGCAGCATACATCTGTCACCTTCCATGTTTAGGAGTGCGTATGCGCCATTAGAGAGAACCTTGTCGATGACGTAGGGTCCCTCCCATTTTGGCTCAAACTTGCCTTTGGACTTGTGAGCGAAGACCATTGGTCTTTTTACCGCAAGAACCAAGTCACTCTTTTTGTAGGCGCGTTGCCTGACCTTTTTATCGAAAGATCCTGCCATACGTGCTTGGTAAAGTTCAATGCTTTGTTGAGCTTCGAGCCGTCTCTCATCGAGATTGTCCAGCTCATGGAGTCGCAATTTGACATTGCTTTCTTGAGTCATGTCATTTTGCAAGGATACCCTCAAGGAAGGAATTTGTACTTCCAAGGGCACGACAGCTTCGCATCCATAGACCAAGGAGAATGGTGTGCTATGGGTTGGTCCTCGAACGGTGGTTCGATAGGCCCACAAAGCTTCAGACATTTTGTCGCTCCAGTCTCTTTTGTGACTAGAGACCATTTTTTTGAGGATTTTGCAGAGTGTCTTGTTGAAAGCTTCTGCTAACCCGTTTGCTGCCGGATTGTATGGAGTCGAAGGACAGCTTTGGATTTTGTATTTGTCGCAGAACCTGTAGAATCGATGATCCCGGAACTGTGGTCCGTTATCATGGACGAATCTTTTGGGTATGCCGAAACGACAAATGATGTTGGTGCGCAGGAACTGAAGGACTGATGAGGTCTTCATTTCGTTTAAACGCAAATGCTTCTGACCACTTGGAGAAGTAATCCGTAGCGGCGAAGATGAAGCGATGACCTTTGCTTGAAGGGGGAGAAATAGGACCTATGATGTCCATACCCCAGGCTTCGAAAGGCCATGAGATCGCTGTAGGATGCAGCCATTCTGGAGGCATGTGAATGTAATCTCCATGAACTTGGCATTGTTGGCAGCGCTTAGCAAATTGCATTGCGTCAGCTACCATGGTAGGCCAGTAATATCCTAACCTTTTTATCTGATCATAGAGCTTAGGTCCAGCCTGATGAGCTCCACAAAGACCAGCATGAACTTCTTTGAGTGTTTCTTCAGCCTCTTGTTGTGACAAGCAGCGTAGAAGTACTCCGTTGAAGGATTTCCTGTAAAGGATTTTTGAAGGAATATCCAAATGGAAGCTTGGGGTTCGCCTTTGGATGCTTACCCGTTCTTTTGGATTTTCAGGTAGGATTCCGAACATAATGTAATCAATGAACGGATCCCTCCAGTCGCCGATTGAAGTTTGAAGGATTGAAATCCGACTTCCGACCACTTGGTGGCATTCAGCAACTGCTTGGTGTGTGTTAAGAGGAGGAAGGATTCTCATTTCGCACACTGTGATTTGCATGTTTTCCCCTTCCTGGATTGCCATGGATGCGGCAAGTCCGGCTAGGGCATCTGCACGTATGTTTTCACCTCTACGAATGTGGGTGATGTGACAGATGTCAAACTTTTGCAGAAGTGATTGTGCCTTGTTGTAGTAGGGCAACAAATCTGGCTTCCTGACTTCAAATTTCTGATTCATCTGGTTGACGATCAGTTGAGAGTCTCCAAAGACTTCCAGCATGGTAATACCGGATTCGATGGCGAGTTCCAATCCTAAGATCAGAGCTTGATATTCAGCTGCATTGTTTGTGCATGGTTCCAGTAGCGAGAAAGCGTGTGGAATCATGTATTTGTCGGGGCTAACAAAGAGGATGCCAACTCCCGAGATCAGCTGTCTTTTTTCATTTGTCCTGGTTGCACCGTCAAAGTACATATCCCAGGAGGCACTTTGTGAGAAAGTCTCCACATTGTAGACTGGTTCGTCTGGGAGATCATCTCTGAGTGGAGAATCTTTAGGCAATGGATGCTCTGCGAGGAAGTCCGCTAGAGCTTGCCCTTTGATTGCTTTTTGTGGTACATACCTAATATCAAATTGTGACAGAAGGATGGACCATTTTGCCAGTCGAGCATTGAGAGAACCTGCCTTTGTGACAAGGACCTTCAAGAGGTTGACCCTCGAGACCAGGTAGACTGTGTTGGAAAGCAAGTAGTGACGCAGCTTTTGTACGGCGAACATCACTGCAAGACATTCTTTTTCGACTGGAGAGTAGCGATGCTCTGCACCTACTAGCATGCGGCTGAGGTAATATAGAGCAGCTTCTTTTCTTTGATCATTTTCTTGCGCAAGCAGAGCTCCCAGAGAGTGATCAAGGGCTCTTGTGTACAAGATGAATGGTTTTCCAGTGGTAGGAGCAGCTAACACTGGAGGTTTTGTCAGGTATGACTTGATGTCTTGGAAAGCAGCTTCACAGTCAGCATCCCAGACAAAGTTTACACCTTTTTTCATCAACCGGGAAAATGGACGGCATTTCCCCGAAAGATTGGAGATGAACCGTCTGATGTAGGCCAATCTCCCTTGAAGCCCTTTGAGTTCTCTCAAGGTTCTTGGAGAGGGCATTTCTAGAATGGCTTTGACTTTTATGGGGTCAAGCTCTATTCCAGCTTTCCGAACTAAGAATCCGAGGAACTTACCCGACGAGACGCCGAAGAAGCATTTCAATGGATTCATTCGCAGTTTGTGTTTGCGAAGCCGGAGGAAGACTTCTCGAAGGTTTTCGAGATGATCTTCTTTTCTTTTGCTTTTGATGGCGAGGTCATCAACGTAACATTCAACCGTCTTGTGCTGCATATCTTGGAATATTTTCATCATAGCCCTCTGATATGTGGCACCAGCATTTTTCAGACCAAATGGCATGACAGTGTAACAATACACGCCAAATGGGGTTCGAAAGGATGTATGTTTTTCATCCTCAGGATGCATCTTTATCTGATTGTAGCCAGAGAAACCATCCATGAATGTCATTCGCTCGAATCCACAGGTATTATCGATCATTACCTCTGGTATGGGGAGCGGAAATTCATCTTTTGGGCATGCGCCATTCAGGTCTCTATAATTAATACAGACCCTGATCTGCCCATTTTTCTTTGTCACGGGGACAATGTTGGCCAACCATTCAGGATGTTGTTCCTTACGGATGAAGCCGACGCTTTTGAGTTTTTGAACTTCTTGTTCAATTTTATCCATCACATCTGGACGGAATCTTCTTTGGCCTTGCTTGAAAGGCTTGATGTCTTCTTGAAGATTGAGTTTGTGAACTGCTACTTTGGGGTCTAAGCCTGGCATTTCAGCGTAAGACCATGCAAAGCAATCAACGAACTCACGAAGAAAGGCGATATACTCAGGTAACTCATCATCCTTTATATTCTTGCTTATGAATACAGGACGTGGGTTATCTGGTGTTCCCAAGTCTATCTTTTGAACAGGATCTTCTGTTGGAAGGTTCGAAGGTGGTTCCTCCACAATATTTTCGGAGGCTTCCAGCTCAACGAAACCTTCTGGAGTTTCAAGGGCATTTCCAGACCAAGGTTTTGTTCCTTTCCACGGGTTTTTCTTGATCAGTAATTTTCCCAAGGCTTGCTATGAGATGATCCCAATTGCCTGTTGAAACCGAGTCGAAGTAGGCTACTTCTTTTGGAGATGAGGGTTCTTCTGGGTCAGAAGTCCACACGTCTGTGCCATCGGACAAACTCCTCTTCATTTTTCGGAGAAATCGTACCAATTGGATGAGCTTCCCGGATCTTTGTCAGGTGACTCATCAAAGAGATATCCAGGGAGATCGATGTCTTCATGGATTTGAGATGTTGAGGCTTGGTCAGTATATTGACTTTTAAGCCTTTGTGTCAACTGTCTCAAGGGAGTGTCAGGATCATACCCTAACCCGTGTGAAGACTTTTCTACATAGCCGTAGAGTCTCCAATCTTCCAGCTGGCTTTTGGTCAAGACGGGCCCCAATGGCGTGAGAATACCGCGTCCTTCTCCCAAACCGACTGGGTTTTGAGCGTCATAGCCCATTTTCTTCATAATAGCTTATGCCACAGAACTGTATAAGGATAGTTGAGGCGTACCTTTATTTTGGAAAGGTTCAAGCATGGAGTTTGATGAAGAAGCATCCGATCTATGGAAGAAGATCGGCTTTTCCTTTGTTGAAGTTGCTGGAACAACGAAGGAAGCTGACGTAGGATCTTCTATGTCAGAAGTTGTCTCCCTTGGAGTAAGAGCAGGCTGAACTTGCTGAGTGTCAGCTTGGCTTGACGATGTGTCGTCTTCTGGCTCTGAATCCGAGTCCGTGTCTTGCATGATAGACACGAAAGAGACAACAAATTTGCCCCCAGGCTTTTGTTTTGCCTTCTTCACTTTAGTTGTGATGACCAAAGGCTTTGAAGATTTGAGGGAGATGATGAAGGGAGTTTGCATGCTCTCTTCAGATTTACCGGATGGTTTATTTTCTTCCGGTGATTGTTGAGGAGCTTTGCCTTTATCTTTCTGGAGATTTTCGGTAAAAAATGCTGTGTGCTTTTCCTCTTCTTCTTTTTCACCTTCATACATTTGTGAGTCTGCGAAGTGGACTTCTTTACCTTTGAAGGGTTTTCTGTCCGCAAAGACTCGATGTATCATGCCGTCGTTGCCAACAAACTTGATGCATTGATGTAGAGTTGAAGGGACAACACCATTCTCATGGATCCAAGGGCGTCCGAGAAGGATGTTGTAGCATGAAGGGGTCTTTATTGCATACACTGTGACCTCAGAGATAAGATCACCGATCTGCAATTTGAACCTGATTTTGCCGATAGGCCTTTGAGTACTCCCATCGTATCCAAAGATAGATACAGATGTGTGGCTCAGTTTGCTGGGTGGGATGTGATGAGAATGCAAAATGTTATATTTTTCTCCATTAATGTTTACTCCTTTATACTTATTTGATGCCTAAATGTACTCATTATTCTTATATTTTTCTTTAGGATGCAAATGGAGGTGCTATGTGCAAAACAAAGCTACTTGAGTGATCTTGGATAGTTTTGACATCGCTTCGTAATTTGGGCATAACTCTCTCCTCCGAACTCCAATTGAGATGATTCAAGATGCTATGGAACGCCAAGAAAAAGATCTACAACTTTTATGTTTTGAGTTTTGAGAGATTCTTGCTGAATCAAGAAGTTTCCATATCTGAGTTGCAAGAGAAGTGCTCATATTTGATGCTAAATGGATGAAGAATCAAGCAGAAGGGCATTGTGGTAAATTTGATGAAATCAGGAGTTTCCCGAAACATATCCAATATTGGGCTCATATTGTCCGGAACGAAAAATGGTACAACTTTAATTCTTGGGTTGAGTCCAACAGAAATCTAAATAGGAAGATATCACCAAAGAGAAGATTGTAACAAGTTTTAATATTTTATTTAATTCTTCTCTCTCTTCCCATGTACTTCTTAAGCAAAGATTCTCCCTCACGTCACTCTCATTCTTTATTCATTTTCTAATCCTTATTCAACACCAAGTCACCAACAGTCCCTTGTTCCAACCACTCTTTTATCTCCACCTCACCCTTTCCCATTAAGACTCTCTCATCTCACGGCTGAATCTCATCCAATACCAAATCATAAACAGTTCTACCTCTTCATTCTATATAAAGCAACCCAACCACAGCTTCCCATTACACGTTTTTCTCTCTCTTTTTATACCTTCTTCCATTGCAAGTTTTTTTTCTCTCTCTCTTCTTTCTTTTCTACTATTTTCTTTGCAAGTTAGTATGGCCCTGCGTGGCTAATTTTATGTAATTGGTTGAAGAAGACTGAAGCCTCGGAATAAATACTGTGAGATCTAATTTATTTTCATTATTCAATTTATGCTTTGAATATGGGTTGTTTTTCTGTGCTTAATTTGTTATCATGATTGTTTCGTTTAATTGCTAGGATGCATACTAGTTTATTTTTCGTTGCAATCTACTGCTAAATTAGAAATCAAATCCGTAATTGTTTGATCCCTCTAATTTGCGAAGCAACTAATATTTAATAATTTGCTGCTTAGGAAATTATTGGATATTAGGAAGAACACCTGGCTAAATTAAATGCAACCAGCGTGTGCTTGTGTTGTTTAGATTCATCAATTTCTCAAGGTCTTAATGCTGTTACTAGATTAAATCTTTGGCGCTTGTCTTGGATTGTTTAGTAATTAGGTATAATTAGAGCGCGTGTTTTCTAATTAACTAATTAAGGAGGTAGGAATTTAATTCCAATGATGAATATTCAAAGTATTAGTTGATTTATTTTTGCATCAATGATCAGTATTTAATTCCCAATGGTGGATGTTAACTTTGACCAATGCTTGTTAATTTGATTGAATTTCTTACTTTATTATTCTTTATTTGCTTTTATTCATTTTTTTTCATTATAATCAAAACCCCCATCTTTGATCACATAGCATAAAATTTGGCTAAACACTCTCCGTGGGAACGATCCTTACTCGCACTACTACATATATTTTTACGGAGTAAAGGTTTTATTATTTTTGGGTGCCTGCGACAGCACGACCAAATTTTGGCGCCGTTGCCGGGGAGTGATTCTAGTTGATTTTTATGCTTCTTGTGAATTTCTAAAAAAAAAAAAAAAAAAAAACGTCACCGCCTGCATCCTCTTGGCTGACATCATCTTTCTGTAATTTTTTATTATTTAATTTTTTTTAATTTTTATTATTTTTTTAATTAAAAAAAAAAAAAAAGAAGAAACGTCACCGCCTCATCTCCTTGGTGCTGACGTCATCTTTCTGCAATTTTTAATTTTTTTAATTTTTAATTATTATTTTTTAATTAAAAAAAAAAAAAAAAAAACAAAAACAAAACAAACAAACAAAAAAAAAAAAAAAAAATAGAAAAATTAGAGTTTAATTTTTTATGCTTAAAATTTTCATTTTTAGCAATTTTTGTTT